>OZ057412.1:14474068-14882068 GCA_964056705.1 Troilus luridus
CAAAAACGAGACTGAACCGTAAATAAAAGTGTGATTTTAAGAAAAGCTTAATAAAATTCCTAGAACTCTCCCTCTCTACTCCCCTCATTTCCTTTGAGTGAAAACAGTACGAATTACTTATGAGATTTCCTAGAAAACTTGTCTCTCCCGTAAAAAACAATAGGATCTACTGTGCCTCTAAACAATACAAGCATACTTGTGTATAAAAACAATACAAATTGAGTGATTTCCTAGAAAGCATTTATTCTCATTCTGCTCCTTGGCATATCTGCTTCACTGTTCTCTCCTACCCTTTCGAAAACAGTACTAACTAACGAGATTTTAAAGCTGGATATACGAATTACATGACGTTGTAAGTGACCTTAAGCATAAAAATAATACGAACTACCGAGGGGTCTGAAATGCATTGATATTATACCATTTATCGAGATTTCCTCTGGGGACCGACAAATTTGTACGAATTAGCCGGAAATACGAATAATCGGGATACGAAATATCGGGATTCCACTGTATTAGATGACACATATCTAAATATAGTGTTATTGACATCTTTTTGGGGCTACAGACTCTTAATCCCATATATTTATATTTATTGAAAGCTTGTCTCCCTCACTCGCTCTCCCGTAAAAACCAATAGGATCTACTGTGCCTCTAAACAATACAAACATACTTGTGTATAAAAACAATACAAATTGAGTGATTTCCTAGAAAGCATTTATTCTCATTCTGCTCCCTGGCATATCTGTTTCACTGTTCTCTCCCTCCCTTTCGAAAACAGTACTAAGTAACGAGATTTTTAAGCTGGAAATACGAATTATATGACGTTATAAGTTACCTCGAGCATAAAAATAATACGAATTACCGAGGGGTCTGAAATGCATTGATTTTATACCATTTATCGGGATTTTCTCTGGGGACCGGCAAATTTGTACGAATTAGCCGGAAATACCAATAATCGGGATTCCACTGTAATACCTGATTACAATGGGTGAATTTTATTTATTGAGGATATTTCATCATGAAGTATAAATGTTACCCAGTTTCCTTTTCTCTCTTTTGTAAATAACTTTTTAAATAATATTGTTTATAAAATAATTTTGATGTAGCTAGACTATACTCCAGATACCTTCTTAAGTTTAACAATGGATAATTAACTATTTCAATAATTAGAAGTTCATTTTATGAAACAAAACCAACAGGAAATGTTCGTGAATTTTTTATTTATAGCTCAACACATGGAATCTGTTAACAGTGCTGTACTGTACCATACTATAACTTCTTTATTTTATGTTTAATGTTACAATTAATAAATAAACTATTTTTTATTATATATTATATATGTATTATATACGTACAATTATTATATTCAATGATGAATGAAATATGTAGTGACTGAATGCTCTTATTTATTTCTAAAAAAGTTTTCTTAATAAATTTCTGATATGTATAATAAAATATTGTATTTTTTATAGAAATTTGTTATAGTTTCCAGAATTGTTGTTAAAGAAGAAGAAGGATCAACAGATGCTTATGGTGAGAATAATATATACTTTGTTATTACCCTGTTTACTATATACTTCATATATCATTTTCAAATTTTCCTATCTTTATGTATACAACTATAAGGCTTGGAGTTATCAACTAATGTTATTTAAAAAAATTAATTATAAGGATTTGATACAATTTCACAATATTTATCTAAGTACAGAGAACCGAGATTGATTGACCAACCCGGAAAAAAAAATCTCTTGAAATTTCCTTCTGCTAAATCTAAATTGCGTTATAGCATAGTTAGTTGTTGTTTTTGTTTGTAGAAAATAAGTTTGCATTGTAACTGAAGATCATTTTAAATTTAATTTATTACTATTATTGTAAAGATAACTAAAAAAAGTTGGACAACATATAACATGATCAAATTATTCCAAAAAGTACAACTTTAGTTGTTAGTTGTTACAAGTTACTTGTTTTCATAAGAAAATGATTATTTTATTTAATCACCTCATTTAATTTACAATTTTTAATATCATTTCACAGTGCGTCTTAAAA
Organism: Troilus luridus; assembly: GCA_964056705.1. NCBI lineage: Eukaryota > Metazoa > Arthropoda > Insecta > Hemiptera > Pentatomidae > Troilus > Troilus luridus. Next base: position 14,476,115 of record OZ057412.1, read on the forward strand.
TGTTGTAAATATGGGGGGGTACTGTCTACTTATATGGGTTAAGACTACTTAGCTGTTCCGAGGCTAGCACCTCAGTTTAGGATATATCACATAGTGCACCTATATCAGGATACACTATACAAATAACTTACACTCTAAAATGTTGGAACATATAAAATACCTGTTTAATCCTTGGCTCAATTATCTTATAGTTCCCATAATAAAGACAAATTCATTTCATAATTGTAAATCAACTGAGTTACATACATTTTTTTGCATAATGTGTTAGCGCTTGCAGACTAATGACAAATAATATTTCCTTTTTTATATACACACTTTAGTTAAAATGGGATTTAAAAGTAAACATAATTAGGGCGTTAGTTTATTTGAAACCTCATACTTAACATAGTCCTTGCTTATTCTTCGACTCTTTACATTATTATTGACCAAGAAATATTTAATTTTATTGTGCACTATAAAATATTATATTTATATATCAACAGGTGGGCTTGTTCATGTGAAACAAGAAAAGGATATGCTTGTCCCTGATGAAGGTGAGGAAAATTCATTGTATAGCCTATCACTTTTTATTTGTTCATTAACCTCTTGACATACAATGATGTTTGGGAAACGACATTATTTACATGGGCCATTGTAGACTTTGATGTTTCCCAGACGTCAGGAATAGTCTCAGGTGGACATGTTACAGTATATTATTAAATTATTCAATTAATATATTATAACTACCTTTCAACACAAGCCTATTCACTTAGAAACCTGGACATCTCCAGATGGAAAAACCAAAAATCAAATAGATCACATACTGATAGAAACAAAGCACCAAAGTGATATTGAAGATGTAAGGAGCTGAAGTAGGTAGTGATCATTACCTAGTAAGAGTGAAGTATAGACAAAAATTGGCTGTAATAACAAAAGGAAAAAATACGAAAAGTACCCATAAGTATAACATAAAAGCCTTAAAAATGCGAGAGATACAAAAGGAAAGTGGAACTAGAAGAAATATAAGGCATTGAGAATAAATGGGAAAAAATAAAGAGAGCTGTTGTAAATGCTGCGGAGGAAACAATAACAGATGGAACAAATGGGAAAAACTGCCACTGGTTTGATCAGGAATGTCAGGCTTCAGTTGATGAAAAGAAGAAGCCTCACATTAAGATTATTCAGATAAGGACTAGGCAAACTGTTGAAAACTATACAAAAAAGAGATAAGCCACCAAAAACTGTGCAGAAGCAAGAAGAGTAAGAAAGAAGAAGAAGAAGACCTAAAATCAATGATAGATGATTTTAAAGGGTAAAAACAGTAGAAGCTTCTACCAAAGGTTGAAAAGGCTAAGAAAAGGATTTCAACCCCTAATAGGTTTCTGCAAGGATAGGGATGGCACTCTATTGGGAGACAGAGAAGATATAGCTGAAAGATGGAAAGAATATTTCAATGATTTGCTTAACTCCGGCACTGAAAATTCTCAAGAAACCACAACAATAAACTTATCGGAGCCAATAGTAGATATGTCTCTAGAACCACCAGACCCAGAAGAAGTGGAAGAAGTTGTCGTAAAATTAAAAAATAACAAGGTACCAGGATTTGATGATATTCCTGCAGAAATGCTTAAATATGGTGGTGACCAGTTGCATCTTGAAATTTATGAAATAATCCTGGAAATATGGATTAAGGAAGAAATGCCCAAGGAATGGTACAAGACCATTATTGTGCAGATACACAAGAAGGGAGATAAATTAGAATGCCATAATTGTAGAGGGATAACACTGCTTTGTTCAATCTGCAAAGTGTTATCAATACTACTATTGGGAAGATTAATGATAACAGCAGAAGCAGTTTTGGGCTACTATCAGGAATATGCTTGACAAATGTAACAAATGGCACCTCTTCATTGACTACAAACAGGCATATGATAGCATAGAAAGAAATGAGCTGTACGAAAACTTGATGTTTCTTGGGTGCCCTAAAAAGCTTATCAGATTGATAAGGATGACACTGCAGAATAGTAGCGGTGTGGTTAAGGTCCAGGGAGAAATGTCCAGAGACTTCCCTATTAAAAAAGGAGTTAAACAAGGAGACCCTATATCTCCAGTGATGTTTAATTTGGTGCTGCAAAAAATAGTAATGACAACGAAAGCAAGAAGAGAGGGGTGTATTTATAACAACATGACCCAACACCTCGCATGTGCTGATGATATGGTTATCACAGCAAGAAATGAAAACGTGGTCTTGGAAGCATTATGGGAATGTGAAGAGGCAGCTAGGAAGGCAGGGCTCATTATAAATAAAGATAAAACAAAATACATGCTCTCATCCAGAAAACTGTCATCCAGTGGATATCGCCAAGGAAGATGGTGCAGTTTTGAAAATGTTAACACATTTAAATATCTTGGCACCATTATTACAGAAGATAACAGCCTGGAACATGAAATAAGGCCGAGGATTGAAAATGGTAACAGATGCTATTGGTCCCTCAGAAAAGTGTTCCAAAATAGAGCTACCCCATAGTCTCAAAATAAGGGTATATAAGACGATAGTTCGTCCTGTCATTGCTTATGGTGGGGAGACGTGGACACTAACCAAACAGCATGAGAGATTATTGAATACATGGGAGAGAAAGATTCTTAGAAGAGTGTATGGCCCAACAAAGGAAGGAAATTGTTTCCGCATGAAAAGGAACCAAGAGCTTGACCTATATGCAGAACCTGACATAGTTTCTTGTTTTAAAAAAGCAAGATTGAGATGGTTGGGGCACGTTCACAGAATGGACAAAAAAAGGCTCCCAAAACTGATTCTGGAGGGACGTCCAGACGGAGAAAGAGGAAGAGGAAGGCCTAGAATGCGATGGATGGACGATGTGGAACCAGACCTTAAGCTCCTGGGGGTAAGAACATGGAGAAGGGCGAGAGATCGTTCAAAGTGGAGGAGAATCCATGGACCATAGCGCCATGTGATGATGATATCATAAAATTGCATCAGCATTCCAATTTTTATTTTTAAACACATTGAAAGCAATTTTTACAGTAGCATTTTATTTATTATCATTTATTCTTTCATTTTCATTTTCACCTGCTCAATTCCACATCCAGCAAATTTCATCTAAGTCTTCTTCTCTTTGTTTTGCTACAGGAACTTAAAGTTTTGGAAATGGAAACATCAATAGTTGAGGAGGTCTCTTGGCCATTGTCTTTTTAATATTTTCCTATCAATCCTGGGTAACTGGAGTAGGAAAGCGGAAGAAGGAATGGATTTTGGTGACTTTGTATTAATTAGTGGAATTTTATGACTATAGCATTTAAAAAAATATATATTATTACACTGGTCGACAAGGTTTTCTTCACAAGAAATTTTATTAGTGAATCTAGTGGAGTTTTTCATACTGAATTCAGATATGAAGTCAGAATTTTTCAATCTGCACAGTTTTTTTGTGACAGCTACTTTTTTAAAATCTGATTTTAGCGGGGGGGTTTTTACCTATCATAGGAACCTTTACCTCATATGTAGCGATTTTATCCTAGCTGTATTTAAGGAAATTTTATTTGTGATATTATTGTGACCCACCATAGAACAAGGCTGTGCAGGTTCATCATGTTTAGACATGCTCAGATCTGTTCATCTGGCATTGTGATGTGTCAGTATTGAGTTGACTGTGAGTTTGTTCAGTAGTGAAATATTTCCTTCCTTTCTTTTTGGAAGTGTATTGTTTTAGTGCTTTGTTTTTTCATCATGCCAAGAAAGTGTGTAAATAATATAGGAAGTTTCTGCTATATTTGTGCTGAGCTGACCTTCAAGTCTCAAAGGCGAAAGTTGACCACACTCGTATAGAAGCGGTTTCAACTTTACTTTGGCTGTCAGGCTGGTGAATTTGATAAGAGCTGGGCCTCAAATACATGCTGTGTTTCGTGTGCTAGATAGCTGGCTGAGTGGAAAAATGATATACATTTTATGCCATTTCCAATTCCCATGATTTGGAGGGAACCGAAGGGTCATTTAAGTGATTGTTATTTCTGTTTGACAAATACTGAAGGAATCGCATCTAAAACAAAACATACAGTTAAGTATCCAAATTTGCAATCTGCATTAAGACCTGTCTTACACCATGAACAGTTCCCTGTACCAGTATATGCAGAAAAGACCTTAGGTGATAACTCTGAATCTGACCTAACTAAAACTGAAAATGCTTCAGATGACAATAAAAATGATCCTACATATGAAGCCAATACCTGCTCATCAGAACTTTACTTTCCCAATCAGAAAGACCTTAATGATCTGATTCGGGATTTAAATCTGTCTAAGCAGCAATCTGAAGATTTTACTTCCAGATTCAAAGGGTGGAATCTACTCCAAAAAGAAATAAGAATATGTAGTTATCGTGGTCGCCATAGTGATTTCAAGGACTGCTTCTTTCAAGAAAATGGTATTGTGTTTTGTAGTGATATTTGTTCAGTTATGGAAACTCTTCAACATCAAACACTGTCCAGATGTGTGGCGACTATTCATAGATTTGTCTAAAGTTAGTTTGAAGGCTGTGCTGCTATATATTGGCAATGAACTTTCATCAATACCTGTAGCGCATGCCGCTGATATGAAAGAGAATATGAAACTAATTTTAAAGAAATTACAATATGGAAAGTATGAACGAAATATCTGTGGCGATTTAACTGATAGCGTTTTGGTTTTTTTATAGGCACCTGGCCAAAATTATTACTTGCTATAGTGACTACGGAGTTATCGTTCCACCAACCTATACAAATTTCGTCGATTTCATCAAATGCATAATCATATGTCCCTCTAGCCTTCTTAGCGATACTTTTTACATCTTCGATTGGGCACTTTGCTGTTCTATTGTCCCTCATAGTTACTGTTGCAAAGCAACCAATTTTGTTAAGGTTTTGCAGCAGTGAATGTGATGAAAAAAAATTGTCAAAGGAAATGAGATGGTTTTAAAAGATTACCTTATTCTTTAATTTTTAACACTCTCTGTTTTATTCTTATTCTATTCTTTAGTATGCTTTTTACTACCTTTGTATTTTAACCTTTATATTTACCATGCTTAGCAATTTTAACAATATTTTTTAATTTTCAATTGTCTGTATTTTGCATATTTAGCCCTGAAGAAGACCTGTAAAGTAGCTCGAAAGTTGGCTGATTAATAAACATTTCTCCACAACTAAGAGAAATTTATAGACCTCTACCCACACCATTTTGTTCCACATTTAAATAAATACTTACATTTCGGGTTATCAAACTTATGTACCATACCTCGTTCTTTATAAAAGCTTCTTGAGTCGCACTACAATACTAATTCCTCTTGAGAAATGAAAACAGGTCCTTCAACGAAAGCACATATTCATTCAGACAGGATGCTCGCTTAGGATATCCTCTCACTAGGACCAACATTCAGAGAGATCGTGCAAGCTGGCGGTAGTCCACAGGTAGAGAGAGGCCGTGCCATCTGTATTATATTGAAATCAACATGCATATGAAAATTGTGTCATCTTTGAATAATTTTGTGTATGAAATTAATAAATAATTATTTTATGAGTTTTAGACTGTTTTTGATTTATCAATACCTTTCAAATTTTTGTTTAGTGGGGGTGTTTCTATTAAAATTATGGGAGTCCAGTTTCGATACGCTAAACATTGATAATTATTTTAATTTATTCCTCGACCCATTTTGATCCTCAACAATATATTTAAAAATTATATTTAAGTATTTATTGTGATTTGTTTCTGTTTCACAGTTTGTATCAAAGAAGAAGAGGGACAGCAGATTTTTTATGGTGAGGAATTAATTAAATTAATATTTAAAAACTGTTCAAAGATCTGGAATATTGTGCATGCTAACAAATATAAACATAAATCTTAATAGAAATTAAATGCTAAGCTGTTTCTTCCTTCGCATGGCAAAATCTACTCCATATACCAGGAGATCTTGTCAACATAGGTTTTTTTAATTTATAGCAGCCGTTCCCAACCTGCATTGTTATAGTTATTTTTTCTCATTTCTAGATGGGCTTAATCATGTGAAACATGAAGAACTGCTTATCCCAGATGAAGGTGAGCTATTTATGTTTTATTAATCTTTGATATGATTTACAAAAAGTACTGTACCAAATTTGAGCTTTTACTCGTTACTATTCTATCTTTAACCATCTTTACTTTCATGCAATTTCAGTTAAAAGTATATTTCTTATTCACTAATGGGATCTTTACCACTGGAGGTCTTTTCTTCCCAATGGACGATTTTGAAGTGCCCAACTCCCTCTCTCCACCGCAGTTTAAATCTTCTCTTGCTTCTGGATCCATACAGTTGACCCCATATAGTTTGTTTATTAATTTCCAGACCCTCCTCCTTGCCAGGCCCTCTTGGACCATGAATGCATCCTTGACTGGCTAATAGGATCTTCCCACAATTTTGATGTCGTAGCCCAGAATCTGGACAGTCTTGTTGAAAGCAATGCCTAAAATATAAATTTGTTCATAAATTAAAATATCTATAAACAATTTTATCCATAAATGCTTCCCACCAGATTAATAATGAATTTAAATTATTAGTATTAGATGACACATATCTAAATATAGTGTTATTGACATCTTTTTGGGGCTACAGACTCTTAATCCCATATATAAATAAGTCTTTGACAAATAACTGTCAGACGCAGTTGCTCACTAGTTGTTGCTGTACAACAGGTCTCGGATACCACAATTTATGTCATCCTCCCATCTAAGCAATGCTCTGCCTCTTTCTTTTGTTCAGTACAGTCATCCGTCTAACATCCTTCTGGCATTTTAGCTAGTACCCTACCTAATTAAGGTTTCGAAGCTTGAATAGACTTAAAAACATTAAACCACATAAAACTGAAAAAAAAAATTCTGATATTATTTTAGTTTTCATTATCTTATGAATTAAAGATTATTGGATGTATCACTAATTTATATATAATAAGATATATTATACTAGGCGAAAAATTTTAAAAAGTCATCATTATTTTAGTTTAACATTTAAAAAAAATATTAATATGATGACTATTTTTATTTCAAATAAATAGCTTTAATTTTATTTCAATATGGTCGTTTATTGGTTATAGGAGTCGACGATAGTTGCGAAAAAGTTGAAAAGAATTTACAATGCTATCATTGTGACTTTAAATCCGAACATCGTCGAGGCATCAAAAAACATATAAAAACCTGTCATGAAGATAGGAAGCCTCATCAATGCCCTCACTGTGATTATAAGTGTGTTATATCTCAAAGTTTGAAGTTTCATATCATGCGTCATCATACATTTGAGAAACCTCATCACTGTTCTCAATGTAGTTATAAGTGTGTTACATCAGGAGAGTTGAGAAGTCATATCACGCGCCGTCATAAACTTGAGAAGCCTCACCACTGTTCTCATTGTGATTATAAGTGTGTTACATCTAAAGAGTTGAAGATTCATACCATGCGCCGTCATATGATTGAGAAGCCTCAACACTGTTCTTATTGTGATTATAAATGTGTTATTTCTGAAGACCTGAAAAAGCATATCACACGCTGTCATACAATTGAGAAGCTTTTTCACTGTTCTCAATGTGATTGTAAGTGTGTTACATCTGAACAGTTGAAGAATCATATCATGCGCCGTCATACACTTAAGAAGCCTCATCACTGTTCTCATTGTGATTTTAAGTGTCATAGATCTCAACATATGAAGAATCATATCATGCACCGGCATATGGTTGAGAAGCCTCTTCACTGCTCTCATTGTGATTATAAGTGTGTTACATCTCTACAGTTGAAGAATCATATCACACGCCGCCATTCACTTAAGAAGCCTCATCACTGTTCTCATTGTGATTATAAGTGTGCTTTGTCTGAAGATTTGAAAAAGCATATCACACGCCACCATTCACTTAAGAAGCCTCATCACTGTTCTCATTGTGATTATAAGTGTGTTACATCTCAACAGTTGAAGGGTCATATCATGAACCATCATAAGATTGAGAAGTCTCAACACTGTTCTTATTGTGATTATAAATGTGTTAGATCTGATAAGTTGAAGAATCATATCATGCGCCGTCATACACTTGAGAAGCCTCATCATTGTTCTTATTGTGATTATAAATGTGTTACGTCCGATAAGTTGAAGATACATATCATGCGCCGTCATACACTTGAGAAGCCTCATCACTGTTCTTATTGTGATTATAAATTTGTTACATCCGATAAGTTGAAGATACATATCATGCGGCATCATAAACTTGAGAAGCTTGACCACTGTTGATAATGTGATTATAAGTGTGTTACATTTGAAGAGTTGAAGAATCATCATAGACCATCGTAAGATTGGGAAGCTTCATCACTGTTCTCATAGTGATTATAAATTTGTTATATCGGAAGAGATATAAAGTCATGTTATGAGGAATCCTCCACCGTCATACGATTGAGAAGCCTCATCATTGTTCTTATTGTGATTATAAGTGTGATAGATCTCAACATTTGAAGAATCATATCATGCGCCGGCATACATTTGAGAAGCCTCATCACTGTTCTCATTGTGATTATAAATGTGCTATATCGGGAAGAGTTAAAAAGACATATCACATATTACAATTGAGAAGCCTTATTAATTAATGCCCTTACTGTCAACGCTGCTAATTTGCCATCATTAAAAATACATTTGTTGTTGTATTTCACAGAAGAATAACCTCAAGAGTGTGCACTATAAACCGTCAACTTGCAGGTGAGAAGCCCTCCCACTATCCTTGTTACAGCCATAATCCTATAAATTCAATTTTCATAAGAAATGTAGTTTCTTAAATAACTTCAACTTTTCTACAACCAAAACTATCTTATTCTAACTTGGTTCTTATTTTTTAAATTATTAAAATACATTTCATCCCTATGTGGCAGTTTCTTTTTTTCTATTTGGTTTTGTAATGTTCTTTAATCTCCAGTGGCAGGCTGCATCGATAGCTTATTGATGAAATAAAATAAAATAAAAAAATAAAATTGATGGTTTTTATTATTTTTTATTTTACTTTACTAATGAAATAAATTTACTCTGATGTTTTTGTTTTACCTTATCCAATTGCAATTTCATTTAAGAAGAAGATAACTATTGTAAATTTTGTATTTCAATATTAAGGCCTTAGTGAACATTTTATTATGTAACATCTTGATCCGTTATGTAAGTTCAAACTTGATTAGTCTCTTTAGAAGTTTTCTAAAGAATTTCAATTATTATTGTACAACTTTTTCTATATACAAAAATCCAAGTAAACTCAGTCTAGTTTTAGGTTGCAGGTGGGTTTCTGCTACTATATATTTTGAATCCATTTGAAAGTATTTCTCACACATTTCAGAAAATTATAAAATATTAAATTTCAGGCTGTTTTTTTTACTTTAAATGATTGACTTTTTTACTTTTAGCATATGTTTATTATGACATTGAAATAACCAATTGGTGTTGGCCGAAGTTTGATCAGTATAAATAGTTTTAAAAGCTTGGTTTGGTGTGTGGGTCTGCTCAGAAACAAAATAAATATTTATTTTATATTTTAAAACAAGAAAAACATAGAAAAGATTGAAATGGTCGGGGCCGAGGTGTGGATTAAAAAATGTTTGTACAAAATAAGTGTAACTTATTTTATTTGTGCCAACATTTCAGCCTAATATTTTGGCCATCATCAGGGCAGAGGGTCTGTAGAGTCCAACTCTCATTTTAAGTTAGATTTACATTCCCTAACCATAAGCCTCACATAAACTTTCTATGCTCCCTACATGAGCGTTTGGGCCACCACTTGGAGCTGTGCCACTAATTTTCCTTCTTAAATGACAGTTTAAGATTCACTTTTGCAAATTTCATGGAAAATTCCTTAACCCAGAGGTGGCCAATCCTAATGTTCTCGCAGGCTACTTAGTAGTGATAATGGTACTAAACGCACATAGCAATCATAATAATGGCATCGTCATATTTTATTTTATAATTTTTATATTTAATTTTGGATGAAAAAATAATACATTTTTGGTGATTGTTTAGATATTTTCTACCTTTGATAACCTCCAGTTTTTGTGACATTAATTTGACGTCACAGGGGAGGAGTGGAAGTGAGGAGTAGCGATATGTACATGGTGCTGAATATATTATGATAAAACAACATATTTTTATTACACTTACTATTTAATCTTTATAATTATTATTTTTTTATATAAATTAAAACGTTTTAAATAATATTCCTGCCACTCCACTCCAATCACCATATTCGTTTTATATTAACCATCTCAATAATTAAATGGATAACTCACTTGTTACCCGCGGGGGCAAAGGGATGGGAGAGGACAGGGTATAATCGAGGACACATAAGGGAAACTGGGCGAAGAAATAAACCCCAAAACATTTATCTAACAGAAAAGGAGCGTCATTATATTGAAATAAAAATTACATTCATCTATTCTTGCTAAGGTATTAATAAAATAACAATTCCAGATTCATTCATTAGTAAGGGATTAATAAAATAATTATTACAATTTAAACAGAAATTCTCAGTCAACTGGAAAACTAAAACTTTTAATGTAACTTAAGATGTCAATAACAGCACTAACAAAATAATAATTTACAAACAAAACTCGATCTATCCTCTATAACAGTAATCATATCCCTCATCAATAATAATAACCATATGCACTAATACTACTTACAACTTAAACATTCCCCATCAATACTCATTACCTCATAATCAGTAATAAAATTAATAATTTCCACATAACTCGATCCCTCGTCTACAACAATAATCCTCTCCATCATCTACAATAATAAACATAGGCACTAATACTAATTACAGCTTAAACATTCCCCATCAATACTCATTACCTCATAATCGGTAATAAAATTAATAATTTCCACATAACTCGATCCCTCGTCTACAACAATAATCCTCTCCATCATCTACAATAATAAACATAGGCACTAATACTAATTACAACTTACACATTTCCCATTAGTACTCATTACCTCGTAACCAGTAATAAAATTAATAATTCCTAACAAAACTCGATCCATTATCTACACATAATTCTGGGTGCACTAATGCGAAAAGAAAAGATTCCTATCTGTCTTGTGGCCAAACGCGACGAATGAAAAATAAAATATATAACTGGCTCTATCTTCAACTGACCACCTTCTGGCCTCACCCCAAGTCTAGTCCGATTACTGTAACGAGGAAATCTCTTACCTTCCTCTCTTCTGTTCCGGACACCCGAATCTTCCACGCCTTCAGGCGTTTTTTTAATTTATAGCAGCCGTTCCCAACCTGCATTGTTATAGTTATTGTTTCTCATTTCTAGATGGGGTTAATCATGTGAAACATGAAGAACTGCTTATCCCAGATGAAGGTGAGCTATTTATGTTTTATTAATCTTTGATATGATTTACAAAAAGTACTGTACCAAATTTGAGCTTTTACCCGTTACTATTCTATCTTTAACCATCTTAACTTTCATGCAATTTCAGTTAAAAGTATATTTCTTATTCACTAATGGGATCTTTACCACTGGAGGTCTTTTCTTCCCAATGGATGATTTTGAAGTGCCCAACTCCCTCTCTCCACCACAGTTTAAATCTTCTCTTGCTTCTGGATCCATACAGTTGACCCCATATAGTTTGTTTATTAATTTCCAGACCCTCCACCTTGCCAGGCCCTCTTGGACCATGAATGCATCCTTGACTGGCTAATAGGATCTTCCCACGATTTTGATGTCGTAGCCCAGAATCTGGACAGTCTTGTTGAAAGCAATGCCTAAAATATAAATTTGTTTATAAATTAAAATATTTAAGTAACATCGGTTTTATAATTAGTATAAATAATAATTATGAAGTATAAATAAATAATAAGATGACAATAATTTTATTAATTTGAACCTAAAACCAAATCACTATCGTCATATTAAAAAAACTATGTATGATTTCCTGATCTGGACTGGTTTGAAGAAGTTCAAAAATAGGTGCTGGAATTTTACTTTGAACAACTGTACCAAATGAACAGCGGCTGTATAAAGCGATTTTATCCATAAATGCTTTCCACCAGATTGATAATGAATTTAATGAGTATTAAATTGTTTTATTAATTTACGCCGTTACTTAGTATTAGATGACACATATCTAAATATATTGTTATTGACATCTTTTGGGGGCTATAGACTCTTAATGCCATATATAAGTCTTTGACAAATAACTGTCCGAAGTTGCTCACTAATTGTTGGTGTTCAGCAGGTCTCGAGTTTCCCGATTTATGTCATCCTCCCATTTAAGCAATGCTCTGCCTCTTTCTTTTGTTCAGTAGAGTCATCCATCTAACATCCTTCTGGCATTTTAGCAGCATACCCTACCTAATTTAGGTTTTGAAGCTTGAATAGACTTAAAAACATTAAACCACTTGAAACTGGATAAAATTCTGATATCATTTTAGTTTTCATTATCTTATGAATTACAGGTTATTGGATGTATCACTAATTTATATATAATAACATGTATTATACTAGGTGCAAAGTTATCATTATTTTTGTTTAACATTTAAAAAAAAATATTAATATGATGACTATATTTATTTCTAATAAATAGCTTTAATTTTATTTCAATATGGTAATTTATTGGTTATAGGAATTGACGATAGTTGTGAAAAAGTTGAGAAGAATTTACAATGTTATCAGTGTGACTTTAAATCCGAAGATCGTCGAGGCATTAAAAAACATATAAAAACCTGTCATGAAGGTAAGAAGCCTCATCAATGCCCTCACTGTGATTATAAGTGTCTTATATCTCAAAATTTGAAGGTTCATATCATGCGCCATCATACATTTGAGAAGCCTCATCACTGTTCTCATTGTTGTTATAAGTGTGTTACATCAGCAGATTTAAGAAGTCATATGAAACGCCGTCATACACTTGAGAAGCCTCATCACTGTTCTCATTGTGATTATAAAAGTGTTACATCTAAAGAGTTGAAGATTCATACCATGCGCCGTCATATGATTGAGAAGCCTCAACACTGTTCTTATTGTGATTATAAATGTGTTACTTCTCAAGATCTGAAAAAGCATATCAAACGCTGTCATACAATTGAGAAGCCTCAACACTGTTCTTATTGTGATTATAAATGTGTTACTTCTCAAGATCTGAAAAAGCATATGAAACGCTGTCATACAATTGAGAAGCTTTATTACTGTTCTCATTGTGATTATAAGTGTGTTAAATCTCAACAGTTGAAACGTCATGTCAGGCGCCGTCATACGATTGAGAAGCCTTATCAGTGTTCTTATTGTGATTATAAATGTGCTAGATCTGATAAGTTGAAGAATCATATCATGCGCCGTCATACACTTGAGAAGCCTTATCACTGTTCTTATTGTGATTATAAATGTGTTACATCTGATAAGTTGAAGATACATATTATCTACCGGCATACGATTGAGAAGCCTCTTAACTGCTCTTATTGTAATTATAAATGCGTTACATCTGATAAGTTGAAGATACATATCATGCGCCATCATACTCTTGAGAAGCTTCATCACTGTTCATAATGTGATTATAAGTGTTACATCTGAAGAGTTAAAGAATCATCATACACTATCATAAGATTGAGAAGCCTCATCACTGTTCTCATGGTGATTATAAATGGGTTATATCGGAAGAGATAAAAAGCCAAGTTATGAGGAATCATGCGCCGTCATACGATTGAAAAGCCTCGTCACTGTTCTTATTGTGATTATGTGTGTGATAGATCTCAACATTTGAAGAATCATATCATCCGCCGGCATACATTTGAGAAGCCTCATCACTGTTCTCATTGTGATTATAAATGTGCTATATCGGAAGAGTTAAAAAGGCATATCACACGCCATCTTACAATTGAGAAGCCTTATTAATTAATGCCCTTACTGTGAACGGTGGTAATTTGCAACCATTAAAAAAACATTTGTTGTTGTATTTCACAGATGAATAACCTCAAGAGTGTGCACTATAAACCGTCAACTTGCAGGTGAGAAGCCCGGCCATTATCCTTGCTACAGCCATAATCTTATAAATTCAATTAACATAAGAAATGTAGTTTCTTAAATAACTTCAACTTTTCTACGACCAAAACTATTTTATTCTAACTTGGTTCTTATTTTTGAAATTATTAAAATACATTTCATCCCTATGTGGCAGTTTCTTTTGTTCTATTTGGTTTTGTAACGTTCTTTAATCTCCAGTGGCAGGCTGCATCGATAGTTTATTGATGAAATAAATTTACTCTGATGGTTTTTATTATTTTTTACTTCACTTTATTGATGAAATCAATTTACTCTGATGTTTTTGTTTTTACCTTATCCAATAGCAATTTCATTAAAGAAGAAGATAACTATTGTAAATTTTGTATTTCAATATTAAGGGCTTAGTGAACATTTTATTATGTAACATCTTGATCCGTTATGTAAGTTCAAACTTGATTAGGCTCTTTAGAGGTTTTCTAAACAATTATATAAATAAATATATTAATTGAAGAAAACGTCAATACTAATAACCAATATTACAAAACTAAATTCTAATTATCGTTAGACAAATAAATTTTATATCTTGCCATTATTATTTTTAAAATAATGAAATAAGATAATCCAATTAAACTATAAGAAATTATATCTACACCTAATAAAGTTCTAGAGGTGTATACATTACCATAATAATTATTAAAAACAAAACAAATATAAAACAACTTAATATAAAAATTCACATTAATTATCAATGATTACAAACAAGAGGAATTAAAAATAATAATATAATAAAATATTTTATCATGATAAAATTGTTGATAAATAATCATTGCCTAGATTGCGAACCAATCTAACCAAAATACATTAACCCGAAGCTCCTCACCATACAGCACATACTAAAAATATTAAAGTAAAATATAATTCATACCCAAAATTATACATTACTAAAAATAAAGAAAAAAAATACTGTCAAAACCATATACCTACTCTAAACTCAAAAGAGATAATAACAAATATGTCTGAATTGAACAAAAACCAATTACTCCTCTAAATAAATTAAATTATAAAATTTACTCTAAATAAATAAATTTTGAAGTTTTAATAGTTTAAATAAAAAAACAATGATTTTGTAAATCATCCATACGATAGATTACTTTTAAAACTTCAGTAAAGAGCAATGCTCATCATTAATCTCCAAAATTAAAATTTTATTTTAACTATTTACTGATATAATAAATATGTTAATGTCAATAATAATTACTACATCTCTAATATTATTAACCTATCTATCCATTCAGTATAGGATTAATTCTTATTATCCAAACCCTAATTACTGCAATGATTACTGGTAATATATAACCATCATTCTTCTTTTTGTATTTATAATGTTATTATTATTATATTAAGAGGACCATTAGACCTATTTATTTATATAGTAAGAGTAGCATCTAATGCAAAATTTAAATCTCTTAATATAATAGTAAGCTCCACAATATTTATATTAATTATTATAGCATTTATATATTTGTATAATATAAATTATTTCAATAGTAATATTTTTTACAATGATAACTTAAGACTAAACAAAATTTTAAATATAACAACCGCCCAATTAACAGTAATAATAATTATTTATTATTTACAATATTATAGGTAATATCCAATTTTGCAAAAATTATTCAAGACCTTTATGAATAAAAAGTTAAAGCATGAATAAACATATACGTAAAAAACACATCCATTATTCAAAATTATTATTAATGAGTCATTAATTGATTTGCCATCCCCATCTTCAATTTCACTATGATGAACTTTTGGTTCACTATTAGGAATATGTTTAATAATTCAAATTATTAGAGGACTATTTCTGGCCATGCATTACACTGTAAATATTGAACGTACTTTCAGAAGTGTAGTACATATTTCTCATGATGTAAATAATGGATGACTAATACGATACACTCATGGTAACAGGGCTTCCCTATTTTTTATTTGTCTATATTAAAACATTGGACGAGAATTATATTATGGATCTTACAAGTTACATGTATCTTGATCAGTTTGAGTAGTTACTTTAATTTTATTCTTCCAACTGATCAAATACGAACATACTACATAGTATATACATTTCCCCCCAGACAAACGGCCTCCGGCCCCTTATAAACTGAGATAACAAAATATAAAATATATTTACACTGACTAATATCACTAGTAACACTATATTAGGGTCAATGATAGAAACCTAATGCATTTTCTTAGTAGAGTAATTTTCCTGCAACCATTGAGTAATGCTATCCATAACTTAACTAAAACTGGTGTGGAAAGTCCCACTTTCCCCCACTAGTGAGGAAAAACCACTTTCCCTCACTAGTGAGGGAAAGTAACAGCCATCTAGATCGAATATGGCACTCAGCACTCTGTTGTTTTAAATGTTAAATGGCGGTATTATAATATTATTCATTTTATATTCCTAAAATGTTAAAATAAATAATTTAAGAACTATTTTATATTTATTTCAAGATAGATTTTAATTATTTTGAAGCGATTTTATAGAAATATTTAATATAACCTTAAATGTAATAGAACCTTCACAGACCAGAAATATGGATGCCTAGCATTAATATTACCCACTAGCGGTAGTGTAGTTTTAACAAATCTTAAGTTTCACTTTTAATTTCTTAATTTTTAAATGGTTTCAGGAAAAATATAATATTTAATATGTGAGAAAAGTGCTTTTAACACCCTCGTTTAATTACCACACTCGGGTGTAATAAAGTGCCACTTTCCTCACTTGTCAAATAAATAACTATTATTCTTATCTCCTTATAATTATACTCCTTAGAGAAAATTAATTTGTATAACTGATTTTAATCTGGGCCAAAATTTAAGTCTTGTTCAAGAAAAACTTGATAGGTTCATAGAATTGCAGTAAATATCAATCTCAAATTAATTTCAGTTAACATCATTGTCATCATTATACTCATAGAAAGAATTAACTTTATATCTGTTTGTAATATCAGATTTTTTAATATAAAAATAAAATAAAATTCTTTAATTGCTCACATGTTACACATTTATGCAAAGATGAACTGTTCCCTATTATTAAAAAAAATCCTTTTTGAGAACTTATTCTTAAAATGAATGTAACAAAAAGAATAAAACTTTTTACTTTAAATTATTATATTATTCAATGATAAAATATAATAATAAAAAATAAAAATAAAGTGATTTTAACCTGTTTTCCACGATCTATGTATAAAATAAATACATAGGGTATACACCACAAATAACACTGTTCTGCAAAAAAAAAAAGTTTTGCTCCCTTGAGAAGTTGTTCCTGATTTTTATATTTTCATGTGTGCTGAATTCGAATCTGAAGTCAAAAAAATTCTACCAAGCCACATTTTTTAGAAATTGGAGGTTGTTTTTGAAAAAAAAAAACACTTTTTAAGATTATATTATATATTTTAAAAATAAATAATATATAAAATAATAAATTATTTAATTCTGTTCTCAATTAATGTGTACATTTTTTCCTTTTGTACTCTTCATCACCTGTCTCTCGTTGTAGTGTCCAACAGAAGTTCGCGAGCATCTTCGCATTGCTTTTACCACTGTACCTTTTTTCCATCTGGGCTATGTCTTGATGAAACCGTTCTCCGTGTTCATCTGAAAGTGCTCCCAAGTTGGGTGCGAAGAAATCCAAATGTGAATGCAAAAAATGAATTTTTAAGGACATGTTGCAAACCATGCCATGACCTTATATGATGAAAACAATTCTTTCACAATTTAATTGTAATTTGTTGCTCTTTTGTTCCCCAAAAATTGTTGACACACATTTTCAAATGCAGTCCAGGCTCTTTTTTCTGTTGCATTTAATCCTCTTTTTAAATTCAACACCCTTAAGGAGGTCACGAATTTGAGGCCCCACAAAAATCACCTCTTTAATCTTTGATTCATTTCATCTGTGGAACTTCTTTTTCAAGTAGAAAAAACCTTCTCCTTCCTTGTCCATTGCTTTCACAAATTTCTACATGAGGCCTAATTTGATATGGAGTAGTGGGAGTAGAATTTTGTTTTTTTGAACAGTTGTTAAGTTTAGGAGGAGGGCCTGGGGGAGGTACCTGGGGAAGCCCGCCAGTAGGCAACAGTCCCTTCTTTTGTGAATGTTAGCCCAAAACTCCTGAAGCCTAATACTTATGCTCTCCCAATTTTTTCATTTTGTAATACATTATAAAAGTTTCAAAATGTCTAAAACACTTCATTTTTCGACCTAAAACAAAATGGTGCCTGATTGAGATTTTCTGACTTCGTATTCGTGTTTAGCACACTTCAAAGCCTTATAAAACAAAATTTTTGTTGAAGAGGATTTTGATGCAGAACAGTGTAATAATATTAAAATGACATAGTAAGAATTGTTCACAGTCAATATAATTAATAAATACTCCAAAATATTTTAGTAAATAATAGAAAAATGTAAAAGGCTCTATTTGATGTTTAGGTCTTAGTTTAGCACCTAGTGTGAATTGTGAGAATTTAATTGTACTTCCTTATTTCCCTAACATTAAACAATCATACTTAGAAATTTCTTTATGAGTCACTAGCAGAAACAGAGCAAATCCGTATGATAAAATAGACATCAGATAACAGTTAAAAATATAAACTAGAGGTTTACAGAACTACATCATATTTATTTACACTTATTTTTTTAAACTTTAACCCCTTTCTCTTTCTTATCACAATGACTTGCTAGTTTAACACCATAATTTAAATAAACAAATAAAGATTTATATAAGTAGCATTGACAGTTACTTAGGAGGGTGACTAGTTATTATGGAATAAACACAAAGTTGCACAATACAGTAAAAGAAATTATTGTACAACAATAAATTACAGGAGGTAAGTGATGATGAAAGGGTATAATGAAATTAAAATACAAATATAATAATAAGATTTTATTAGATAATTAAATACAAAAAGGATGAACAATTACTATAAATTATTAATTAATAGCATAGTATACATAATTTTACTAAAAAAAATAAAATAAATAGTTTCTCTAAATTAAAAACAAGAATTTTGTGTATTATGAAGTTCATCATGAACATCTAAAAATTTAATAAACTAAATAAAAAACAGACACAAAATATAAAATCTTTAATATTAATTAGTAATGCATACATTTTAGACCAGGGCTGAAGCCTTTGAAAATGGTAAAAAGTGAAAAAAAGTTATAGTAGGATGAAACCCATCGGAGAAGGAAGAGAATAAAAGAAAAATGAGAGGAAAAATAATTTACGGGCGATCTGAGGTCGGGAAGGGGGGGGGGGGTTAAGGGTAAAAATCGGTTTATCTCGATTTCCGGCAAAACTAACAGTTTTATGAGAAAAAAGTTAAATGGCAAAATTGAAGGTAGCAAAAAGATCTGAAAACTTTTGCATTTACACTTTTTTCACGTAACCTCAAAATTTAAGTGAAAAATTCAAATAACCATGTTTTTTGTTTTCACTATTTTTATCTTGTACAAAACATTTGTTTTTTTTACTAAATTTTGTGAAAGTTACCTTTTTATGTCCCATTGCCCTCCGATCCCTCCGAATCAGGTAATGATAAGCGGGATTTGAACCAGGATTTCCGGCATGGCAACTCAGTACTCTACCTTTGAGCCACTCAGCTTCCATATCACATCTATACTAAAAATAAATAAATTATGATTTATAAAAATTCAACAAAAGTTGTTCATTTGGGCTGATAAGGCGAACTAATGAATCATTAAATTCTCTTAGTTATAAGGTATGTTATAACTTTATAATTTTAGGTTCGTTGTGTGATTTATGTAACAAATTTAAGAATACAATTTCTACCGTTTATTTTCGAAAGAAAAATAAACAAAATATTAAAATTTTCATCTCATCTAGCGGCAGCATTGTCAGAGCTAAACTTGAGGTTATCGTGACTCTCACCAGGTTATAATACTTTTGCTTGGTAATCATGGGTTCTGAGAGATACAGTTTTTCGCTCACTACTTTTAGGTAATTTAAGTTTATTTTGTATTTCACATTCACAATTAAATGGGCCTGTCATTGTGGGATGGAACTTGTATGTTTTCACTAGTTGATTGTATGTTGATTTATTGTTTTGTTTCTCATATATCTTTTGATGTATTTTTATCATTTCAGACAGGACTAAATATCAATTAGTTATAGTGTAGTAATTGTTGTACATTAATTGTTTACGACTTTGATTGTTGTTTATTACTTTTTTTTATTTTATTATAGCCCTTCTGGAAAGTTAGTTCAAATTGAGTATGCCCTTGCTGCTGTCGCTTCTGGAGCTCCATCCATTGGTATCAGAGGTATGTTATGCTATCATTATTTCAGCTTTCAAAAATGTATGTAATAAAAATGTATTTATGGTTTTTGGCAAGTGATATAATATCCAAATAATAAATTCTGGATTTAACAGTTTTGGCTTGCTACATAGTACTTGTAGCAATAAATTGGATCTGTCTGTCTTTGAAGTCTGTGTTAAGAGCAGTGAAAAAAAAAGAAAGAAAGAAGAAAAAGAAAAAAAAAAGACCTGTACTACCAAGACTCTTGGGTTTTGTACAGGGTAGAGAACGTATTGTTTCTAGGGCAACAGTTCTTAAGGGAAGTGATTTGTCTGAGATCACCATTCTCCAGGATTTTCTTCCTATTTGGATACCTACTTTATAGGGTAAGCCTCAAGAGATTCTAGTTCCCAAAGAATCCGTCCCGGCTGTAAAAGATTAATTAAAGTCAGCCGCAGCCAGATTTTAAACAGGGACCTTTGAATTGGGGCCAACTGTTAGGAGGATTATATTTTTATATTTTACTTTTCAATTAATCTACAGTTTCTTGGCATCTGCTAATCTATAGTTATTTAGCGTTTAGACTTTAAATCTTTCGGTTTTGTTGTATAAAACTTTGAAACAATACTATGGGGAATTGTTAACCACGATAAAAACCTGTACACAACCCATGAAGGTATCAGGCTTAGTACATGGAAGGGATTGTACTTTTTCTAAGCTAATAGTTTTGGAGTAATTTGGCTTAGATCGCACTCAGCCACCTTATTTTTTTCTCTATTTAAGGGTACCCGCTTAAATAAAGGAGGCTGGTCGATTTACGGCTGTTAACAGGTATAATAACTATCTGCCACAGCAGGATTCTAACCTGGAACCTACAGTACTTTACTCTACTCACTTAGGCCTCTCTACAAAAGTAGAAAATCGTAGGCTCCGAGGCTCATCCTGGTTCAATCACAAGGAGATGGCCTTTGACTTCAATGCCAAATTAAAAAAACAACGGATCCAATTTTTACTGTAAAGCTACTGATGAAAATATTTTTTTCTATTCTACTTATTAAACTGTTTGTCCATATTAATAATCTCATCAGTTATTGTTTTTCATTATCGATAAGGTACAAACGTTCTTTGTAGATGCCATATTTATTCACTATTTTTTTTTTTTTTTTTTTTGCAGCGTCCAATGGAGTTGTCTTGGCTACTGAAAACAAATATAAATCAATTTTATATGAAGAGCATACTATTCAAAAAGTGGAGATGATAACTAAGCATATAGGAATGGTCTACAGTGGTATGTAAAGCGTTATTCTTCTGTCCTAGCTAAAAATATATTTGGCACAATTTTATTTATTTCTAATTATTATGAAATAAATTATTTCATTTTCTGTGTTAGGAATGGGACCTGATTATAGGCTACTTGTCAAGAGAGCGAGAAAAATGGCACAACAGTATCAGCTAATTTATGGCGAACCTATTCCCACTGCACAACTCGTCCAAAGAGTAGCTATGGTTATGCAGGAATATACTCAATCAGGGTATGTATTTTAAATTTGAATTAATGTCTTTCACTTTCTACCTTGTAATTTGTGATGGTCAAAGTTAGGTAATTATATTTCTTGATGAAATGATAATAGAAATTTACTCTTCACCCATGATCATATTATCTTTTCCATACTAAAGCTCACGATAACTTTTATTTTTGGAAAATATTAAAAATGAAATGAATAAACAGTTAAAACTTGTTGTAACTCAACTTGAAACGGCGACCTGCGGAACAGATATCAAAAGGAGATTTACTTTAAACTTTTATTAAAATAATGTGGAACACCTCAAATTTGATTTATAAAAAAAATTAGGTGTTTGTAATCAAAAGCGATCACTCCAAAATTTTAAAAATTAACTTTTTCGCAGTTTCTGCTAATTCAGTCAAGTCCGAGTCCAACGCGACACTTATTTCTCATATTATTTGTCTGTACTGTCTTATATTAAGTTCAGATTTAATATTACTAGATGCAGTTAATACCACTTTTAATTCAATTCAGGATCATGCTTATCAAAAAGTAATACTTAATTGTGATTCTTGAATGATTGTATTATATTTTAAATCAAAAGAATTATATATTACAAACAGAAATGATCACTTTTATATATAGGTTATTTATTGTTATAATCATATAAAAATAATTGTATTCAATTCATTTTGTAACATTATTTAATGTTCCAACAAAGCAATTAGTGGCAGCTACTTTCTGAATAAATTGTTGTTTTTTTTTGACAAAATTTACTAATCCTGAAAGAATAGTTTAGTTTGTATTTAGTCATAATAACATAACTTCTGTTTTTCTTCTTATATTTCAGAATGAGTCATTCATGCTTAGTGTATTTGAGATCAATTTAAGATTTTTCATTTATATATATATATATTTTTTTTAGTGGTGTGAGACCTTTTGGAGTTTCTTTACTCATCGCTGGCTGGGATGGAGATAAACCTTCCCTATTCCAGTGTGATCCATCTGGGGCATACTTTGCCTGGAAAGCAACTGCAATGGGGAAAAATTTTGTCACAGGCAAAACATTCCTAGAAAAGAGGTAAAGGAAGATACATGCAAATAGCAAATTCTAATTATTTAGTTTTAAAACTTAATTGTCTTCTTTGTTTTTTTTTAATTTGTTCTGGTTTATAATTTCCATCATTTTTTTTTAGGTATAGCGAAACTTTAGAGCTGGATGATGCAGTCCATACGGCGATTCTTACCCTTAAAGAAAACTTCGAAGGCCAGATGACTTCGGACAATATCGAGGTTGGTGTTTGTGATGCCCAAGGTTTCAGGGTTCTAGATCCAACTACAGTGAAGGATTACCTCGCTAATATTCCATAAATTTATTATTAATTAATAAATAAATTTAAACTTGATTTTATAATTAATAAAAAGGTGATTGCTGATTGTTTTGTATGTACAATGCCTAATAAAGTCTAAATTTATATTGGTTTTATACCAATATATATTTGTATTCTTTTCTTTCCACAAAATTTTACCTTTGACATTTTAATTTAAAATTATATTATGTGTAACTGTGCCCCACCCTCTCATTCTCATTAAATTAGGATTAATTTTTAAAATACAAAATTCCTTAAGGTTTAGGAATCAGGGTCAAAACAACAATGAATTTTAATAAATGGTTATAAAGTTTCACTTTTTTTTCTTTTATCCTTCCATTCTATATACAAAATACTTTATTTTAAACATTGATATTAAAATTTGTATTGGTAATTTGCTTCCATGAGTATGAAGTCTACTTCTACTCAGCTATCACTCAAGTTGTACACTTTTTCTCTTAGCAATTTCTTTATGCTTATTGCTGGCCGTTGTATGATATAATCTTCCCTAACCAACATAACGAAAAGGATTCATCAGAAATAATCGTTTTAAGACCCCCTGCCAAGGAGGAGAAAACCAAGGTCATGGTAATAAAGAATACTAAACAAAACCGACCACCTCATAGCTACACGTTTGCAAGATACATTTTCCAGCGAGTGTCAAGTTTCCAGTATTTAGGTAGCCATATAAACGAGAATTTGGATGAGGAGGAGGAAATTAGAGCCAGGATAGTATCAGGTAATAAAGCATGTTTGGGATATCAAATCTCCTGAGAAGTAAGCTCCTTAGCCTAAAGTCCAAGCTGATGATATTTAAAACCGTCTGGCCAGTAGCGACATACGCTGGTGAAACCTGTTGGAAAAGCTGAATAGATTCGAAAGGAGTTTTTCGGCAAACATTCGGCCCAGTTCGAGAAAACGACCAACTCAGGGTCAGAAAAAACAAGGAGCTAAGTGAGTTATATGGAGACCTAATGATGAGGTTCATTAGGATTCAACACATCAAGTGGTTGGGCCACTGAAACAGGATGTATGAGAAAAGAACAGCTAAAATGCTGTATAAAGGAAATCCGGATGGAGTAAGACCTCGAAAAAGGCCCAAAGCTAGATGGAAGGATGCCGTCTGTGAAGATCTGAGCCTGAGCAAGGTCTCCATCACTCGATTGGGGTAGAGCGTTTGGGCAGGCCAAGGACTTATTTTCTTAAAATTAGTTTTATAGATTCGATTAAGAATGATCTTTAATATCAGCTAGGTCCACATAGATGGGCTTATTTTTTCCCTTAAAGAACTTTATGAGATCAGGGGCATTAAGTAACTCTACAAGTACAGGGGACCCCTGTAGTGTAGTGGTTAGTATAACAACTTTCTGTGGCCTAGATTGCGAGTTCCTCTTGTGGCCGGAAACCACAGTATTTTTACCAGACTTCTAAACAGTTTCATATACTTGTTAAAGATCTTTGATTTCCTCTTACACCATTCCTAGTGCCGAGGAGCCTCCACCCAATTCAGACATGCCTCTCGATCCCTATTAAGCTGCCACATTTCGTGGAGGGTTTTGCCTTTTTCCCAAGCTCATCATGAGTGGTCTGGTTCTCGCAGAATAAAGTGACGTTAAATGAATAAATAAACAAAATGTTGACTGATGCTGTATCTTCTGAGTATTTGGAAAAAGGATTCAAATAACTTTTAAAACATTTAAAAAATAGTGAACTGATCATGATTTATTTACTTCATTTCAATATATCATTACAGTAAACCATTCAGAATGGTTATAAAAATATACATTTGCTACATTACATGTCGAGTCATCCCTTAGAACTCACTTATACTTTTAAACTTTGTATAAATTACCTACGAGTATATGTACATTTTAAAACAATTATAAATAATTTAAAATTTATTGTTTTGTACATTTTCAAATTGGTTTATTAGGCTAATGCTTAACTATAACAGGTAAATTAACCAAACTATTTTTATGTCTAATACTATAACAGCTTGGGGTATTTATATATATTTTTTTATATTTATTTTCACAAAACTATGTTTCTAATTACAAATGTATTCGTTATTTTCTTGTATACTCGAAAACTTACAAATATATTAATATTTCAGCCGGAAATATATATATTCGATCTCTGTTGTATTTGTCTTTATCTTTTAGCAATTGTTTTAAAACAAATCCAAGTTTAAAAACCTACAAAACGTTTGCACAATCAACTAAGTATTCAAGAGTCAGTCTAAATTGTATTATCAGTCTACAATAAATAATTTAATTGGATATGCTTTACTTCTTATTCTGCATTTTGATATAAGACAAATTCAATCAGTGAATTTTGTGAATTCTTACGTTCGATTAACTTCTAAAGACTTCGAGACTTGCATTCGTTTAACAATTTTCAGTTTTAGTATATGTATTCAAGATTTTTGTTAGCCATTTCATTGATATCCCAGGTACTATATTTCGATTATTGACATTGAATATTTTCGTTGTATGTGTGCAATTATTTTTTTTTATTTTTAGTACTTCCTAAACTTAGGATATTGAGTTATTACTTTTATAAGGCACTTATAAAAGTGTTATATAATTTTATTTAAGAGACATCTTTGGAGCCTCTTTACTGAATGCAAAACCTTTTCTATTATTAAAAAAAATGCACCATCTTGAATTTTTAGTAAGGAATCATATTAGAGATTATTAACACTTATTATTTGATTTATCCAGCCAATGAAAGATGACACTTTGACATAAACTCCGGGAACATCTACTCTGCCACAGCCGAATCCCCACGATACAAGTCCGGCAAGTTCGTAAAAGCCATCATCTTGACAAACTAGAGGTCCACCTCCGTCTCCCTGTAAATTATTAAATAAATTTATTATAATATAAAATATATATTATGATGAGCATTTTGAGCACATCTTCATATATAAGAAAAATTTTATTTGACCTTTCTAGAAAAAGGTGAGATTGACTGAATCAATTTCCAACACACCCATATTTGATAGTACAACTACAACAAACACACATTGTGTTTGTTATTTATATTTATAGTTTGACCAAAATGTTAAAAAAGTGCCTTAATTGCTTTATTCAGGGATATTACATTTCTAATGTATTTATGTGAGATATTTTCATTATATTTAAGCCATAAAATAATTTATTTTTCCATTCCATTATTTTTTGTTTTTAGCAATATCAGAATGAAGCATTCTGGATCAAAAGTGGATAGCTACAAAATTTACTTTTTTGCATTCCTTGCTATTTTAGTAAATCAAATTTGTCTAACACGACACGTTTCTGCTTTATATTACCTGACAAGCATCATTTCCTTTTTCTCCTCCTGCACAGAAACTACTTGCTGGTAAAATAAAGATCCTTTCCGTTACAGCATTAATTTTCCTTATGCACTCGACATCTCCGACTATGGGAATTTCAGCTTCTCTCACCCTTAGAGGTATTGGACCAGCTGTGAATTTTTAAAGATTATGTACATAAATTTAATATCATTGAAACCTACAAATTTTTAGTTTTAATAAAAAATATTTAATATTATAATTTTCATTTCTAGTTTAAGTACAAATATTTTAACTTTAGTTCTCTCTTAATTTGATTGCCCTAAGAGTTTTAATCATATTTTGTCAAACATAAATGTTTTATTTTACTTTTTGTTTACTTTCGATTATTATCCTTTTTAAAAAATAATGTATTTAATAAAATATTAATATGAACTAATTAAAATAAAAAATACCTATTAAGAACCATGGTTTTAGGGATGAAAAAAAAAATTTAATTTAAGATAGGAACTGAAAGAAAAGTCACTTGATCAAGTGACAAATTTATCGGAAAAACATTAGTTACAGAAATTAAGAAAAGTGGAAAAATAAAGTCATTATAGAGGAGCAAGTGTTGAGGGTGGACGTCTAAAGTAAATTCTTAAGTAGTAAGCTACTATTTGTTAATAAATTGGTGCTTAATATTTTAGATTATCCAGACCATTTTCTCTTCAATGATACTTATACATTTAACTAATAATAATCAAAGATAAAGTAACTATACTCACTCTCTCCCATATAACCGTATCCTGTGACCGTACAACGTTTGCCAGCTGCTTGGCTGACTCCGCGAGCCGGAAGGCAGACTAAGCAAACACCGTCCCTTAGTTCAGCCTGACCGTACAGTTTTAGTAGAGCGATGTCATTGTCCAATGTTTGAGAGTTGTGGTTATGATGGATATAAGTAGTGGCAACTCTCAGTGTTTGCGCTCCTGGAGAACCGTACTTTCTCGTTAAATCATGGTCGCCAACTCTGACATATATAGCATCGCCTGACCTAACTATGCTGAAAAAAATTATAAATAAATTTCTACTGATATTCATGAGAGAAGTTTTAGGACGAATGCGTTAGCAGACAACGTTCATGATTAACTTTCTACAGGTAGCCTAGCCACCCTATTCTATATTATGGTTTTAAGACGAAACAGGAAATACAGTTGAACAGAAAATACACTATTAAGTTAGTTCCTAACATTTTAATTTATATATACTTCACTGGACTGCAATCTTTTAATAACTATAATCGAGGAAAAAAAACAATATCCAGTCTATATAATTATTTATTATTTAAAACATTTCGACATTAGTCATTATCAATAGCAAAAATATTAGGCATCATCCAACAATGTATATAACTCCATAGAGTTATAAGTCAAATTTATCTGCAAAGACTAACAATTACAATTTACAATTACAATTGGAAATTAATAATATAGTATTGCACTTTCAGTGGTATCTATGCTTTGTGTGGGGCGACCTGTGGTCTATTGGTTAGCGTAACAAACTACTAAGCCCAAGATCGCGGGTTCGTAGCCCGGCAGTTAGCCTTAGGATTTTTTAATGGGAGTAAAAAATCCTTAGTTACGCCGTCCTTCAGAAGGGACGTTAAACGGGGGTCCCGAGCCTGTATGATGTCAGGTACTCGTTAAAAACCCCTATCCTAACTAAACCTGGATAGGCAATATTTAGAGCTCCTACTGTAGCATCATCCAATTAGCCATAGCAGCATAAAGTGACGTTCAATGAACAAACAAACATCTATGCTTTGTTTGCTAATTGTTGGGACATGTTCTTAGATTCAAATTGTTTTAATCGTAATTGTTTGTCTTTGCAGATGAATTTGCATATAACTTTATAGAGTTATTTACATTGTTGGATGATGCACAATGCTTATATTTTACCCATTGATAATGACTAATGTCGAAACGTTTTAAATAATAAATAATTATGTAGACTGGATATTGCTTTTCTTGCTCGATTAGTTCCTAACTTCCAAAGCTGAAATCAGTTGGACAGTATTTTCTCATCCGTTTGAAGTTTTCAAAGACAGTCTGAGCTGCACCCATAATTTTTCTTTCTAGGACTTACAGTTTTTTGAGATTAAAGTTCTCCAAGAGGGATTCCGTTTTTACGATAGTGTTATAATGTCTTATTTTGGCATTCCAGGAGATGCACTTATAGATATTCTTTATTAGTCTCTGTTTATACTTTGATTTACTTCCTGTTTCTATAAACCAATGGTTCTCAACCTGGGGAGTATGGCCCCTTGAAGGAGGAAATTGAAAATAAACAAAATTTCTCACATAGTTTTACTTATTTTTCTCTTACCAGTACTTCTTGATCTTAAATTGAAACTTAATATTGTCTCTTGTAACTATAAAGTATAAATATTTGTTTTGTTTCCGATGTAATACTTGTTTTTTCCCATATGCTTATACACTTTAAGGAAGTGTAAGTGTAAGGAGAGTGTGGGAGGGTTTAATTTCAGCTGGGAAGGGGGGGGGGGATGGTGTGTTACGAACAAGGTTGAGAACCTCCATGGACCTTCCATAAATCACGATTCATTACATACAAATTGGAGTTTGTATTTTTTACTCAATATAAATTTTTTTTTACAAATTATACATTTATTAATCTGGATTATTATTGAAGATTTTCAGCTTACTCTTTAAAAGTTTACAGTGTAACATTAGTAAACAGTGTTTGAGTTTTTAAAACTTACTTGGTGACACAGTGAGCTGCCGTCAGAACCCATTGAGTGCCTATCAGTGCACCACCGCAAAGATACTGGTTCAATGAGTTGATAAGAGCTACCTGCCAACACCATTCACTCGGACCCGCATCTTCTCCCCCAACCACTCTTCCTGACCTCTCTGTGCCCTTCACTCCGCAAACATATTTCGAGTAGCTTGGTCTTGTGGTTGTTGGTACAATGCTTGGTGCTATAATATAAAAATAAAGTCAGGTTTTATTTGTATCATTTGTAAAAATTTGTTTATATTTTTAATAACTTGTTATTTTGCCTATAGAAACTAGGTATAATGCTTAATATATTACTTAACTATAAAAAAGAATAGATCAGAATAAAATTGTTATTGTTGGACTAGGTGTCCAATAAGTAACAAAGTTGTATTACAAAAAAACATTTCTAGCCAGAAAGATACATTTTAAAGTATGCAAATAAAATATCTAATTATACAAATACAATTTAAAAAAATGGAAAATAATTCTTGAGAAACAATATAATAGACACTAATAAAAAGAACAGAGAAAAAAAATTGCTTTAAGCAAAATCGGTCATAAAAATAACTATTGACATATGTTATAAAGAAAAAAAAAAGAAAGAGAAATAAAATAAATATATATCTAAAACAAAGAAAAGAAATTTTGTACTTTTGAACATTTATGAAAGATAAAAAATTTAAATAGAATACATATTCAACTTTTCTAACAATTGAGTTATTAGTGCTTTAGTTGGCCAGTACTAAAAGAATAAGAAAAACAAAAAAATTAGAGAATCCTTGTTGTTAAGCCCAGATGATGTAGTAACCTTATAAAATATTATTTATAATTAAATATTTATAAATAATCTTAAATATCATATTTAAATATCATATTTAGATTATTTATAAATATCATATTTATAAATAATCTTTTTGTAAAAGAAAGAACATTTTCTTTACTTAATTTTAATATTTTTTTAAATATAATAATTTAAACGTTTATTTTGTAGTTGCTTAGAATAATTTAATTTAAAAGGTAATTTTATTTGCTTAGTGATGAGTGTAATATTTGTAGTAAGTTTGAAAACATATGTTATAAAAGTGAAGAGAGAAAAATAAAAGCAGAGTCGATCGGCTTTTGTTCGCTCCGGGTACATCAAGCCAGTGTTGGGACGAGCCTCTTAACATGCACATCGTATGCTCTAAAGGAGCCCAAAGTTGCATTTTGAAATCGGAGAAGATACTAATTTGCAGCCCACCTGCAGGTGTAATTATTTTAAAATTCGTCATCAATTCGACCAATTCGAATTGACCCAGTCGATCATCTCAACCTCTATTGTCTTAACATCTTCGCTCGTCCTGCCAACGAAAATCCTCTGTCGTCTCAACATCCAGCTCGCCCTGCCGAGAATCTACTACTGGAATCTACTTCGACAGACAGATAAGAGTTTTTTTTTTGTTTATATCACTTCAACTACAAAACCAGGTAAACATTCATTATTTTGTAATAGATTTTATTTGAACATTTCATTTATTTGTAATTATTAAATTAACTCTATTAAGAGTTAAATTTATTATCGTAAGATTAAATAATAATTGTTTTCCTTTTGTTATTAGCTAGTTCTTTGTAATTTAGTTATTATTAGTAACTTCATTTTCTCATTATAAAAACATTTAAATTGTTCTTTTAATTTAATCAATTGTTTTTTTCTATTATCAAAAATATTAGTTATTTAATTCATTAAAGTGATTGATGTTATTACTTTAATAAAAGGTTACAATTCAAATGACAAGGGACCTGGTATAATTGAATCAGAAATTTATTTTCTTATCCATTTTCAGAGCTCTCATCGAAAGGTCCAATAACTATTTCGAGGTTGCTCAAACACTTGTTATTCAAAACAAAATGAACTTAATAGAATCTGAAATAAAATTAATTTACCCAATATCTTTAGCCAATGCCTAATTCGCATTGAGAGGAATGGTAATAGGAGAGTTTTAAATATTGATAAGGATGGGGGAAGCTGAATATTAGGAGGAAAGTATTTCTCGAGAATTGAACTGTAAGATATACTTTTAAGAAATATCAATTAAGGTATACCCAAAATCTTTTCCCGCCAATTCTTCCTATCAGCGCATTCTTCTTCTTCCTCTCGCAGCCCTCTTGTTGCCATTCCTTCTCTTACATCCTCCATCCATGTCTTCCTCTCTTTCTTCTATAATTTGGTTTATATAGGAAGAGTTTCTTTGGCCATCTATTGTCACTCATTCTCATCAGGTGGCCAAACCATTGAAGCCTCTTGGTCTCTATTTCGTATAACATATTCTTCTCCTGCCCTATAGTTTCTCTAATAATATTATTGGGTACGTGTTAGAGCCTTGAGATGCCGCAGGTACGTTTTAGAAAGTCCATCTCAAGAGCAAGGAGTTTACAGGCATCTTGTCTTTTTACTATCCATGTTCGGCCCCATTTCTATTTTGTTTTTATTTCTAACGAGACCCCTTTATTCCAAAAGGCCGAGTTGAGGATCCTAATGATTTTCCTTCCTCGGGATATCTTCATTTCTATATCCTTCTCGAGTGTCTCATTTATATAGCCACCCAAGTACTTGAAGTCCTTGCTGCGAGATAGAGTCCAATCTTCAATCGACAATGAGGTGCACGGAAAATTCAAGGATAAGTACTCAGTTTTCCCATCGGTTTAGAGTACTCCTCTAGAAGCTTCCTAAGCATATATTGTAGGTCTCATGTATTCTTCTTTTATAATCTTCACTCTCATTTACCTGCATTTTTCCTTCCATTAGTCTTTCATAATTCAGTCTTAGTAATAGAAAAAAATATAGTCTGAAGGCAGTGCATCCATTTTATAACCTCTCTCGAATTGATCTATTATGAATTAATGCATTTAATAGAAATAATTGAGTTTGATTCATATATGAATGCAAATAAAGTTATTTTTAATGATGATAAAAATTATTTTTGGAATCATTATTCTAAAAATATCATGCATAGAAAAAATATATTTACTTGTAGTGTAATGAGTAGGTCTATAAGAAGGAGATGTTGATTGTACAGTATCATTTCTCGATATTGATGATTGGTCTTCTCTTATCAGAGATTTTGGTGCACAGCACTGGTTTCCACTTTTCTTACATTTGAATAAATCTGTCATTTCCGCATTTCCTATAAAAATATTTGCAATGCTTAGCTTAAACAATGCCTGATAAGTTAATTAACATAAAATATTAAGTGTCATATATCATTTTGGGATAACTTAGAGCAATAAAGTAACAAGAAATAGGAAACATTACTTACGGAAACATGTGAAT
The DNA here is from genome assembly GCA_964056705.1 of Troilus luridus. Lineage (NCBI taxonomy): Eukaryota > Metazoa > Arthropoda > Insecta > Hemiptera > Pentatomidae > Troilus > Troilus luridus. Next base: position 14,508,718 of record OZ057412.1, read on the forward strand.
GACAGATAGGAAACTATACAAGATCCAGGACAATCTGGTCTATTGTCTGGAGGTGATGGTTTAGGTGTTGTTGTTGGTTTTGGTCTTGGCTTTGTCGGTGCTTGTCGAGTGTTATCACAACATACAGATCCTAAAAATATTAAATTTTAAATATATAAATATTTAAATAGTGGAGGATGGAAATAGTTGGGGGGTGCAGTCAAAATAAACACCAAATAAGCAAGGACTTATTTTTATTTGTGCCAACGTTAACAAAATGGTGAAGGATATATGAATAAAAAAATTACAGAATAAATGTACAGAAGGGTGATAATGCAAACAAAATACAAAGAGAAAGAAAAATGAGAAGGTAAACAGAAAGATACAAAATGAAAAAGTATAAATATAAAAAGAGGAGAAATAAAAGTATGGAAAACCTAGTTTAATGCAGATAAAATATAAAATGTATGATAATAGACTCCTAGAGAGTTACAAAAGTAAAATGAAAGAAAATTGATACAAAATATGATGCCAAAGAATAAATATAGTAGAAATATGTAGAAAGTAATGAATAGGAATCTCGTGAATGACAGGTAGAGAAGTAAAATATAAATATAAAATTGAAAATATAAGCTAGGGATGTTATATAAATTTATACAATTAGAATAAAGTTATATACAAATTATGATGTAAATATATAAGAAATGTATAAAAATAAAGATATAAAATTTTAGTGTGAGAAAGGAGATAAATTATAAAAATTATGATGGTCAATAATTATGAACTTTTTGATTACAACATATGATGGATGCCAAAGTGATGATGGGAGAAATAGGCGTGAAGACTGGATATGGAGAAAGATGAAGAGAAGATATAAATATTAAAATGTTTTAGATAGTTGCCAGTTTTTGTAAATGCAAATAACTTAGTAAAGTCTACCAGATTTTCTAGAAACCATTTTTGATACATTTCATTCGTAAAATGAAATTACATTGTTTGCTCACATATGATGTTATAAAGCTGGATAATTATATTTTCATAAATTTGGAATGGACTAAATTTAGAGATCAATGTTATTTTAATGATATTTCCTTATACTGGATTGAAGCCTAAAAAATAAGAAAGTATAGGAACCTATTTCCAATAATAGCTAAGCATGATCAACAGCGGATTTCAACAATTTTAGAAGCTATTTCTACTGGTATATAAATTGTATTTATGTCTTTAAACTACAGTTTTTGTTATGGATTTCGATTTAAGTTTGTAAATAATTCTTTAGTTGAATTTGAAAATAAAGTTTAGCCATCTGAAAATAAAGTCTAGATGGCCAATTGTTCTGAGGAGCTCATTGCCTTTAAATATTTAAATAATAATTAAATTAAATGAAATAATAAACTCATTAGTAAAATAAAGGCATCGGAAACCTTTTTTTCCCACGGGTCAATATCAATGGTGCATCAATTATTAAAACAGAAAAGGAATAAGGGGAAGACAAAGAAATTTAACCTAAATCAGTAAAAAAAATAAAAAAAAATTGCACCAGGCCTACATAGCTGGCCTGTCAAATCCTTTATATTTAAATGATAATTATCACTTACCTCGTTGACAAGTCGATGTATGGGGAATAAGGACGGATGGCCTTTCGCAGAAAGCTGCCATTATATTTAAAAGACAAAAACCAGGACAACGTGGTAATGGCTGAGACGTTGTTCTTCGAGTTGGTGGCGCTTGGGTTGTGGTAGTTGTTGTTGAAGTTGTGGGTGGATTCCTTGGCGGAGGTGCAGCTGCTGCACTGGGAGCAGGATTAGTTATGCAGCAAGAGTCTTCCCCTGGGCAGGTGGCTTCAGTATCTATGTCATCGCAGAACAGAGCAAAGAGACCGCTGACACATTCTCCTCTGCATGCTTGTCCTGCCGGCTAACAGCTTCCATTAGCAACAAAATTAAATTTCTGAACAATCATAAGCAAGTTCAGTATAAAAATTATTTTAAATATTATACATTACATGAACTATATACGAGTACAATCCTAACTCTTCTGATATTCTGATAAATATTTGAAAATTTTATGATTCAAACACCTATTATTTATACTTTATCAAGCAGTTTATTTTTAAGTAAATAATAATTATAATGATAATAGTAAGTTATGGAATTAATAGTTAATAGTAGGATTATTAAGCACCACGATTAGTCTGGATAGTTCTTGTATTTAGTGCTGTCCATAGTAGCTTCCAGGGTTGAGTCAACTGTGTAATGGTTAGTGTATCAACCTTCTAAGCCCAAGGTTTGGGATCGGAGGTGCAGGCGGCCTTAAGATTTAAAAAAAAATCCTTGGTTATGCTGTCCTTCGGAGGGGATGTATAAGGGGGATCCTGAGCCTGTGCAATGTCAGGTGCTTGTTAAAGATCCCTATATAAGATACTTATCTTACATAAATTTAAATAGGGGGTATATCTGGCATCTCTTATTTAAATTTAATTTCAACATTAAAATAAAATTTAAATATATGACCAATCAGTTAATTTCGTGTAAAGAAAATTAATTGAGTCGGATTAAAGATAGCAGCATACCAGAGTAGATGCTACAGAGAAAGGTTGTCCAAGGGTGCAATTTGTGCTATCTTTAAGGCACCCTAGCACATACTATACTAATTTTGTTTATTTTTTATTTTTTAATACGTATTAAAATTTTCTCTTCCTATTATTTTAAGGATATTAAAATGATACCTGCATTGGGGGAGGTCTAGTCGTTGTTGTTATGACGGGCCGTGGTGTTGTTGTCGTCGTTGTTGTGGTTGATAATGATGATCCATTCAGTCTTTGAGGTTCTGGTGGTCTTGCATGAGGATGAGAATCTCTAGTTACGCAGCACCTCAGGCCTTCTTTACACAGTGCAGTGCCATCCTCGGAGAGGACAGCCTCGCAGTAGTCTGCTATTCTTTCGGCAACACAAACGCCCGGGCATGTCTTGTCTAAAATATAATATAATGGTTTTCTTTTTTATTAAAGCCTCAAATCATCTAAAGGAATAACTATAACAAATATCACCTAATGGTAGAAATTTTACCAAAAATACTGTATTATATGTCTTGTGATTATCTTCTGTATATAAACAAATACAAAAAAATGAACGTTCAAGACTATTAAAAAAAATTCTAAAATATAGGGTGTTTTCTTATAAACAACATTAAGTAATTATAATGTAATTTTTTACAATAACTCTTAGGAATGAAGGCAGCAATAATAATAAATAATAAATCTCTATTATATAAAATAGTTTTTACACATGTAATAATTTATAAGCATTGCCTGGTAACAGATCGTGGAATAATTATTTGTTTAGTCATTAGTCATGCTTGATAAGTTAAACTGTTTTTACGTGGAAGAAAATGGTCCGGTTGGAGGTTAATAAATTTCTCTTAGATATGGAGAAGTGTTTATTAAACAGCCAACGGTTCGACCTACATTGCAGGTCAAAATGTTGCCTATTTACTGGGGAGATTGGACTGTGAAGAAGATAGTAAGAGTGGCGACAAAATCAAATGTTGAGTAGCAACCTTCTCACACGACAACTGTCTTGAGACTGATCTTGTTTGGTTTTTTCAAACATCGCCCAACTTAATATTATAACATATGTTTCGAAAATCACTCTCTGCATTATTTTTTTTCATTTTAATAAATTTCATTATTTTCAGAATTATATAAAACAAAAACAAAAAAATCTGTTTTTTAACTTAACCAAATATTCGTTTGGAAGAAAGAAATATCTATTGATACCCAACAACGCATGTAGGCTGAGTAATTGGTACAACTAAAAAACTGTTCTCTATTAATATATAGATTAACAATTCTTAACAAGTTCATGTTTAAAGTTAGAAAATAAGCAAACGTATTACTTACTTGAATCATTTTTTACCATGGTACTAGCTTCTGCTTGAGGCTTGTTTTTCGAAGGCTCAGGTGTCTGTAAGTTACAAATATCTTTTAAATTTTTAATTTATGAGATACTAAAATATCTTTAAATAATATTAAATTATAGCAAACAGTAAAACATACATTGTAAAAAAAACTTCAATGCTTTTGCTTTTTTTACCTGGTTTATGAAAAAATAAATTTAAAGTTGCAAATATTTTTGAATTACTATAAATAAATAATGTTCTGGAGCCATCAGTGGTTAGGGGAAAGTATGAAAACAACTAGGGACTCCCCAATCCTATTTTTTTTTTTTATTTAAGTGGAAAATAGTTGACTGGATAATTCTAAGAGCGGAATGAAATGGTCGATGGGTGGAGTTAATGATTACATAAAATAAGAATGCACAGAATAAGAATTTTATTGTTCCAACATTTCAGCCTGAGATTTAAGCCATCATCTGGGCTCTGCTCCACCTCACTGCCCAGAAGATGACATACTTCAGTTGCAGTTCATTTTTTTCTGATAAAACAGCGGCAACAAACACGAGTGCAAATAGTTACTCAGGTCGCAAAATTGTTTTTGTTAACAATTTAAGATTTTACAGAAAAAGTGAAAATTACACACAAAATTAAATATATCTGAAAACAGAATTTAAGAAATGATTTCTGAAGATGAGACAGTTTCGATGGGCATAATGGTTGGTTTAATATAAAAAATGATTTAGATCAATACTTTATCTGCCAAGTTGAAATTTAATAATTTCACATTTTATAATATAATTATAATTAATAATTATAAATCTGAACTATTGCTATATTACTTTATTTATTCGGTAATACCTGTGGTTTAACTTTGCTTGGTTTGGCTGTTGTGATTGGCTTCTTTGTTGGTGGTGGGGATGACGGTTGCTCTGTTGTGGTTTCATTACCCGGAGGAGTCTCGATGCAGCATCGCATCGAAGGCGAAGGACATGGAACATCCTCCCTGACCTGGTAGCATATTAAGGTAGCAAGCTGGTGCACGCACACTCCAGGGCAGTTCTTGCTCTCTGCCGTCGTCGTGATAGTGTCCAGGAGACCTGTGGGTGATATAAAACATACTTTATAATATATTCATTTGAAAAGAAATTCATATTCATTTAAAAATTAGTAACAACTAAAATAAAATAAATGATAATACTTTATAATACTTTAAAAAAATTAATATTGTCAGATTAATTACAAAAAAAATTGATCCTTCTTTTATTGTAGTATTGAATTTAAGTTAAACAAGAAGAATTTTCTTATGGATTCAAATAAATTAAAGCCAGTGTCTTAGTAGATTTTCTTTGAAAAATTTTGAGATATATCATATTAGTGATAGAAATAACATTGATTCAAAATAGATTTATAATAATGAAATTAAATCAAGTTGAACAGCGTATGCAAGTATAATCAAGCAGAATTTATAATCTATTTATATATTATAATCAAATAATATAATAAAAGCATCAAGATTACCCCGAAAACTAAGCAACATTGAACCAGTTTATCTCTCCGTATTTCTGTATGGATCAAAATGTTGGACAGCATCCAAGTTAACTGAAAAAGAGCCCATGATTTTTGAAAGAAAAACTCTCTGACGAATTTATGGAGGTGTAAAAGTTGGAGAAGAATGGAAACACACTGGACAAATCAGGAGCTCTACACGGCCTTTGGAGAAGTCGAAACTGTTACAACAATGAAATTAAGGCGGCTAAGGTATGCTGGGAATATTGCCAGAAGGCCGATGGGGATATGCCAAGGGTATTGTTGACCCAACCAATCCATGGAACAAGGAGGAGAGAAAGACCAACCTGAGGTGGTCGGATGGTGTTTCTACAGATGCATCATGGAAATGAGAAACTGGACCTGTCACGGGTTGTAGCGCCATAATAATAAAAAATTAATCATAATAATAAATTCATTGACCCCAAAATTCATTGACACTTCGCTAATATTTGCCGGGTTAAACTCTTTTTTTAAATTTGATATATCTAATTTTTGAGACTTTTATATTGTCATAAAGTAATATAATCTATCAATATAATACATAATTTATGATCTAATTATATAATCAAATAATATAGTAAAAGCATCTAGATTACCCCAGGAGATCTATTCGTCTTACCAAAAAACTAAACATTGAACCAGTTTATCGCCCTAAATTCATTTATGGATCAGAATGTTGGACAGCATCTGAGGAAGCCAGAAAAGAGCTCATGATTTTTGAAAGAAAAGTTCTCTGACAAATTTTTGGAGGTGTAAAAGATGGAGAAGAATGGAAACAGTAGACAAATCAGGACAAACAGGTCACCGGGTTGTAGCACCGTAATAATAAATAATGAATTCATTGACCTCACAATTCATTGACTCTTCTTCGCTAATATTTGCCTAATTAAAATTTTTTTAAAATATTATATACCTTATTTTTGAGACTTTTATATTATCATAAAGTAATATAATCTATCAATATAATATAAAATATGATAAAAGGATCTAGAATACTCCAGGAGATTTATTCGATTTACTAAAAAACTAAACAACATTGAACCAGTTTATCAAGGAATACAGAATACTTTATAAATCATTTGCATACAATTGAATACATCCTATCTATACCAAAATGGTCTGATCTGGAAGATTTTGATTTTGTTTTGTAAAGAATATAATTTATCAACAAGTTTATACTTTTTGAGTTTAGAGTGAATAAAAATTTAATTGTTTCAAAAAATTTTAAAATCTTTTTACTATGGACGTTTGGTATTATTAAAAATACTCAAGTAATATCATTTTATATATTGCTTTATTACTGTCATATATTTTATACCAGTAAAATGTTCGGCACATGTGAGAATGATAGTGATGCATTTAAAACATCATTAATAATTTGATTTGTTTATTCCTAAAATCAATTAATAAGAAAATATTTTAATAATGCGCATTAATACGAAAATCCTAATAATATTAACAATAACAGTAGACTTTGGCTTTGATTTGGAAAAATTGAAATATACACAAAAGACAGTTCTGCTGAACACCTGCAGAATTGTCACACAGTTTTTAAATCAATAATATATTTTACATTCCCTTGAGTTTTGAATTCCAGAATGTAGATTTGTTTCCAGAGGAATCTGAGAGAAAAATAATATAAAATTCAATGGACATTATCTACATTAAAAGATCCCTTGGTATATCCGACAGTGTCGGTTGCTAAGACCACTTAAACCCTCAAAACCGTTCGGTGTTGCCGGCACTGTTTAGTTTCCCCTTTGTATATTTTCAAGTTATACATTATATAGCGCTACATCGATTTCGGATATATTTCATGTATTGTATTTAGTCCTCAGCATTTTCTCATACCTCATGATTAATATACCATATGTAAAATTACCCGGAAAGTAATAGAGGAAGAGAATATAGATTTTATTTCTCTGTTAAAGTAATCATTTCAGAATTCAATTGGAAAAATCCCAAAAAGGAAAGCCTTACTACACTAAAACAGAGTTGTTAGTCAAACGCCTTGGCATAACAAACTGTTGCATTCTAAATAGTAATTTATGAATCTTTTCAAGTTTCTGCTCATTTTATTTAAATCATTTTATCTGTAGTACGCTTAATAATGAATCTACGAAAAATATTTTAAAACCGAAGCGATTGTTGTGCATTTCAACACTCTATAACTTTATCTCTAACCTCATCTACATATATTGTTTACAACGAAACCTTAAGTATCGTAACCATGGTGACCGAATACCCGGGTTTCATCCCAAGACTTTTGAATATTCTCCCAAAAAAACAACAAGTTAAGGTTTCGAGAGACAAATAAAGGAGGCATATTTTAAATATAAAGAATGGTTCCAATTAACATGTTGGAACAATGTGATAAAATGTCACATGAGGCGTTCAGAATCAAATGCGGTTAACTCCGAATTTCAAAAATTGACTTCGCTAATTTAGTCAAACAATGCTATATGCTTCCGAAACTTATTTTGTCTATAATAAGAATATGGTGGAATAACTATAGAAATATAGTGGCAAAGTATCGAGTTGTGAAAAATTCAATTATTGAAATATTGGAATTATTCGCTTTTGACCCTAAACGCCTCATATAGGAGGCGTTCACTGCACAAAATAACTATCTCCACTTTTTTGAAAAATCTTAAATTAAAGTGCGAAAACACTTGGTGTGGTCATAAGTTTTTATATCAATAAAATGTTTCCCAAACAGTAAAGGTTAACACCATCAAACGAAAAAGTTTTTTGGCCATTGAATAATAAATAATTGTTTTCATTGGTCATTTTGATAACCTCAGTAGTCTAATGCAAAACGTTGCAATAATACCGTTTAAATGTTCTAGCTAGCGCTAAATGATGTATTTTATCAAGTTAGAAAGGTCTAGATTCCACACCTTATCCAATTGTGACTATAATGAAGATTCAAAATTTAATGCAATCAAAATAGGGAAATTTCTGGCAGGTAGACTACAAAGTTTGAAAAATGTGGATCAGCCTTTATTATATCCTAAAGGTAGATCTGTAACAAGGGAATAAAGGAGAGACGACGGATCTGCTGAAATTCATTCCTCCTTTTAAACAGATTACTTAAAAAAATTGCGAAGAAATCGAAATGACGTGTCCTTACATACAGCTGATGAAGAAGACATTATTTATACTGTTGGTGAATTAATCACAAATAATAATATAATATAACAAAACTGTTAATATTAATTTTATGAAAAATTTGTAATAAAAATATCTAATAATTAACTTTTTCTGTGATAAGAAACTTAAAAATGTATTTGTATGCAGCGCAGTTTCGGAGCCGGGACCAGACTGAGAGGCTAGGGCACGGAGTCCAGGTTCAATGTTCGCAAAGTAGAAGGGAATAGGAGAAAAATTAAATTTATATATTATTTAGTGCATTATGAACGTTGTCAAAACGCATTTTATGAAGTAAAATCTAAGTAAATTAAAGAATGGTTATGAAAACTACGTATCACGAAGAGACACACGCAAACCAACTACAAAATTAACGTAAAAAATGGTATTTTACGAATGATTCTAAACAAAAATCTAGTTACTTTATTTAAATTAGCTTAAAAAAACGAAAAACCTACCTAATATCCAAATGTACAACAAATAATAATGACGTAATAAGGTTCAACTAAAGCAGAAAGTAATCTTCTTTTGACGAATGAAATAAACAAAAAACGACCCAACTAAAGAAAAAATATGAAATGACCACACCCCAAAACTGTTTTTATTTCACGAAGAACATTAATTAAGTCAAACAAAAAATCGTTTTAACAAATCATGTTTTAATCAATTTGCAGTAAATAATAATGAATTTGCAGCTGAAAATTGTTTAATATTCGCATGCGTTTCGCACATTAGTCTGCCCTCACATGTCTGCCCGTTCGGGTAGGCACACGTTGACATATTTCCACACCTACGCACATAAACCTTACATATTTCCATACAAACTTTCATCCCCTATTTTTATTTTACCCCTTAAAGGGTATAATTTTTGCTAACTTTGAATGCCATATTTATTTATATCTAATCAAAAACCTAAAAAATAAAATTCAAGCTTCTATCTTCAAAATGACGAAACGTACATATAAACATTCATCCCCTATTTCAACCCCTTACAACCATTTTTTCGCATTAAAAAGTAGCCTATGTCCTTTCTCAGGCTATAGACTATCTCTGTACCAAATTTCATTTAAATTGGTTCAGTAGTTTAGGCGTAAAAGCGTAACAGAAATACGGAGGTACTTTCGCAATTATAATATTAGTATTGACAACATGATACGATTATATGACAACATCATATGTTACACTTTTAGGCGTTGATTTTCTAAAAATAAAAAAAACTTGTATTAACACGTATATAATGCACGTACCGTCCGAATTTCTAGTCTGTACCTTGTGCCGTTTTGGCTCTGGGATGGTCTTTTCAGTCAGGATGAACTCTTTTATATATATATATATATATATATATATATATATATATATATATATATATATATATATATATATAGATAACATGATACGATTTCCCGTATTTTCCTTTTTTATGGGTCGATTTAAAAAAAATCACGCAATCTTTAATTTTAATATAGAAACTAAAGATAAAATTTCATGTGCTCGCTTTAAAAATGACTTTTTATTTTATTTATTAAAAATGTTTGTCACCCTTTTTACCACCTCAAAGGGCGAATTTTCAAAAATCCTTTCTTAGTGAGCGTTTGACTTAAAAATGTACCTACTGTGCAAATTTCAAGTCTGTAGCTTAATTTCATAGTGTTAGAAAAAAGTAACTTTTTTTTTTAACGTATTTTACCCTTATCACCCTCTTAGAGGTCGAATTTTCAAAATTCCTTTCTTAGAGGATTGGAGGGGGTTTTCAGTCTATGGTAATTGTCTTTTCGGATTATTAATGTAAAATTTACTGCATAGTATTTTTTTAAAATTCATTTAACGTTACTTTAATCAACTTCGGCTAATCGAGCGATGGTACCGTATGACTCCTAAATTTTGACTATCCAGATATATTGAGATAGGGATCTTTAACAAGTACCTGACACCCCGCAGGCTCCGGACCCCAATTTTACGTCCTTTCAGAAAGAACGCGTAGCTAAAGATTTTTTACTCTCTTAAAAACAAACCTAAGGCCACCCACCAACCGGGCTGCGAACCCGGGTTCTTAGGCATAGAAGTTTGTCGTGGTAACCTCAACACAATAGATGGCGTCTTATTTACTCATTAATGGTACAATAAAAATGATATATTTTCATGAACAGGTATATTTTCTACCTGTATGTAGTTGAGTTCGTGTAAGATGTAAATCATTAATCTAATTCTGTTAAAATTTATTTCCTGGCGAATCCACGGAATAAATCATGACCTTCCCACTCTGTTTAGAAAGGTAAACAGGAGTAAGAAAGGTCGTTAAACTACAATATATGTATATATATGAAGCTCTTAATTTCCTGTATAAATCCAAGACTCTATACACGTTCGAACCCATCCTGAATCCGGGTGTGGGATCGAGCCTGGGCAAGAGTTGACCTGAGGCGGAGCGATTAGACAACATTCCAAAGGACGTCGCCGAATGCCGGAGTGCGCTATAGCGTTACATAATTCCGAACAGTGAATGAATGGGAAGAGGACCTAACGGTATGCCTGTGTAACGGTCCCCTCGCGCATCACAGTTTCGGCCCACTAGCCTTCTTCACGCCCCCCACCTCCGTCATAGTTTACTTATCTTATATATATATATTATAAGAAGCGAGGGATCGTTGACTGGATGATGTAAGGAAGAAAATAGTTGGGGGTGCAGTCAATTAAAACACTAAATAAGTGGATACTTATTTTAATTAAGTGCCGACGTTTCGACCCACTTTGTGGGTCATCTTCAGGGCTAAGGACGCTTGCAGAAGCACGAGGGGACGCGGTCTGACATAGATAGTCAGACCGCGTCCCCTCGTGCTTCTGCAAGCGTCCTTAGCCCTGAAGATGACCCACAAAGTGGGTCGAAACGTCGGCACTTAATTAAAATAAGTATCCACTTATTTAGTGTTTTAATTGACTGCACCCCCAACTATTTTCTTCCTTATATATATTATATATATATATAATATTGATAGATTCAAATACAGAATTTGGTGTTTTGAAATGAAAACTACTGAGTTTCTTTGCAAAACAAAAAACATTAAAGTTTTCACACACTATTTACAAAACTATTTTCTTTAAACTGTTCAATACAAAACACTGAGAGTAACCTTCCCGGTTTCTTCTCTCACAGCTGTTACCATGGTAACCATATCAGTCGCGTTAAAATGAAAGACGTAGTGTAAGTCTTTTACACTTCCCTTCCTCGAAGTGATTAACACTATCATTTTAATATCGCTATCCTTTCTAAATTTTTATGCTTCGTGCTTGAACTCCGTAACTGGTACAAGTTTTGTGATATGTATAAGATTTGACTCTTATTTTTTATATCCTATATCTATTCTGAATATTGAGTACTTTTTATAAAAATTTTTATAGTCCAATTTTTAACTCATAAAATTTATTCCTGCTTATCTCATTTCCGTTTTAAACATGCACCAAGTCTCCTACGTCCAATTTACACGTTTATCTTTTTTTTATCTTAACGTTATAATTGTGAGACTTGATCGAATTTTCTAAGGCGAGTTTTCTACATTGTTCTTGTTTCAACTCCGCTTGTAAAATAGCAAAATTTGATCCTTCTAATAAATATTTAGGAAAAATGCGAAAAAATGTATCACAGTGAAGATAATTGGTATATTTTCTTCATCTATGTTTTTAATGCCCTTGAATTTATGCTCGGATATTGTCATTTTATAATGTAGATAGATTCAAGTACTGACTTTGGTGTATTGAAATAAAAACTAAACTGAATTTCTCTGTAAAAAAAAAAAGAAACGACAGTTTAACATGAATATTACACAGACTATTCACAAAACTATTTTCTTTAAACACTGTCACTCAATGTAAAACACTGAGAGTAACCTTCCAGGTTTTGATATCCCATAAACTAGTTGGTTTCGAAATAAAGTTAAAATTGCTTTTTGATAGAGAATAAAATAAAGTTTGATAAATAAGATTTGGAACTAGACTCATCCGAAACGTACTAACTTCACAAAATGCTATTTTGTAGTGCCGTCCCACAGTGGTCCCAAATCCCCAAAACCTGGCCAAAATATGAAGGCGTTCTTCAATTTAAATGAAAATTGGTATAAAAAAGTTTCCCAGGTCGCTGATTACGTATCGAAAGTCAATATTACGAAAAACAAAATGGCGGATGCAAAATGGCGGTCATATATATTAAAAATATCAGATTTAGCCGAAACTTTGTATATAGGGCTTTTCGAGATCGCAGATTACGAATCAAAAGTCAAAAACACACAATGGCGGCTTTACTATGGAAGACGTATATATTAAAAAAATTTTAGATTTAGCCGAAATTTGGTATTTAGGATTTTTTTACTTACACACGTAACTTATACAAACTTTCACTACAATTAGAGTGGCACCTAATGGCAGCTAATTTTTCTTGATTTTATTAAATTACAGTATTAACTAAATACCGAAATTGGTTTTGTAACGTAACTCTGCATAACTCATCAACTTTTCAAAATTTACACATAAGTGTTTGCTTGAATTTTTATAAAAGAATATTAACAAATTTTTACATCACACTTTATAAATATGACTTTTATATGCATACATAAATTCTACTTACTTTCGGGAGTATTTTCCATTTTGAAAAATTTAAACCGATGCACTCTGAGCAAAGTTATTAAGATTTGAAGCTAGCGTTCTTTCTTGCTGTTACGTCAGGTGTGGGTATTGCTCGAACGAAGGTCACGTTTGCACCGAAATATAAACTCAGGTAGAAGCCGTTGGTCCATTTCTCTTTTACCGTTCAATCCTTAAACTATTAGTGTACCCAACCCAACGGTCAAAAACTCAAAAAAAGTTTCATTTTTGTTGTTTTGGCCAGGTTTTGGGGATTTGGGACCACTGTGCGTCCCCTGGGAACGTATTGTACAGCGTCAGTTGGCAAACTTAAGCACTGTAGCATCGTCCGTTTTCTACATTTCACTGTTGGCATCTTTAATGCCAGTGCTTCTACTCCATACAACAGCACCAACCAAATAAACCACCCTTTGCCTTATTTTCAAGATGAAGAGGTTATTAAAAAGGTCATTACTTAAAAATTTAGTAACAAATTAATTATTGCATTGACTTCATAGACTAATGCAACTGGTTTTGATAGAGCTTTCCTTATCCGATCCTCGTCCCTTTGGAACTCTATACCTTCTTCCATTCATCGTTCCAATAATCTTTCAACCTTCAAATCCCTTATATTCAATCACCTTCTATCCTTACGATTCCCAAAATAATCGGGCATAACATATTCAGTTTTCAGATTAAAATTTTCCAACTGATAAATGAATGATGTGTTTTTATTTATACATAAGTGCGTTTTATTTATATCATTGACGCTTCACTCATCCAGTTCGATATTTTTAAAAACAAGTTATCTAAGTTGATATTGTTTGTATTTTTGTTTCATTCTTTGCTTTGTTTTTTCTACTTTACATTGTAATTTGCGGACATATGTAACTATCTATTGTTTCTCTCTCTGTAATTGTTGTTATCTTATTTCTATGTTATTTTTATTTTTTGTACTAGGTTTTTTTTTTTTTCTTTTAAATGATTACTGGAGGTAATTCGCAATTTTTCCCCCTATCCAATATCCTGTATTGCTATTCTAAAGGGACTTGTCCTAGAATAAGTAAAGACTTTATTATCATTATTATTAATGTCCGTTATAGCTCGCACGATTTTTTTTTTTTAATACTTTATAAACTTTACTTCTTAGGTACTTTCACTTATCTAAACATGAAATAAATATAAAGCTATAGCTTTCGTAGCCCGGCAGGTAGCCCTAGGATTTTTTTAAGGGAGTAAAAAATCCTTAGTTACACCGTCCTTCGGAAGGGACGTTAAACGGGGGTCCCGAGCCTGTACGATGTCAGGTACTCGTTAAAAATCCTTATCCTAATTAAACCTGGGTAGGCAAAATTTAGAGCTCCCACTGTAGCATCGTCCGATTAGCCATAGCAGCATAAAGTGACGTTAAATAAACAACTAACTAACTAAAGCTATAGTGCAAAATTTTTTGTTGATTTCCCCCCCAAAAATGCATGTTTTATACGACCCCATAAGTACAAGATTAACAAAACTATACAAGACCTAACATTTTGTGCGGTCACAGTATGCTGCTATGGCTAATCAGGCGATATGGTAATTCGGTTTACTCCTAAATTTCTCCTATCCAGGTATAATTAACGTGTTGATCTTTAACAAGTACTTGGTATAGCTGATGTTCGGGACCTGCATTTTACGTCCCATACGAAGGACGGCATAATTAAGGATTTTTAATCCCTTAAATAAAATCCGAGGCCTGCCGAGCTGCGAACCCGCGATCTTAGTCATAGTCGGTTGTTGCGAACCACTACACCACTGAAAATAGTTCGCAATGAACTCAGCTACATTGAACCTGATCTTGTTTTCTTCTCCTTACAGTTGTTAAAACTCAAAGAATAGCACAATATAGCATTCTTGATGAGGGTGTTGGTAACTCCTGCCAATCAATTAATTGTATCGAATATACACTAAGTGACTCCACTAGGCCAAGAATCTGCTACTTGATGAGGCCATTGTGCGATAAGAGGGTCACGTAGGAGTCACTCTGGAATATCAATCACTTCTCGTAGTTAGGTCTGCTGGAAGGAGGAAGAGCCTTAGTATGGTACAGTAAGCTATGTAGTAGGGTTGGTCGATATATCGATAGTTTCTATCGATATATCGAAAGGTCTTGCCTATCGATGGTCGCTATCGATAGTGGTGACTATCGATGGTCACTATTGATAGTGTCGACTATCTACGGATTTGTTTACCCTCAAGTTTTGAAACTCTCGGAAATATGCTGATCTGTCTCTCTCCAGTGTCGAGTTCTTTGAAATTGAACTCGGAATTCCAGGAGCTCAAGGGTTCTCTTCTATATAACGTTGATGCCGCACCGAACGTGTCATTATTTAATTCTCCGAAATTAATAATTACCTTATGTTGGGTAGTATAGGTAATCTCACACTTGTGCAAAAAAACAAATTCGCTGTATTGAGCATTGGCCCTTCTAGGTTTGTATAACCTTAACTTCCTCTTTAATTAGGCATCTTTTTCTACAATTCTTAAATGTAAATCTTCCACTAAAAATGTTAGTTTTTCTTTCGGGAAATATGTGGCTGAAGGAGCACACTTGACTCTTGAAAATTACTATTTCATTATTTTTATTTTCTGAAGATTTGATTTGTTCATTGTTATTGTAAACATGTAATTTGTAAATACTTTTTTAAAATTCAAATAAATTATGTAGGAAATAAATTTTGTTTTATAGATAAACAAAATTTATTGAAAATAAGAAAAATGTCTATAATATTACTTCAACGCGTTCCCTGTTTTGAAATTAAAAAAAAGATTGTGTGCTTAAGACCGCATGGCAGAAGTGAAAACTTCATCGGTAATCGCAATCATTTTATGTATAGTGAATAATATCATGTATTATGGAGTATTATTATAGATCGTATTAGTAGAATAAATGAGAAACAAGTCAGAAATTAAAGTTATTATTTATTTAATTCTATATAAATCAAGTTATTTATTTTCTTTTTCGTATTCTACAAAGGATACGATGGGTTTGTGATAACTAAAATAAGAAATAAATACCTTTGATTGAATTTTACTTATATATCCAAAAAAAAAATCCATCAATTGTAGTTCCGTATTTTATTGTACTTTCATTTTTATTATTTGACATATTCAAATCCAATGTGATCTTTAAAAAATCAATCGATGTTTCTTGTGAAAAATCGATATTGAAATCTCGACTCAAGATGATAGGTAATTTATCTAAGTTCCGATTAAGCAAAGCAGAACCTGCTGCTGTATAAATGAGTAAATTTTCATGGATGAATTCAATTGTTTTATTTACACTTTGATTAGGTAAGATGTAAATGGTAAATGCTGAGCTTCTTCACGCTTTTTTTTTTACGATGTTTTGTTAAGCATGCATTAGCTAATTTCCTCTTTCGTTTTAATTCGTCATCGAGTTTGTTTTTTTGATCCATCATCGATTTTACAATCTGAAAAAGACAGTATTAAAGCATTCATACTTCATATTATTATTACTCATTAAAAGAACTTGTGTCTCAAACATATTTATTATTGAATATAGGAAAGTAAAAGTTAACAGAGAATAAAAGTTAGATTAATTTTTAATTACACGAATATACACGAAGTGACTTACCTATAGGATCGAATCACTCTTTATAATAATAATATTTCGGGGAAGTAAAAGCTAACAAATAATAAAATAATAAAAGCGATGTTAATTCTTAATTATATTATATATAACTATATTTATATGTATGCACATTGATATATATATATATATGTATATATAAACGTGAAGTGACTTACCTATACGATCGAATCACTCTTTATAACAACAGTAACAATAATTATGTTTTTTCTAATGTTTAATGTTTATAATGTTTTTTTCAATATATAATAATAGCACGATAAACCACTAACTGCATACACTAACCTCACAATGTGAACCAAGTAATTGATAAAATAATAATTATTACGTATCAATAATAACTATTATTGCTTGAACTATAATCTTTTCGATGCCTTAGTACCCTATGTGTTAAGTGCCGATAACAAGATTTTACACAAGTCAACTTAGATAATAATTTAACACAAGAAATACAGTTCTAGTTTAAGCACAAAATATATTTTTGTAACCTTTACAGGTTCTCTATTAATTTTATATTTTAATTTTATATCTCTAGCATTTTTGGAGCGTTTCACGTCAGAGCGTGACGGGTCAGGCTAACTTACTACCTACGAAAAAATGTGTGTGCGGTGTGCCAAAAGAAGTTTTCACTTCAAAAAATAAAAAAAACCTGTATCGCTACAACTCGTGAAGGGTCTGGGTGCATGGTAGAGATATTATTGTTTCTTGGTTGTGAAGGGAGGTGATTTGTCTTATATCACGTTCAATTGCCGGGTCCCCCCCTTATTTTTTAGAGGCTGGGTGAGCCCCAGGAGGGTCCCAGCTCAAACAGAATACATCTCCGACCGCTAACAGACTAAATAAAACTCTGCCAGGTTGAGGAATTTGTACCCAGGACGCCTTGGGAACTCAGTGCTCTACTACTAAACCACTCCGCTCCCATTTATCGAAAATACATTCTTAAAAAAGAAAATTTGGGATAATATGGTATATTTTTTTAATAGTAATAGCTTGAAGAAGTCAGGAATAGTATCTATAAGATTTGCCAATATTTGAAAATATTAATAATTTAACTCATCGAACACGAGAGAAGATTAAAAGAAAAGTAATTCTTCAATCCATTGTTAGGCAATGGCGATAAAATATTCAATAAAAACGTTTTTATATTTTTGAAATTTGTATTTTCTTCAATCTTGTACAAGTAAATAAAAATACCAACTTATCGAATAGTTTACTGAAGAAACAGTTTGTCACTCATGTGATGCTAATGAATATTATATATATATATATTGTTTTGAGTTATTTTATCTCGGTAAACATAACCAGAATATAATGGGAAATTCCCGACGATGATGGAGAGGCCCAGACTACGTGGAAATTCTACAGACGTGTACACCTGACTCGCCGTTAGCAGAAGAGTAATTGGGTCAGGTGTGAGAAAGGCGAGGGCTGTTCGGGCTAGCAGTCGTTGTTAGGGGCAACGGAATGCTATTCCCTGGGAAACCTAACTGTTACCTTATCCCTTACACTCAATTACGAAATCATGAATAATGAAGAGTCGATTTAGTAGGTCTTGCTATTTGAAGTGAGTTTCCTCGAAGAATATTCGAGATGAAAAATACAGCAGCTTCAAGTTTTGGGAGTGTAGGTTTGACCATTATTACAACTTAGAATAGAATATATAATAAACCTGCGTCATCGCTTAATAATAGGTTAGTTCTAGTAGCTTATCAAAAACATCTGAGCATGCGCAAATAATTCGAAGCATGCACAATCATGTATTTTCCGTTTCATACAAAAAAAAACAACTTTCAGACCGTTCATACAGAAATTGCGCTGATTGTTCGAACGAATTTATTCTAGGAAAACGGAGTTGCTTAATCGTTTGATAGAGTAGAGTTTTTTGGATGGTGTTATCACTATTTTGAACTGTAGAATCGCCTGATTGTTGGTAGCAGCATAAAGTGACATGAAAAATGAATAAACAAACAAAATAATTCGGCTTAAGGCACGGAAAATGTTGTCCTTGATCATTTCCAGCAATGGACTGTTTCCGGAGTAATGATTTGATCCTGCAATGCACTGGGACTTGTTGATTATAAACTTGAAGAAGGACAAAAAGTCGTGTC
Organism: Troilus luridus; assembly: GCA_964056705.1. Classification (NCBI taxonomy): domain Eukaryota; kingdom Metazoa; phylum Arthropoda; class Insecta; order Hemiptera; family Pentatomidae; genus Troilus; species Troilus luridus. The sequence continues at coordinate 14,527,663 of OZ057412.1, forward strand.
GGTTGGGACATAAAATATTTTCAGTAAATTTATTAAAAGGGTCAGTGTTGGAGCACTGAGTTGCCATGCCGGAAATCCTGGTTCAAATTCCGGTGCAGGAGGCTAGACTTTTATTTAGTCTGTTTGCGGCCGGAGATGGATCATATGGGATCTAGGACCCTTCCAGGGCTCACTCAGCCTCTATAAAATATTATAAAAACGGGTACCAAAAATAAAGGGGGAAATCTGGTGGTATAGCGTGAACTACAAGTCACCTTCTTACAGAACAGTTGTCCATGAAATAGTACAGTCTCTACCATTTACTGAACCCCAGACCCCCGCGTTCACGGGTTGTAGTGGTATAGGTGTTTTTTAATTTTTTTTTATTAAAGATTTCATATAATATTACTTCATATAAAATTAAGTAGAGCTCAACCCTCGACTCGAACTCGCCCGGGCTTGGTTCATATCCCCAGCGAAGACTGAGTAAGCCCGAAGGAAGTTAGCCAAACCGTAGTCTCATTGCCGATAACAACAGTCGCTTTTTACAAACTTCCGTTATCAGATTACAGCCAAAACTCGAAACCGTTGTTATATTTGATACCCTTTAGAATGTTAGGAATGTGTAAATAAAGAGTCACTGAGTAGGTAGCGTAAGTGTCCCCTAGGATCTGTATCTGAACATAAGGAGAACAGCGACAGTAATTGGCAGAACAGAAGAGGCTCAAGATGCAGGTCAAGATAACGAAAGGGGCCCCTTTTTTTGTAAGTAGATAAATAACTTTGTAGCCATGACTTTGTAACTAGGATCAGAATATATTACATGTAATGTTATGTAATGAGATGAAAAAGGATCTTTTTTTAGTCAACAACTCCCAGGCAATTGACCACGTTCATTGGCTGGGCCAATTTCAGAGACATATCTTTTATTCATTAACTGTATGGTATTGCTGTACCTTAATAATAAAAATCTCTGGGTGGCATCCCATATCAAGGGATCTTAATTTTCCCTGAGGCCCTTGTTTGGGCTTTAAAGCCATTGTTTTACCCTCCGTCATAAACCAATTACTTCCTGTCCTCCTGTGTCGTTTAATAACATCTACTGTAGAACAGGTCCAGTACTTAAGACTATATCTTGACAAAAGATTAACTTGGAATCCTCATACCAGACTGAAACGACAAGAAACATTACGCCGTTTCAGGCTACTACAATATTTACTAGACAAACGGACTAAGCTCTCAATTAATTACAAAAGACTCATATACATGACAATCATTAGACCCATCTGGAGTTACGGAGTAGAGCTTTGGGATTACACTAAACCATCGAATTCCTCTCGTATTCAATCCTTACAATCCAAAATCCTTCGCATAATCCTCACAATGCTCCTTACTTTGTTACGAAGAAAGTAATCCACACATTTGGCCCGAATCCGATATCAATCTTTTCATGACAAACTTCATTTCCACTCAAACACACTAGTCTCAAACCTAGCAACATCTTCGATTACTGATAATCCTCCGAGGCGTCTGAAAAGAAGATGGCCTCGTGGCCTAAGTTGAACTTGTTATTAGAGTACTACCTCTGGGTAGTTTCTCTACTTGTCTTTCATGCTAATATGTACCAATCATTCTACTTGTTGTATTAGTATAATACAATTGTAAATTTCATTGAATAAAAAAAAAGAAAAGCCAATAGAGCTTTTAGTATAGTGTACCAATACACTTTATGGTAACTCAATCTTCGCACTCAGGCCTCGGCTTACCCCTCGAACTTTCACCATTCGGCTCAGCACATAATAGCATTCAGGAATTCATTCATTACCATAAACATCAAAAGGGCATATTTCACCATGGCTTCGAAGTTCCTCCAAGCTAAGTCCGATATACTCCATCAATGAGAGCGGCCCGCAAACGTAGATCATTAAACCTCGTGACGTAGGTTTAAACGTCCTAATCACATATTTTTGGTTCGCATAATTCCAATAATAGTCATCGATCTTTCCGACAAAGCAGGTAAACAAATAATAAAATGCTTTTTTTGTTTAACATAAACAGCGAAATAGGAATACAAAGCGAATAGCATTTCCTTGTCCGCTTGGATTTCGCTCTATTGTTTCTTCTGTCTTTGTATATAAGAATTTTTTTTCTTGAGATGCCATTGTTCGAACTCCGTCTCGGTAAAAGAGTGAAATCATGGATCTTTCAGAGAAATGCAAATATATTCATTGGTATATGCAGTTATAAACAAATAAAAATAATTGTTAGTACTCCATTTGTATTTTTATATAGGAAAAACCTAATTTTTAAATAATTTCTTGGGTAAGTGTAAAAAAAATACCTGTACCACTACAACCCGTGACAACACACTAAATATAAGTCCTGGCCTGCGGCGAGATTTGAACCAGGATTTCCGGCATGGCAACTCAGTGCTCTACCACTGAGCCATTTTCCACCAATGAGGGTACCCATTTTATAGTGGCTGAGTGAGCTTCAGGAGGGTCTACGAATCCCACAGCTTCCATCTATAGTTGTCAGCAGATAAAATAATTTATCTACCACAATTAGATTTGAACATTTATCTCAGGAACTCAGAGCTCTACCCCGCTTCCAGTTTATTTTTTATTTATTTACATATTTTATGTAACGAAAACATTAGATTTAATTATTATAAATTTGCGAAATAATTATTATAGTTCAAGATTTAACATTTACATATTTTTGTATTGTAGAGAAAATATGTCTAGTCTAGTGTCAAGTGTCAAGTCTAGTCAGTCTATTGTCAAGTGTGATCCCACTATAACACCCCCGAAGAAGACATGCAGTGTGGGTTGAAACGTCGGCTTCCAAATAATCAGTTCTCCCTAAATAGGATAATTGAAATTCACCCAGACCATTTTCTTCCTCATATATATATATATATATATATATATATATAAGGTTTGTAAATTGTGTATAATTATAAATGGTACATATAATTTTTTTTTTAATATTCATTTATTTTCTTCTATTTATACCAAGCCTAATATATTATACTGTCTTACCAGTAAACCTCATAGCAGTTACAGGGGGAGGAGCTAGTTACTAAGTAACGTTAACGGTTACCATGAGAGACACCGCCATTAGGTCAGAAGGGCAGCCCCAGGTAACTGGAACAGGTACTCTCGGTTTCGAAGAGGAGGGGGTTCCCGTTAGCTCCGTGGCCTTGGGAGGACGATGACCCTTTGCATAACTCCGGCTGCGGGGGTACGACCCCCCAGGGAGGACCATCCAGGACCATACTATTCGCGAAAGATCATGCAAGATCACGCAGGATAATCTGATTCGTAAACGTAACGAGAGCGTAAGCGGTAAGAACTCCTAGTATCCATTACGGCTTGCAAATTATATATATATATTTTTAAATAATGATATACTAATAAAAGTACCCTACAATTAAGACAGCAGCAGAGCAACTCTGCGCTTTTTACACAGTTTGTTTATTTAATGTCAATTTAAGTTACTATGGCTATTCAGATGATGCTACAATGAGAGTCCATTTTGTCAAGCCAGGTATAATTAGGATAGAGATCTTTAGCGGGAATGACACCGCACGGGATCGCCATGTTACCGAATGACGACGTAACCAGTTATTTTTTTTTTACCCTCTTTAAAAATTCTAAGGCAACTTGCCGGGCTGTAAATTCGCGAAATTTGACATAGAAGATTGGCCTCCAACGTACTACAACACAGGTGACCCAGCTGAATTATAGTTAAACGCTTAAACATGTATTTAAGGAAGTTTCGTCTTTTTTATATTAAATATTTTGAAAATTATATATTCGTCGATGTGTACTGAAGGTAAGTAACAAGACTTTATTTTATTGGTCAAAGAGTGTTGGATTTTTAATGTTAGTGAGCTATTTTCCTTATCTGGTTTTCATTTCCTTCCGATCAGTCCTGATTCTAACCAACCTAGTTTGTTATGAGAAGGCATTACTCTGACGCTAAAAAACAAACAAAGGATATCCATAAAAAACATCAATTTTTAAAAGCTTCAATCAAAGATAACCCGACATTCAAAATTAAGTCAAATATAAGGATTAAGTCGAACAATTTTTTGAGGATTACAATCATTATTATAATGAGTTAGGGCCTTCCGCAGGATATAATATAAAATATATAAATATGCCAACCAAGATTATCTTACAAAACAATCCATACATAATAAGATTGATAATTTGCAATACAGTTGCAAAAGTGTTATAAAATACAAAAAATGAATATGAAATAATTAATGAATAAACAACAAATAGTTGAATCTGAATAAACATTAATAGTACTTAAGGACAAACACAAGTTGTAGAAGAGGACTTTAGAATTAAGTCTCCCATCAAATCACCTTTACCCTCCGCCGTAAACAACTTCCTGTCCTCCTGTGTCGTTTAATAACATCCCACTGATTCCTGTGGAACAGGTCCGGTACTTAGGACTACACCTTGGCAAACGCTTAACTTAAAATCCTCATACTTGACTGAAACGACAAAAAACAACTCGCCGTTTCAGGTTACTTCTACATTTACAAGACAAACGCTCTAAGTTCCCAATTAATTACAAAAGACTCAAATACATGACAATCATTAGACCTATCTGGACTTACAGAGTACAGCTTTGGGGCTCCACTAAACCATCGAAGCCTTACAATTCTTAGTAAAATCCTCAATGGTCCGTACTTTGTTACGAACAGAGTAATCCACAATGACCTTAATGTCCTATTTGTTGCCGATATTAATCTTTTCATGACAAACTTCATTTCCGCTCAAACCCACTAGTTTCAAACCTATCAACTTCTTCAATTATTTTATTTGAGTACTACCACTGGGTAGTTTCTCTACTTGGTTTTATCTCGGGACATTATTTATCTTTTATTATATTTACTTGATGTATTCAATATACAGTTGTAAATTTCAATAATTGCATTACAAAAAAAGAAAATGAATTAATTCGAACTCCATCAAATCCAACATTTATCCGATTGTGAATAAAAATTATTATTTTCATAACCGAAGAAATATCGTATCATTATCTTCTGGTTATTTATCTTTTATTTTCTGGTACACAGAATTGTTAGGGTTATTAATCCAACTTTTACTGTTGTTATGTCATATTTATATCACTTTATATTTTGGATATCTCACTTTATGTAAGTTCCCTGACTACAGGGTTGATATGGATTGTTTGTTCCCATGACGACCACTCTGCTGTTTATTGTGTAACCTTTATTAGATTGTTATAACCTTTTTTGTCAATACATCAGGCTGGATTTTTATCGTGAAATTTAATTATTTTTTTTACAGGTATACAGTTGATTATAGCTTATTATTTCTGTTTGAGTATTATTGTTTATAACCATTTTCGTTTATTAATTAATGTAATTATTTTTTAGAACCTAATAAAATCTGATATTACTCCAGCTTACTTTTGTTAACCTTTACATTTATTTGTAAACAAGTCTGTAGTTAATTTTTCAATGAAGATGGTTCTTTAATATTTTTATCACAAGACAAGAAACAGCCTTGAATCAGAGGCAAACATATCTACAAGGAAGCGAATATAGATATTTTCCAAGTCCCATGATAACTTTTCGAGTTACAAAAGTGTTTTATATGCAACATTATCTTATGTCATATATCTTTATTTATTTATTTTTATTTCGTTAAAACAATTCATCTAATAGAGTGTAAAGTTTTCTAAACCTTCCTTCCCCGTCCGAATACAGAGCAGATATCTCCTAAGTCGATGTTCTGAATAAGATAATACATTCTTTCATTGATAGCTTGCATTGCTATCAAACATTGGCATACCTCTAAAAGATCTGACTCCAGGCGTTTTCATAATTTTAAGTGAACTTATTCCAAAAAAAAAAAAAAAACCTGTACCACTACAAACCATGAAGGGTCTGGGGTTCAGTACATGGTAGAGACTGTACTGTTTCATGGACAACGGTTCTGCAAGGAGGTGACTTGTCCTAGGTCACGCTCGACCGCCAGATTTTTCCCCCTTATTTTGGGTACCCTATTTTTATAATATTTTATAGAGGCTGGGTGGGCCCTATATGATCCATCTCCCGCTGCAAACAGACTAAATAAAAATCATGGCCTGCAGTGGGAATTGAACCAGGATTTCCGGCATGGTAACTCAGTACTCTACCACTGAGCCACTCCTCTCCCGAACTTATTTCAAAAGATCAAGAAAAATGTCTTTGTCCGGACTTTGTCAATATACTTCATGGTTATTCATCACATACGCTTCTTATATGTGCCGTTCATTGCACAAATTGATTAACTCCATAAAACAAAAAATGGAGAAATGGGAGAATAGTGTGCATTGGTTTTTAAAATTCCTTGTATAATATAAATTCAAATAAATATCGTAGAATGCATAAATAAAGATGTAGGTTTAATCTAGAAGTATATAAAATTAACAAGAAAAACTAGCCAAAAAGCTATCGTCAGAAATTCCACAGTTTTTATGTGATCGGTGGAGTTAGTCGATTTGGCAAGTGAAAAAAGTAATAAATTTAAATTCTGTGTTTCAATTTTTAAGTTTCTTATTACAGAAAAAGTTAATTATTAGATATTTTTATTACAAACTATCCATAAAATTAATATTAACAGTTTTATTATTATTTCTGATTAATTCGTCAGCAGTATAAATTATGTCTTCTTCGTCAGCTGTATGTGGTGGCTCGTAATTTCGATTTCTTTGCAAGTTTTTAAAGTAATTTGTTTAACAGGAGAAATGAATTTCAGCAGATCCATCATGTCTCTCCTTTTTTCCCTTTTTACAGATCTACCTATAGGATATAATAAAGGCTGATCCACATTTTTCAAACTTTGCGGTCTATCTGCCCATGGTCTTTCTGATTTCCTTAGATTGCATTAAATATTGAATCTCCATTATAGTCACATTTAAAATGGAAAAGGTGTGCTTTGGATCTTTCTAACTAGATAAAATTAATCACTTAGCGCTTGCTAGTTCGTTTAAATGGTATTATTGCAACGGTTTGCATTAGAGTACGGAGTTAATCAAATGTGGCTCTGAAAAAAAAAATTATTATTCAGTGGCCAAAAAAATTTTGTTGTTTACTGGTGTTAACCTTTATTGTTTGGGAAAGATGTTATTAATATAAAAATTTATGACTATACGAAGTGCTTTTACACTTCAATTTAAATTGCTTTAAAAAGTGGATTTAGTCAATGTGTGCAGTGAACAGCTCATATAGTAAGTCGATGGTATGTTGTTATATTTCGAAACTTTATGAATTGCAATAACCTTCCAGATACCAAGAAGCGCTGGATTCCATTGACAAGACTGAGACTTCCGCCGAAGACGTAGAGATGGCCTAAGGGGGGTAAGGGCCCAGCTCTGGGGACGACTTTCCCAACACCGTCCCATTTCAACTTCTCTCTTCTCTCGGAGAGAAAACCTCTTTGCCTTTTAATATCGATAGACCAGCTGACTGAGACCTTACCGAATGTTTAGGCCGCCTTTAAACATGATCATTTATTTCATTCTCTAATTAAAAAGTTTTTTATTAAAGTTATTTCACTTTTAAATTTTAAAAACATATAAATATTTTTATTGAGTTTATATTTTAGATATGATGTATATCTGAGTGATCGATATTCATTAATACAGTCGATTTTTCCGACGTTGAACAGAATTACTCGAAGTGTTATTTGAAGACATAGGACATTGTGGAGAATTTACATTTACGTATAATTTTTCAAATGATACAACTATTCATTCTGCAACTTTTTTAAAAAGTCTATACCTGTTTTTTAACAATCTTATAGAAAGAAAAGTGGAGCTGAGTGGCTCAGTGGCAGAGCACTGAGTTGCCATTACGGAAATCCTGATTCAACTCCCGCTTGAGGCATGACTTTTATTTAGTCTGTTTGCGGCTGGAGATGGAGATCATATAGGATCTAGGACCATCCTGGGGCTCACCCAGCCTCTAATTAAGGTTATAAAAATAGGATACCCAAATCTGGGGATTGAATCTAGGAAAAGTCACCTCCTTGCAAAACCGCTGTCCATGAAAAAGTACAGTCTCTACCATATACTAAAGCCCAGACCCTCGCGTTCACGGGTTGTAGTGGTACAGGTTTTTTTTAGGAAGACAAAAATTTTATTTTAAGGAGCACTACAGGCGGATTGTTCTATTGTCTCTAAGTTAAACAAATATTTATGCATATTTATTTTTTTTAATGTAAATTAATATTTGTTATTTGTTCATTACAAATTTATTTTGGATGTTTTTGAAACGAAATAACCATAGTCCAGGAAAATGAAGTGTATTATTTTTGAAGTTACCCATATTTAAAAAAAAAAGGTAGTATAGAAATTGATTGATAGAACTCAGAACTGTACCAGTGGAGAATCAGGTATCTTAATGTTGAATCTGGAACATTACTTTTATACATATAATAAAGCAAAGTCCTCTGCCGCGTCTTTCTGTCTGTATCTCAATAACTACTTCACGGATTTTGATGCGGTTTTGACCAATAGTAAAGAGCGATTCACGAGAAAGGTTTTGATATAGACTTTTATAAATCTACAAAAAAGTCATCTATATCATACATCTATAGTTTAGGGATAGCTTTCTATACCTATTTTATCTTTTAAAAAATGGAAAACTTATAATGCGGTATTTGGAAAGCTATTCAGATGAGTACATTAATCCTTATCAACTTATATACTTAAGTTATCATAAGCATTTCATGGGCATTATTAGAATATTTTATACCATATAATTTAAACGAGTATCATATGGGTTATCGCAAAAACTTAACGCGCATGAAAATAAATTCGCATATAAAGAAATATTTTGTTTTGTTTTTATATTAATAATATCTACATAATAAAATGCTCTTGACAGACCAAACTCTGCAGGCATATGTCTTACTACCAGTGCAAAGCTGGGGCGGGTCACTAGGTAAATAACAATATAAAGAAATAAAACTAACATATGGTTTAAATAAATCTAGTACCGTAGGATGGGGAAACTTTGGGACAGGGTGGGTAATTTTGGGGCAGCGGGTAAATTTTTGATAGTGGCGATTCCCTGAAAGATACATTGTGTTGACTCAGTTAGCATACGTGATTTGTGTAGGTCTGTACTCTGTTACTTCTATGCGGTAGTTTGGGGACCCTAGTTCACTACACTCGTTGTGCACATAGATTCCAACTTTTCTACTTGTTTTCTTGATTTTCTCTGTTATTATATATATATATACAAATGGCGACAAATTCAAATCTTGCGTTAATTTTGGGACATCCTATATTATCTTTTTTATTATCATTTTTCTCGAAAAGTGTGAAAAATATGTGTATTTCAAAAAATAGAAATAAACTGTACCACTACAACCCACGAAGATTGTTAGGTTCAGTACAATGTAGATACTGCAATGTTTCTAGGACAACAGTTGTCCAGGGAAGTGATTAGTTTGAGATTAGGCTCCAAGTTTATTTCCCAATTAAGGGTAATAACTGTATCAACAGCCCTGGTGAATAAGTGGTTAGGTCAAATTTTTTCCAAAATGAGTTTCTTGTACTTAAGTAAGCGGAATCGAGTTTTTTTTTGTAGTGAATAAGGGGCTATCTGAAAGCAGTTAACTCTCTCTGAACAAAATCCTACTTAACCACTTTTTACTGGGGTTGTAGATATAGAGGATCCTCAAGGGGGTATCCAGATCCTACAAGGTTGATCGCACTCCCTGGTTTTCGCCTTTTTAAGGTTACCCAATTTGTAAACGCTGGGGTAGCCCCAGGAGGATCCGTTGATTCCACAGGTTTCATCCATGACTGTTAACAGATTAAATAATTTATCTAACTCAGCTGGTTTTGAACTAGGGGCCAACTCAGCGCTGTATCCCACTTATTGTTTTCATAGAGCTATAGGAGGAACATTAGGAACATTTTTAAACCAAAAATAACAAACAGTATTATTGTTGTTATTTTTTTTGCTTTTTATTATTATTTTATGGTTCCGGTACTTGGACACCCGGAGAGCCTCGACCGCGCCACGATGTAGAGGAAACGCCGGAGAGGACTAAGGAGGTACAAAGCCGACCCAAATCAGTGGAGGGCTAGCGAGGACCGTTAGTCAGGCACGCACCTCTCAGTCGCTGTTTACACGTACTGTCATGAGGCTGATAGTTACTGTCGCCTCTGGTTCTTATTTACTGTCAAATAAATATTATTACTGTAAAATATATTTTATATTATTATCATAAAAAAATAAGTAACTCATTATAGGTTATCGTATAAATTCGAGAAAAAAAAACGTTTTCGTTCTGAAAATTTTTATTTAGATATATAAGACCTTCAATTATAATTGACAATTCGCGATACGACATGTTTAAAGCTTTAGAACCATTAGACGATGATCTCGAGAGTACAGAAAAAGTGCGGGCAGACATTAGGAGTAATATTAAAGAAGTTGGTATGTCAGGTATTGGGGAAAAGGGAGAGTAAAAAGACGTAGGGAAGTGGCGACCTCATTGGCCAGTCGCATGACTGCAAACAGACACTGGTCCTCCACGTTGGGGGAAAGATAACTGATACACAACAGTACACACTCTAGACTACTGGGGGAACAAGTAAGAAACTTCTTAAGAAGGCAGTAAGTCCTCCTGACTCGGGGCTGGAAGGGATAATAACCCACACCCGTTAAACAAAACTTATTATAATGAACCCTTTAAAGGAAATATAGCCGGACCGATTCAATGAAAATGGAAATGGAAAAGGAATCTCAAAATAGCGCTTGAAATGTAAGAGGACTAGACTAACCAGGGGAGAGCAGAAATCTGGAAATGGAGCTAGATAGATATAATGTGGATATCGTGGCTATTCAGGAGAACAAATGGAATAATATGGAGATACAGAATCTGAGCAGGTACACAATGATAAGCAGTGTTTTTGGAACAGGATTCATGATAAGGAAATCACTAAAGCATGCTTTAATAGGTTATTAATTAATGAACAAGAGAATGTGTAAGATAAGGATGAAAGACAAGTTCTACAATATATCCATGATCAGTGTTCTTCCTGATAAAAAGAAGGATGTTTAAAAATACCAGGACATGAGGTAAAAATCATTCTGGTTGATTTAATGCGAAAGTGGGCAAGGAAGAGGTTTTCAGGCCAACAATTGGGATGTAAAGCAAATACAAGGATTCCAATGACAATGTGCTAAGAGTAATAGACTTCGCTACAGAAAATATTTTCAAGACAATGGTTACACTTTTAAGCACAAGGACACGAGCAGATTATCCATTAAAAGAAAGGACCACATACTAGTGCACAAAAGGCATGCATCTCGCATTGAAAATGTTCGTTGATATAGAGGAGCAGACTGTGACTCAGATCACTACCTAGTAAAATCTTCCTTCAAACATATGGTCAGAATATTTCAGGGAAATCCTAGTACACCCCAAACACCAAGATACAGAGGTAAGAGTTAAACAGCTAAAAGGCCAAATGGGTGTAACTGGTGAAGGAGATGAAGAAGTAGATATGCCAGAACAAGAAGAAGTTGAGGAAGTAATTTGTGTTTTGAGGAACAATAAAAAAAAAAACCTGTACCACTACAACCCATGAAGGGTCTGGGGTTTAGTACATGGTAGAGACTGTACTGTGTCATGGACAACGGTTCTGCAAGGAGGTGACTTGTCCTAGGTCACGCTCAACCGCCAGATTTTCCCCCCTTATTTTGGGTACCCTATTTTTATAATATTTTATAGAGGCTGGGTGTGCCCCAGGAGGGTCCTAGATCCTATATGATCCACCTCCCGCTGCAAACAGACTAAATAAATATCATGGCCTGCAGCGGGATTTGAACCAGGATTTCCGGCATGGTAGCTCAGTACTCTCCCTGAGGAACATAAAGGCTCCTCGTATTGGTGGTTTACATCTAGAAATGCTAAAAAATAGAGGGGATGTGATCAAAACGTGTATATACCAACTGGCGGAGGATGTTTGGTGTGAAGAGAGAATGCCTGAAGAGTGAGAATTAGCTTTGATATGCCCCATACTAATATATAACTACTGAACGCAGCCTATAAGATTTTTGTGATAGTGGGCGACCATCAGTTTGGCCGTACTTAACCGTATTACAAAAACGAAAATCCGATCTTCCTATGATCTGGGAGGTATTGCTGTCAAAAGTATTGTGTACTACATATATATACTAACTTCAAGAATTTATTATACCTAATAAAAAAATTCCTGACCTTAAAAGCAATAAACAAAGGTCTGAGCCTAGCGGTCAGGGACACTGAAGGTTGTTTCAGGGTTGAATGGACTCAGTTAAAATTCTCGTCTATTTTTAGATATTGGGATAACACAAACCGGGAGGTTCCGTTTGGGAGAACTTCTACTCTATTATTTTTCTAAATCTTTGAATATATTTGTTTGAATTATTATTACTAGTAATAATAATTTTAAATATAAGGAATAATTAAAACTTAAGCTACGGTTAAAAAAACCCACTACAATCCATTTAGAAAATTGGGTTCAGTACATGGTAAAGAATGTACGGTTTCTTGGAACGGTTGAGGAAGGAAATGATTTTTATTTTCTAGATCACCGACTGTCAGATTTTCCCAATTAAGAGTACCCACTTTGAGTTTTTGTTGGATTATGCCAATATCCCTGCATTTCAATACAGTGAAAAAAGATTAAGATATATTTCTTATATACTATAAATTATTTTTTTTATCTTTAACAAAAACCTAAAATACAAAAAGAATGTCTTTATTTCATTTAATGTTCCTGTACCACTACGACCCGTGAACGAGTATGGGGGTTCAGTACATGGTTAAGACTGTACTGTTTCATGGACAACGGTTCTGCAAGGAGGTGACTAGTCCTAGGTCACGCTCAACCGCCAGGTTTTTCCCCCTTATTATGGGTACCCTTTTATTATTATATTTTATAGAGGCTGGGTGAGCCCCAGGAGGGTACTAGATCCAATATGGTCCATCTCCGACTGCAAACAGACTAAGTAACTGCCCGCAGCGGGATTTGAACCAGGATTTCCGGCTCAACCCCTGAGCCACTCCGCTCCCATATATATATATATATATATATAGAGAGAGAGAGAGAGAATTATACTGGAGTCCAGACAGGAGATAGGGAAGTTTAAGCTCATCCGAACTTGAGGTAAAAGGTCAGATAGTCCTAACTGTCGGAGTGCGTTGAACCATTTGGTAGGTTGTGGGCTGAGAGCTCTTGCGAATCCATTTGAATACAATGCCGGGACAAATCCCATAACTGTACCTAATGATGTACTGTTATCATTAATGCACAGTAGTCTTCTCTTACTGTAACAGTAGGGCGCTTTGTGCCTTTATAATGTATTAATAAAACCTTAATACAGGCTGGGTTTTACACTGTACCCTATTTTTTTCTATTTATTTATTAAAATCTACAGTTGTATTATAACAATACAACAAGTAAATATGATGGCAGGAATGACACATAAGTGCTTGAGATAAATGCAAGTAGAGAAACCACCCTGTGGTAGTACTCGAATAACAAATTTAACTTAAAAGGTCACGAGGACATCTTCTTTTTAGACGCTTCCGAGAATTATCGGGAACTGAAGAAGTAGCTAGGTTTGAAATTAATGGGTTCGAGAGGAAATAAAGTTTGTCGTGAAAAAACTTGTTTCTTGTTCGAGCCAAGTCAGCAACAAATGGGACATTTAGGTCATTGTGGAAGACTTAATTGGTAACAAATCTAAGCAGAATTGAGGATTTTGGACTGTAACGATTGGATGTGAGAGAAATGTGATGCCATATTGGAGCCCAAAGCTCTTCTCCTCAAGTCCAGATGGGCCTAATGATGGTGATGTTTATGAGTCTTTTGTAATTAATTGAGATCCTTCTAATTTTTTTTATTTGAATACCATCACTGGGTAGTTTCTCTATATGTCTTTATTCATGCCGATATATATTACTTGTATTTTTATAATACAGTTGTAAATTTCAATGAATAAATTAATAAAAAAACATTTACTAGGGTGTACGTACATTTATTTTGTATATTCTTTTAGCATTATCAATTTATCAATTTGAATTCGTTGAGTAGTTTCGTTTCCTCTTTCGGAATATATTAACACATCGAGGTTATCGAATCGATCCGTTACTCAATATTCAACTTGAACTTCTATCAGCTGTTGAACGAGATCCTGGAGGTCAACATCGCCTCCGGGCCATTGATATATGTTTATTAAAATTGCCTCCATCTCGTGCCTTTAAAACATTTTATTGAGTGTGGACCAACCTCCCACAAATGATCTCATTTAAATCATTAAATAATATATTCTTTTTAGTGTATAAAATAAAATTTTAATTGATTATTTTTTACTGCCACAGCAGGATTTGAACCCGGCATAGCATGACAGCACTCAACGCACTGAACTACCACGCATAAATTAATAAAATATATAATTATTCTTGGTAAATAGAGTACCTATCTTTATGGTACTTTTCATATTTAATTAAAAGGTAAAATTCAAGAATATACATCCTATTCTGGCAACTACTTAGATGAATTTCGGAATTTGTTCATTTAACCTAATTTTATGCTGCTATGGCTAATCGGGCAGCTATGCAATAGTGGAATCCTAAACCGCCCAAATTAAAAATGTTACTAATTTTATATGAATCAATTGTTGAATATCGATAATATAAGTCCTCGTAGGTGCCATTTTTTTCTAATTAAAGAAATCTTCCGATAATCAAACTATATCAATTTTTTTGTTAAATGCAAGAAGGAGTTTTCCTCATTTTGAAACTTTGAAGTGATGAAAATGACTCGTATTCAGGCTAAATGTTATAAATTTCATAACTGCATCTCTCCCATTAATAATAAGATGCATCACACACTCGAGTACAACATTTTTTTTTAAATTTTAGAATACTTATTTTAAAGTTTAAAAATTGCCGTTTTAGTTAAATATTTGTTTGTAATTGAAT
Source organism: Troilus luridus (assembly GCA_964056705.1). Lineage (NCBI taxonomy): Eukaryota > Metazoa > Arthropoda > Insecta > Hemiptera > Pentatomidae > Troilus > Troilus luridus. Next base: position 14,542,671 of record OZ057412.1, read on the forward strand.
AATAAAAATTGATTGATTCCGATTAAGGCATTGAAAAAAACCAAACTGAATTACCTACATTTTCCTTAAATATCGATATTGAGCCAAACTTCTGATGGGCCAGCAGACAGATGAAGACCGGAGGGACGGTACGATAAAAAAAAACAACAGAAGGTATTGTGCGTTCTTACCACTATCCGCCAATACTTTGTTTTCGCGATGAACAGATATTTCATCCCTCTATTCAGGGGCCCATACATGGTCAATATTACTGACAGTATTGGAATGACGAAAATACTGAGGAATCAACCTTCAGTATTTTTTACACCATACATGATCAATATTACTGTCAGTGTTTAACTCATTTTCCATATTTTGATGTAGTGTCTACTCAGGGCTATATTTTTGATTTTATCTTCATTAGAATATATACTTTATTTTTATGTATGCTTACTATTCTGTTATTTTTATGTACTATTATTTTTGTAAAACTTCTAACCAAACTATCTCTGTATTTTACTAATGTAAAAATCAGAAATAAATAAATAAAAAAACTCAGTTCACAGTTAGCTCACGATAAGAACAGTCATGTTTTTCTCACGCAGATTTATACCTACTTTTTTAATGGATAGAGCGCGTTTAGAAATTGTGATCGCCATGGCATTGGAAAAAAAAGAGGAAAAGACACTTGTGGCTGAAGGATCTGCTATTGGACAGGGATAAGTCCCCCCATTTAAACTTTATCAACGAAATTTCAGTAAAGGAACAATCAGATTACTATAATTATTTTCGGATGAAAACGTATTAAATAATTTATTAAATATGGTTTTATTAAAATAATATGGTCATATTAAAAAACAAGATACAAACATGAGGGAAAGTATATGGCCAAAACAGCGGTTGGGAGTTACCCTACGCTATTTAGCAACAGGCCGAAATTTTTAAGGACTTAAAGTTTTCAACGCTAATTTCTCCATCAGCCGGGTTGTGAGAGAAACCTGTGAAGCTCTCAATTAGACACTAGAAAAAATATAATTTTTTGCATATGAAATACACAATTTTACATATAAAATCAAGTTCCATCTAGTTGTTATAAGAAAAAAATTAAGTTTTAAGAAAAACATTACATAAATCAGTTTTAAGTTTTAAAAAATGTGGCTATGTTTTCATTCAGTCGATGCGTCGCACTCTACAGCAACAAAATACTGAGGAATGAAAGAAAGGGGCGTACGCGATCAGTAATACTGTCAGTATCACCTCCCCTACGCAGGGTTGGACTGAGGAATGATGGAATGAACCATCACTCATCAATACCCCTCTTTAGTACATCAGTATTGCCCTTCTACGATCAGTATTACTGACAGTATCTGACTATACAGTCAGTAATACTGATCATGTATGGGCCTCTTTATATAAAAAAAATCTACAATTCTAAAAGAACGAAATCAGGTAGAGTCCGACCCTGTTTTGATTTTTTTTGAAAAATTTTATATATTTATATTAAAACTTATTTTTCATATCAACCACCCTAAATAATTAAGAAAATTAGCATTATTAAATAAAATAAAATATATATATTAACATTATAAATCCCACTTGTTCACTGTTGAGTCCTTCCCTTACGTCGGACCAGTTTTCAGATCCTCAAGACATTGAACTCCAGCCTGATTCATACATGACTCAGTAACGTCACTGGAGAAATCGAAAATGGTCTGTCACCCAACTTTCGTCAATATGTGACATACAACCTTTATCAGATTTAATTTTTATTAATTTATTTAATTTTATATAGGGGAGATAGGATGGTTCGGATGGCGGGCAAAGAAATATTTTTTCTATTTGAAATATTTTGTTGATGACAATCACTTCGGCCCCCCGTATCCGATCTTAAGGGATTTTATAGGAACGAAATAGATTAATATTTTAAAAATTGTTAAAACGATTAAATAATATTAAAGTTAGTTGGATATGCAACACAGAAGTTAAAAGTACTTTTTAAGTTTTTCTTTAAAAATAAATAAATATATAACACAAGAGGGGTTAGGGGAAAGTCCAATGAAGAAATATACAGAAATTTGGAAGATCTTGAAACAGCCATCAGGACCCGGAGACTGAGGTTCTACGAGAATATGGTCAGAATGAACAATAAGAGGCTGAACAAAAAAATCTTTGATAAAGTATTAAGCTACAAGGGTATAGGTGGATATGTGGAGCAAATAAAAGAGGAGCTGGATTGGCTAAAAATCAAGGATAACGACTGCTTGGATTTATAGCTATTCGGGAAAAAACTTAAAGAAGTTGGGGTTCTTGCAGGAAGGAAGGAGAGACGAGGGAGAAAATGGACTAGGGAAGAGCGAGAGGAACAGGAATTGATGAATGATGAGGAACAAGTCCAGGAAGATACGAGAGTATTGGACTAGACGGAAGGCGGAGAGTGGGAAGAAGATTTGAATGATATTCGCGAGGTCCTTGCTTGTCGATTCGTGGAAAAAAATATTTATATTTATTAACTGAAACAAAATCACATCATGATAGTAATGGGGAAAATAGAGTGATTAAAAAACAATTAAGAAAAATGGAAGGTTATATAGCCTTCAACCGATATATACTGCGCAAAAATGAATAATCATATTGCTAATTTTGTAGTATGTACTTTACCTAATTATATTATTATATATATTTAATAACTAGATTAATATATATATTTTTTACATTATTTTATTGAATTGTACAACTGTAATATATACATCTAGTACAAGGGCCGTATGAATAAATAAATACATGATAGGAGATGTAGAGGCACTACCCATTGGCAGAACTCTAATTACATTTCTATTATAGAAGGTCTCGAGGCCATCTTCTCTTCAGACGCCTAGGAGGATTGTCCGGGATGGAATTGGATGCAAGGATGGAAACTAGTGAGTTTGGATGGGCCTGGATTTTATTATGGAATGATAGGTATCTGGAATGGGCTAAATCGGTAACATATGGAACGTTAAGGTCATTATGGATGGTTTTATTTGTGACAAAATAAGGAGCGTTTAGGATTTTGCGAAGGATTTTGGATTGCAAGGATTGAATACGAAAGGGATTTGATGGTTTGGTGGAGCCCCATAGTTCAATTCCGTAAGTCCATTTAGGTCTTATAACAGTCACATAAATAAGTCTTTTGTAATTGATCTGAAGCTTTGAGCGTTTGTCTAATATGTGTTGAAGTAGTCGGAGGGATCTAGCTGTTTCTTGTCTTTTCAATCTTGTGTGAGGGTTCCAAGTAAGACGTTTGTCTAAGTTGAGTCCTAGGTAGCGAATCTGTTCAACAGGGATAAGTGGAGTACTATTAAAGGATACAGTAGGACAGGAAGCCATGGGTTTTCGGCGAAGGGTAAAGGTAATTTGATGGGACTTGTTGGAATTGATTTTAATTCTCCAATTCCGACACCATTCTTCAAGGCTTGATAAATGTGATTGAAGGGATTGCGATGCAATATATGGGTCGTTATTAACTGATAACACACATGTGTCATCAGCATACGTGGAGATGAAGGTGTTAGGATGGGTTGGGATGTCAGCTTTATATACTGTGTAGAGGATAGGACTGAGGATGCTACCTTGAGGAACACCAGCAGACTGGGAATAGAGAGAAGAGTAGGAACCATTATGATTTACTTTGAATGTTCTGCCAGTTAGAAAGGAGCGAATGATTAAAAAGATTCATATTTAATGTTGTATAATTTCTAATAAATAATATTGTTCAATATTAGTTGACCTTACACATATGAGGAAATCTGTAAGGGTGGAGGTAAAAAAATGATCTTATTTAGGGAGAACTGTTTATTTGGAAACCGACGTTTCGACCTAGATTTCAGGTCTTCTTCACGGCTAAATATTCAAGATTAAAATAGTATATGGTAAAGAGTAGTATATGTAATATATTGATAGAGTAATATTATATGTAGCAAGTAGTTAAATAAGAATCAGAGGGGATTGAACTATAATATAACAAAGAGGTACTATATATTAACCCATTCGAGACCAATTGCACACCGTGGCTATAAGACGGCCTACACACCGTGTGTGCAATAACAGCAATATGCAATTATCAGTTATTCTGAGTAAATTAGTCGTCAAAATAAGGATTTTTTTGAATTAATGAAATCTGTAAAGTACAGGAAAACAAAATTTGGCATTGGTTTTATTGTGTAACAAAAAATCTAAACATTATCTGAAGAAAAAAAAACCCGGTGTGCAATGATCTTATTTATGTGAAATCACTTACGAATTGGGTGATTCGTAAGTATTCTATAGTAAACATGTTTTTTTTATTAACCGATATAACAATATAAAATTTAAAAAATCCGCTCATGTGGACTATAATATTTAAATATTATACTTATTGTCATTATTATTATTGTTATTGTGGATTAACTAATCACCAAATGAGAGGACGAAGATATTTAGGAAAGACGGTTCACTATTGGAGTTCAGTACGTCGGTCTACCTGTGCCTCTTCAGACCCAAATGACGTCACACCTTCACAGTTATCAGACCCAAAAAACGAGAGCATGATAATTTTTTTCTACATTAGGTTTCGAAGAACACATCGTCTCAAATGAGAGAGTCTTATTGTACATTTATTTTTGTTTATTTACTTGTTTCAACTAACTGATCTCTGAGAATAAACATTTAATGTAGTTTTAAACTTTCAATATTAATATAAAAAAATCATCGTCTTATATTTTAATTCTTGATTTTAAATTCCAGTACTTGTGTATTAGCTGGTCTGCATGAAACCTACCTCCTTGTCTCGTGTAACCTTTTTTACCATTTATAATTATTTCTTATTAAATTGCTTTCCATATTGTTTTTTTGTCTTGTTAATTTTGTTTATTGTCTACTTACATTTCTTTATTGTTATTCATGTAGAGAAGAAATTCGGTGACTGTAAGTACTAATGTAGGATTGAAATAGTTGGGGGTGCAGTCAAAAATGTACACAATAAATAAGTGGAAACTTATTATATTATATGTGTGCCAACGTTTCAAACTACTTCGTAGGTCATCTTCAGGGCCAATAGGAGTGGCTACTCGGTGCAAAAAGTAACTCGGATTATTTTATTATTTTCTTTATTGTTTATTAAATTTAATTTTGTGTTTTTTTATCATATTCTTTTTATTATTGCCTAAACAAAATGAAGAGAATAACAATTTAAGAATAGCTGTGTTAAAAGGAGAAGCTGAGGCATACTTCTGGAAGTTTGGAATAATTCCAAGATGGAATTATATGAAATAAGTCATCAAATGAATTTTGAAAAATATGGAGATGTTTTCGACAAAAGTGAAGGGAAACATACAAGAAGAGGAATGTGGCTGGAGCCTAGCATTTTATATATTTCAATATCCATTAATTAATATGAATAAGAAAGTAGGTGTTATATTAATATAATACTATATATATATAATATATATAACTATAAGAATTATTAATGTTCAAGTTATAAACAATGGCGGATGATACACAGGGACAATAATATTTATAATAATATTATAAGCTTTTGATTCTATTTAACCTTTCCCAACTGTTGTCCTTTAAAAAAAAATAACCTTCTTTATGATTCAATAGTTGCAATTTAGAGTTTATGGTAGCGGGACTGTGAGGTTGCCATGTGCTTATAATATTTGTTTTCTTTTCTAAGCAAACAATTCTTTTTTAAGTGCGAACACAATAAACGCCCTCTTATAAAAAATATTGGGAACTATACAAAAAATAGTACAAAACGGTATGTATATAAAAGAACAAAGCATTTATTATTGCAGGATAACAATTTTTTTTATTAGTATTGTATATATATATATATATATATATATATATGTATATATATATATATATATATATATATATATATATATATATGTATATAAATTATTAAGAATGATTGTTATAATTTTTGTTTATTTTATTATTATAAATTCTTTGGTCTCTGATGAAAGTTTTTTTGTATATTTTTTCTTTCGTTGTATATTATGTTTCTGTATAGATACATTGTTATTTAATTGTTCAACGTTAACTGTTTTTAAGCTTAATGTATGTTTTACTGAAGGTGTATTCAAGGGCGGATCCAGATTTTTTTTCAAGGGAGGGCACAACGGGCAGACGAGAAAAAAAATCAACAATAACTTAAAAATAAACTTCTAATTTTTATAGATAGGTTTCAACGATTTATTAAAATATCAAAACAATAGTTTCACTCATGTTCTTTCTGATATTTTATTCATATATTTTAACAATCGACAAAATATCGGCAGCTATTTTTAGTGACTTTTGTTTTGAATAAAAGTTAAAAAAATTAAAATTTCGAGCAAGAAGGATGAGTATTAACGACCAGATTTGCTCCAATTACGAGCACTCACTTCAGGCAGCGCGGATGAGCCTCGTGATTGTTTCCAGGTCCCACGTAGTTGATTATAGTATAAATAATTTATTCACCACAACCGATTTCGACCCCATGGCCTTACAGATTACTTGTCTTAAAAATTACAGTACCCTTCTGCGGACAAAATTTACAAAAATATCACATTGTGACATCATAAACGACCAGACTTGTTTATATTTCATTCTTTGTAACATTGTTAAACTGAAAAAAAACCCATTAGAGTTTAAAATACTAAGTCTTAGCATACACGAAGGCTCGATGCCGAAACCACTAATAACCGCTTACAAACTTCCGTCCGTTGCTTACCTCCCAAACCCAGATCCCTAAGATCCCCTTAAAATAATCCTCCCATCTACGCCATGGTTTACCCCTCAGACGTTTTCCAGTCGCCTCACCGCTTATTAACAATTAAGTAATTCGTTCGTTACTGAGCCCAACCATATTACAACCTTCGGGGTGCTACCACTGCAATTATATTAACTGGGTGCACGCTCATCAGTTCCGGGTTGTATAACCTCAGGTAATTAAAATGTCGGGTTACTAATCTCATATCAATTTTAAGGTCTCGAATTTGAAACCTGCTGTTACTGTTACTGAAATTATTAACAGCCTATAAATGTCTTTGGGCTTACCCAGCCTCTATAAAATAGGTAGCCTAAATTGTGGTAATATTTCGCAGACCAGCGTGATTAAAACATAACCTTGCACAAACATTGGCTTTCTTGTTATTTGTATTTAACCTTAACAAAGACAAAAATCATTTCTCAAAATTAAGTTCTATTTTTAATGAATTAAAATTCAATAATTTCCACATTTAAATTCAGTATATACTTGAGAAAAATACAGCTAATCTACTCTGGTGTGTTAAGACTTATTCAGAAAAATGGAGATGAATTTTGGGGTTCAGACAAATACGCCGTATACACAAAATACAAATCAGAGAGTCAAAAATCCTACTAAAAATAGTAAATGCTTCTTGATTAAATTCGAACCACATTATACACATTAGCATGAATACACTCAAGGGCGGATTTTTTGAGTACTGTGGAGAATCCATTTCAGTACATATTTATAGGCAATTACATGATCATAGTTGTTAAAATATATGAACAAAATAAGAAAGAAGATGAGTGAAACTATTGTTTTGATATTTTAATAAATCGTTGAAGCCTTTCTATAAATACTACAAGTTTATTTCTAAGTTATTGTTGATTTTTGTGCCCGTCTGTCTGTTGTGCCGCCCCCCCCCATCAAAAATAATCTGGATCCGCCCTTGAATACACCTTCAGTAAATGATATATTAACCTTAAAAACAATTAACATTGGACAATTAAATGTATCTATACAGAAACATAATATTCAAAGAAAGAAAAAAATATACAAAAAAACTTTCAACAGAGAAAAAAGAATTTATAATAATAAAATAAACAAAAATTATAACAATCATTCTTAATAATTTATATACTTATATATATATATATATATACAATAACAATAAAAAAAATTGTTATCCTGCAATAATAAATGCTTTGTTCTTTTATGTACATACCGCTTTGTACAATTTTTTGTATAGTTCCCAATATTTTTTATAAGAGGGCGTTTATTGTGTTCGCACTTAAAAAAGAATTGTTTGCTTAGAAATGAAAACAAATAAAACTATTAAATGTATCTATACAGAAACATAATATACAATGAAAGAAAAAATATACAAAAAAACTTTCATCAGAGACCAAAAAATTATAATAATAAAATAAACAAAAATTGTAACTACACATTCTTAATAATTTATATATATATAAATAAATATAAATAAATAAATTATTCCGGTTTTGTGATATAATAACAATAAAAAAAATTGTTATCATAATAAAAAAGAATTGTTTGCATAGTTAATTGATGATTATATTAATATAAGGTATCCATAATTCTTTATGCATAATATTAACTTTGGTGTAATATGCATAATTTCCAGGAATTCTAAGGCATTTATTTTGAAATATTTGTAGTTTTTTATAATTAGTTTAGACATATAACTAAATATTGAGCATGCATATGTTACTATAGGTCGTAAGCAGGCTTTATATAATAATAACTTATTATATGCTTAATTTATAATTCCTGTTAAAGTATCGATATATAGTGCACAGAGCCCTAAATAAATATATACTCTGATTGAGAATATATGACATTTTACCAGTGATAGCGAGATTATAACCAAACAAAATATAACCTTCATTCTATGTGATTGGTCCTTTCTTCTAACAGCTGATTGGAGCATAATGCTGACCACAAGAGATTGACCGTTATAATGCAAACTATTACGCCCAAACTTGGGTAGAGATATTATTAATATCTTCTTGGTGGTCACTCATCCGTTGTTGCTCAACTAGCTGTGTCTGGGTTGAGGTAACGGAACCGTAGCAACTCGTACGAAGGGTGATTACAAAGGCCTGGGAGAGCAGGAATAATGAGACTAATGAAGGAAAAGCAAACGGTAAATAGGAAACAAGAAAGTCTAAACTCCCAATAGGAATCCGGGTTTCGTTCCAACACACATGGCCGAAGCTCCGACTAGTATATGACACCTTGACTAACAGAAATAACATAATTTAACAAATAGACTATATATGAGCCGTTCAATTTCACTAATTGATTAACTCCATTAAACAAAAAGTGAAGAAATGCTAGAAAATAGTTAGGATTGTTTTTTAACATTTCCTTCATAATATAAATTCAAATAAATATTATAGAATGCATAAATAAAAAAGATGTACCTTTCATCTAAATGTATATAATATTGATTAGAAATATTAGCCAAAAAGCTATCGTCAGAAATGTTACAATTTTTATGTGATTGGTGGAGCAAGTGAAAAAGTAATTAATTAAATTTCAGTGTTTAAATTTTTAAAGTTTCTTATCACAGAAAAAGTTAATTCTTAGATATATTTATTACAAATTTTCCATAAAAATTAATGTTAACCGTTTTGTTATGTTATATTATTATTTGTGATTAATTAATTAACAGTATAAATTCATTTAACGTTGATGAAATATCGATGCGTTATAATTGTTTTGTTTTTTTAAATTTACTAGAGTACTATACTGAAACAAAAAGAAACAGTTCGCCGTTTCAAACTACTTAAACATTCACTTGACAACCGCTCTAAGCTCTCAATTATTTACAAAAGACTCATATACATCACAATCATCCGACACATACGGACTTACGGAGTAGAGCTTTGGGGCTCCACTAAGCCTTACAATCCAAAATACTGGGACCTTAACGGCCCATTATTTGCTGATTTAGTCCAAATTCTACATCAATCTTTTCATGGCAAGCTTCATTCTCACTTAAACCCACTAGTTCCAAACCAAGCAGTCTCTCCAGTTCCTGATAATCTTCCGAAGCGTCTTGAAGATGTCTTCGTGCGCTTCTAAGTTTTATTTTTTTAATAATAATTTATTCAATGAACTTTACAACTATATTATAGTAATACAACAAGTAAATAGAGTGAATGGTACAAATTCGCATGAATAAAGACAAGTAGAGAAACTACGCAGTGGTAAAAGGTCACGAGGCCATCTTCTTTTCAGACGCCTCGGAGGATTATCAGGAATTGAGGAGGTTGCTAGGTTTGAAACTAGTGGGTTTGAGTGGTAATGAACTTTGTGATGAAAAGATTGATATCGGATTCGGTCCAAATCAGCAACCTATTAAGGTCATTTTGGATTACTTTGTTCGTAACAGAGTAAGGAGCATTGAGAATTTCGGATTTTGATTGTAAGGATTGAATACGAAAGGTATTCGATGGCTTAATGGGGTCCCTAAGCTATACTCCGTAAGTCCAGATGATTATCATTGGGTCTAATGATTGCCATTTATATGAGTATTTTGTAATTAATTGAGATCCTTCTAAGTTAACTCTATTTGAGTACTAGCACTGGGTAGTTTCTCTACTGGTCATTGATGAATGATAATGATCCATGCCATTCTTCATTCCTGACATTTACTTGTTGTATTTGTATAATAAAGTTGTTAATTTCAATGAATAAATTAATTTAAAAAACATTTAATAGGGTGTACGTACATTTATTTTGTTTATATATTTAGTATTATCAAGTTTCTTTTACCCCCACTTTTGTAGACATATTAACTCGAGCGTGTTATCGAATCGATCCGTTACTCAATCTTCAACTTGAACTTCCATCAGCTGTTGAACGAGATCTTGGAGGTCAATATCGCCTCCGGGCCATTGAGGTCTGTTTATCAAAATTTCCTCTCTCTCGTGGCTTTAAATATTTTATCTTAACGGCGGACCAACCCCCATTTTACAAATTATACAACTCTTCATATAATTGTACTACAGTCGGTACTTTACGATTTAGTAGAAGTACTCAGATAATATTCTAGAAATTGAAGATCAGTTTAATACTGGTTTTCGCATCCCTCAAGTGAGCCAATTAAAATATGAGTATCCTTGGTATTGTTTTGAGATATTGAGTATTTTGGTTGATATGTTATTTGTATATTTTAGGTTTGTGTTATGGGAGCGGAGTGGCTCAGTGGTAGAGCACTGAGTTGCCATGCCGTAAATCCTGGTTCAAATCCCGCTGCAGGCCATGATTTTTATTTAGTCTGCAGCGGGAGATGAATCGCATAGGATCTAGGACCCTCCCGAGGCCTACCCAGCCTCTATAATATATAAAAATCTGGCGGTTGAGCGTGACCTAGGACAAGTCACCTCCTTGCAGAACCGTTGTCCATGAAACAGTACACTCTCTACTATGTACTGGACCCCAGACCCTTCATTGGCTGTAGAGGTACAGGGTTTTTTTTTATACATAAAATATATATATATATATATATATATATATATACATAGTTTGTAAGAGTAATGAGTTAAACTTATTTCACTGCGTAATCTGTTTTGAACTGAAATCTATATATTAGAATAAAATGTTGCTTGTTTTATGTTTTAAATTCCATTTTTTCCATATAAATCCATTAACAGTACAGTATTTTGTGTAACGGGTAAAAAATATTTGTAATTTAACTGATCTAGCACGACAAAAGACTGAACGTAAATAGTTCTTCGATCCGTTGCTAGGCAACACCTATAAAATATTACACTATATTATTACATAATAGTGTCGTCAGTTGACAGTTTGACGCGTCACCTCAAACTCGGCCCCAGCTAACCAACTGGTTACCCTGAAGATGGCCTACATCTTAGGCCGAAACGTTGGCACATTATAATTAATTTTGCGTATTTTGTGTTATCTTTGACTGCACCCCCTGACCAATTCAATCTATTATTAGAATTTTTATTTATTGTTCTTTTGATGGTGATTATTTTTAAATATTTTCATTTCGAAGGGAAAATATTTGTTCTGGCCGGGATTCGAACCGGGTTCGTGTCCATCTCTGTGCTTAGCTCTAAACCACTGAGCTACCAGGGTTCGTATCCAAGCCAGACAAATTCATTCTCTTCACAATCATATATCCCCGTGTTCTTGCAAATTTTTCGATGTTTACACGGGGAAGAATATTCATAGAACATTAATTTAACTGGGATCTTGTTGACAAAATCAACAAAAGACCCCAAGACGACCCCCTAGAAGGGTTTGAATCCCGGCAGGACGAATCTTTTCTCTTCAAAATAAAAATAATCTCGATCAAAAGAATAATAAATAAAAATAAATTATAAATATAAAATCTACGTACGTCAACCAGATCCTAATTAAAAAGTAATGTTCAATGAACATTCTTCCCCATATACATTGCAAAAATTACGAGTACTGGGGATATAGGATCGGTGAAGAGAATGGGTTTGTCCGGCTTTGATACGACCCCTCGTGGCTCAGTGGTTTAGAGCACTGCACTAGAGATGAAGACGAGCCGGGTTCGAATCCCGGCAAGGACAAATGTTTTCTCTTCAAAATAAATATATTATTAGAATTATCCAGTCAACTATTTTCCAATCAAAGATAAAATATTACTGTTGTAAAAATTGTTTGATACAACAGAGAGGTGTATTAATTCTTACCGTAGTAAAGTATATTGTTACTAAAAACTCTTTTGTATAATAGAGATATTGACGTTAACATTAGATTGTTTTTTCATAAATCGGAAAAACACATTCATTCGATATTAAAATTTGATTATGGAAAGTCAATATTTTTTCATAAAAAAGTTTTTCTTCACCTTTTAAATGAAAAAAATTATTTAAACAGGTAAATATATGTTGGGGATTTCTGTAATGATTGAACGAATTTACAATCAACAAACTTTTTAAAGCCTTAAACACAACTCAGAAAATTACTGTTATATATATGTTACTAAATTACTGTTATATATATGTTGTTATATATATATATATATATATATATATATATATATATATATATATATATATATATATTACTAATAATTATTATTTAATTTCATTGGTCCCCCAAACTTGTACTTATAAATAATTAAAATATACAATACATTTTGAGTTGTATATACAATAACGTTTCCTTGTATTACCCTAGAATATTTTCTCCATATGAATTCGGATAAATATGAATCCAACATATTTCTACCAAGTTCCACATTCCTTTTTGTTTCTTGGTTTGACAGAAGCCCAAACGATATGATGGTTCAAATAGGGTTAAAACAAAAAAAAAAAACAACCCACGAAGGGACTTGGGTTCAGTACACGGTAGGGACTGTTTTAGGACAACGATTTCGCAGGGAGTTGATTAGTCAGAGATCAAGCTCAACCGTCAGCTTTTTCCTCTAGTTCGGGTAACATCTTTAAAGAGACAAGGGTGAGCCGTATTCAGATCTCAATGGATCCATCTCCAGCTGTTAACAGATTAAATAAATCATCTGCCACAGCTAGATTAGAACCAAGGGCCTTAGGGATAGCAATCCAGCGCTCTACGTACTGACCTACACCTCTCCCTTATCTCCAAATAAAATAAAATAAATTAAGGTGTACGTCATTGCACCTTGTCAGATTTACATGATTAATACTTACGTACAAGCGATTGTCATAATTTTTAAGTTAAAAAAAATAATTGGGTAAATAATGTGTCTTCTAAGAACGAAAAATTCAGAGTCGATATGCTGATATGAGAATCCAAAAGAAAAAAGTTAGACTGCTATAGGAAAATATGATTCCAAATCCATCTGTGATATTTATGTGTATTACTTCTCTAATTAAATTATATAAATATTATTTGCTTACAGGTTTTTTATAGTCTCATGATATCTGTTTTAAATAATTCAATTAAATATCCTCTATAAATTAAGAACTACTTAGGAGTCTTGAGTATTATTTATTATTCAATGACTTTTCGTCTGTTATTGTTTAAAATTTAATTTGAAATCCATATAATATTACTATAATTATACACCATATGATCAATAAACGTCAGATAAATTTAAATAAATAATAATGCATACACCAAGATAACGCGAAGTGCTTGACTTCAATTCCCGGGTAAGTTGCATCAGTCAATTTCACTGAAGACTTCTTATAGAGGAGAAATTCATCGTCTCCAAGATCAATGGTACATTGAGATATAACAACAATAAAATCGTCTATTTTATTTTTATAAATCTATTTTTTTAATAATTATTAAATATTTGATCTATATATTTTATATTATTTAATTATGCATAAAGAATTAAGTAAACCTTATATTAATGTATTTATCAAGAAACTATGTAAACCATTTTTATTTCAGTGTAAAAACAAAAATAAACCCACTTATAAAAAATTCGAGACTGGTCTATTCGGTACAGTATGTAATTTTGTGAATTTTAGCAAATTATACAATAAATAAATAAATAATATATAATTAAAAAGAAAACTATATAACTTTCTGTAAGTTCTGTTAACCTATGAAGGGCTTTTGGTTCGGTACATGATAAAGAATGTACTGTTCCCGAGTGTTTGGTTAAGGAGTGAGGTTATTTGGCAAAGATTGGCACTTAACCGCATGGTTTTCCCTCAATATTTAATGCTGGCTGAGCCCTATTAGGGGGGCCTTTTGTATTTAATGATAAAATTTCTGATTCGCACATCTCAAAACATTCATTATCTGAATTTCTAGAAATAAACTTTGAAATTAAATAATTCTCTTTGTTATAAATTTTAATTTCTATGGAAAAATATATTTTCCATTATGCAATATGAAAGTATAAATTATAAACTACGAAATTCACAAAGTTTAAATTTTTTCCTCACATAATTACCCTCTGTGGCTTTATATTGTTTTTATCAATTGTTTAATTTTCCAACGGCCCATGCTGTAAGTCTCGGCCTGATCCAGTAAGCAAAATTACCTAGAGACCTAACAACATGCAGGTATATAGTACCCGAAGTTTTTTTCGATTATTTTGAAGTAATATTTTTTAACTTTTACGAGGTGAAGAAAGCTTACACTATATTAAATATAAATATAAAAAGTAAGTTTTTTAAGATTGAAGAGGAGAAAATAAATGGTAAATTTGAAACGAAACGAATATGAATATGGAACACGAATAACAACGAACAATGACTAAAACCGTTAATATTTGTACACGACAAGACTTGTAGTCCAGGATCCATGGTCCATTTTTTCACTTGATTAGTATCTTCGTGAATAGCTTCGTTTCGACGAGACGCCCAACAATTTCCTATGCGAAAATTCTCGATTGTGGTAGCTAACAGAGGTAGCAAGGATAAAATATGTCGATTTGATGATTCTCAAAAATGTATTACTAACTGGGTTTTTTTTTGTTAAATCTCAAGATAATTATCTAAATTATTTGAAAAAATGATTGTCCCACAAAATGTATGGTTTGATCAAAGTTTCCCCTCCTTCCAAGGTGTATCGATAACGAGGTCATCAAAAATGATTACTAACCAGCTGATTTTTTTACTTCTTCTTTTTTGACTTCGTTATCGATACATATTGGAAGGAGGGGACCTTTTGACCAAACCATACATTTTGTAGGACAAATATTTTTTCAAATAATTTAGATTATTATCTTGAGATTTAACAACAAAAAAAACCCAGTTAGTAATACATTTTTGAGAATCATCAAATCGACATATTTTATCATTGCTACCTCTGTTAGCTACCACAATCGAGAATTTTCGCACAGGAAATTGTTGGGCGTCTCATCGAAACGAAGCTATTCACGAAGATTCAGCTTGATACTAATCAAGTGAAAAAATAGACCATGGATCCTAGACTATTGAATACAGATACTAGTAACATGAAGACAAGACCACAAATGTTATTTTGTCCTTTGTTGTTTGTATATAAATTTATTTTTACTCGTATTCGTTTAGAGGAAATTATTAGTACATAAATGAAAAAAAACCTGTTAATAAATAAATTTATTTTATTTATAATCATCGTATTATCATTTTATCTGATATTCGCAAAAAAGAAAGCAGTTTCTTTTAGTGCCCACAACGCTGTCTTGTAGATCGATGTATCGACATTTAAACTCGAACGTGTTATCGAATCGATCCGTTACTCAATCTTCAACTTGAACTACAATCAGCTGTTGAACGAGATCTTGAGGTCAAAATCGCCTCCGGGCCATTGAGGTCTGTTTATCAACACTGTCCCTATCTCCTGGCCTTAAACTTTTTATAGAGCTTTATTTTATTATTGCTCCTAACGACGGACCAACTCCCATTTTACAAATTACACCACTCTTCATTTAATTGTACTCAACAACCCCGATATTATACTAGAAATTAAAGTTCAGCTTAGTTATTATTTTGTACTCCTCTAGAGAGGCTATTAAAATATCAGTACACAATTAGTATTGTTTTCAGATATTGCGTATTTTGCTTTAAATGAAATAATAATTTTTTCTTTTACAGTTAACAAAATAATGTTATAGATTGTAAGAAAAATGTATTAATCTTATCTCGCTTCATCTGTATTGAAAATCACAGCCCTAAATCAAAATATTGGAATAAAATGTGGGTTGTTTTTATTTTACACGAATTGGGCAGCAAGGACCACGCAAATATCACTTAATAATCTTCTTCAAATTCTCCGCCTTCCGTCTACTCTAAAACTCTCTCATCTTCCTGGACTGTTCCTCTCCCTCTTCCTTAGTCCATATTCTCCCTTGTTTCTCCTTCCATCCTCCAAGAACCCCAACTTCTTTTTGTTTTTTTCCGAAAAGCTCTCTATCCAAGCAGTCCTTATCCTTGATTTTTAGCCTATCCAGCTCCTCTTTTATTTGCTTCACATATCCACCTATACTCTTATAGCTTAAGACTTTATCGAAAATTTTTTTGTTCAGCCTTTTATCGTTCATTCTTACTATGTGGCCGTACAACCTGGTCTGTTCACGGCTGTTAAAAGAATACATAATTTATGTAGTGAGAATTAATAGAATAATTATATTTGTATCTTCAATTATAATATAGATTTTTAGGTCTACTAGACTACACGGACATCCAAACCCATTAATAGAACAAATGGCCACGCCTCATGCCTGAGAACACTAAGAGGAAACTAAAAAGAACGTGGATGAGGGATCTGTTACCATAACAATATTAAATAAAGCCAAGAGAGAGCTACCGCTGGCTACTGTGCTTCTTCATGCCTTTCGTGTCATTGTATTATATTTTTAGTGCCAGCCAATCTGCTGATTGTCAAGTTTTTGTACTTGACAGGTGTGGACACAAATAAAAAGAAAAGAAAAATTACTACTATGTTTATGATTTATATAATTATCTTGATATAATGATTTATATAATTATTAATACAATAATTCTTTAGATAACTTTAATTTTAAAAAAAATTTAAAAAAGTAAGAAATCCGCACAAGTAAGCTTGTATTGAAGACTTAGAAAGTCCAGTCTAAAACAAGAGAAGAGAGACTTGGTCTAAATAGGTCAACTGCTTTATCGGAACAATTATACTCTGTTGTAGAAGTTCGAGGATTATCTGAACATTATACAAATATTTTAAATAATATTTGCAACACAACTTGTATATAATGCACATATTTCAGTAAAAAAAAAAATAAATTGAAGAAAAAACCTAAGGTATAGAATTGATAAGAAATTGTAGTAACGTATCTTTGAGATGATGGATCGGCAATGATTGGTCATCTTATCAATAATTGTAAATGTATATACAATCAATTATTTCATGTTTTTTTTACAAAAATATCTAATTATCATCTATAAAATGAAGGAATAATCACACTAGTATATATAAAGGTAAAATTGCTGTTAAATTAATATTTAATCAATAAAGAGAAATATGGTTAAAATACATACGAAGCAATGAGATGTTGATGGTACTGTATTGTATTTATTTTGTGGGGTAAAATTTAGTAAAGATCTACTACCCGTCTAATACACTTCACACTAACACACATCTCTACACTACTACCCATTTAATAATATAATAAAAAATCTTCCAATAATCCATATAGATAGAAAGATAAATTTTTATATTTTAAGGCTCTTTTATTAATACATTTTATTTTTATTAATAAATTTTACTTTTATTAATAAATTTTATTTACAACTTTAGCAACCACAGTATGGTACTTAATACCGACTACCGGGAGTTTGATTGAACTACAATAATAAATAATAACAAAACTAAAAATAAATTAAATTTCACTTTCACATTAATAATTAAATTCTGAAATTAAAAATTTCCTATATCAACCTCCATTTCTAACAAAATTATATAAACCTATTAAATTCTTCTCTTTCAGAATATCTATTATTTTTTTTTTTGAGATCAGCTCATGCTTTAAGTATCTTTTTCTATACGATTTTAAGACGGGACACACTGCCAGGAAGTGAAAAAACTATTTTCAATTTCGCTCAAATTACATAGTGGGCATAGCTGTATTTTTAGCGAATCAAATGGTTTGTAATTTAGATTCAGAAGTTCCTCTCTACGTTTCCTAACTAAGCTAATTTTTTTTTATTACTTTCAAATGACTAAGGTAATCTATTGTTTTATCTAAAGAGCTATAGAGGCCGTAGTGTGTGCCCTCTGATGCTTTTACATGACCAACTTGAATAATAATACTTATCCATACAGACTAATAGTGTAAATAAATAAATTTTATTTATTGTTCCATTTTCTTATATATGTTTTTATTAAATATAATAGCCGTTGTAATAGTACGATTATACTTAATAGAACGAAATTATCAAGACTATATCACTATTACTGGATAATATTTAATATTTTTGACAATGTAGGTATATTTTTTTTAATTAATTGACAGCTAGGTTTGGATCCATTCTTTTTTTTCTAGTAACTAGAAGTATAATTCTAATTGGACAAAAAAAAAAAGATATTCTTTACTCTTTCCCACTAGTTACGTCATAATTTATCTTACTCTCTGTATCTCTTTAAGTTATTATCAATTCTGTACACTATCTCTGTTATCCTTACACAATTCTATTACATTTTATATTATCTCTGTATCTCTTAACATTACTATTGATTCTGTAATTCTTGGTTTGTACTGCAATGATTTATATAGTCATTTTCTGTTTCTTTCTTAGCCCTGAAGATGGCCTATACCGTAGGCCGAAACGTTAATAAGTTTCACTTATTTTTTGTTATCTCTCACTGCACCACATGACCAATTAAATCCATCATTAGAATTATCCAGTCAACTATTTTCCACTCCAAAACACGTAAATTTGTAATAATTATTGCCAATTTTTATTACTAATATAACTCGTTTATAGTCACTTTACTATTAAATTATTTTGTAAATAGTGGAGATAGTACAACAGTTTTCGGACAATTAGATTGTATTTGATATTAATAATATTGTATTAGGCCTTTAATAAAATTTGCTAAAGTTAATATTTATTTTTTAAGTTATACATTTTTTTTTTATCGATTTTGTAATAATATATTATTTATATTATTATCATATTCCTTTGGTTTTGTATATGATTTAACTTTTTTGACTGCTTTTTTTTGTATGCTGCATCATTTTTTATTAAAAAAATATATACATAATAATTTAAATAATGTCACTGTAGACACTTACTGATTTTTTTTATAGTTATACTTAAGATAATGGTTGGATACTAGATCATTTAGAAATATGTATTATATTTTTAAATTGTATTCTTGAACCGTTTTTATTAATTTTATGGGTAAATATTTATTTCAATATGTCTAAAGAGCTTATATGTGGTTGGAGTATGAACTTATTTATTTTTTTTTTGTAGGCGTAACTGATAATATTTCCTTTTTTTTATGTGCATTTATTTATAAGTAATGCTACTTATATTAGATCACTATCTTTTTTATAGCAGTTTTTAATAATGTTAATAAATTAATATATGTTGCGAATTATAAATAGTATTGCTAGACAAAATACGATCAAGTAGACAGGTAATTATTTTTGGCCAAAGCTGCTTATTATTGCTATATTATTTAAGAATGATCGAGTTACCTAAACTCCCCGGAGAATTCACATTAGAGAACATTATAGAACAAATAATAAATTGCAGGGTTTTCAATATATATATAAAACATACCGAAATTTGACCGGCGAATAATTGAGAATATGATATTTTGGATAGAAAAATAAAACGCTATTGCGAAATCTCGAATTCCTTCAAATTCTATGATAATGATAATGCATTAAATTAAGTATACGAAGTTGGTTGAAAAAGTTATGAAATTGGCTGAGAGCACTATGAATTATGTTGAAAAAATTATGAAATTGGTTAAAAGAAAATTATGAATTTCACTGAAAAAAGCTGTATATGAGCCGTTGATTTTGAATGTGAAAATGTATTTCGTAAAAAAAAAAAATTATATCAATGCCGAATCTTATTACAAATTAAACATCAACATTATAAATTTTGTGTTTATTTTGAAAGCAATAACAACATCTAGCAATAACATAAAATGGAGTTGTCTTAATTTCAAAATCAACGGCTCATATACTTCGAAGATTTCCGCATATTACTGAATTTAAAACTTATGAGGAGATTTCTATAATTATTTTTATGAAGGCACATAAAATATTTATTTGATTATGTACACTGGTGAAATATAATTGTTCTGGTGGGTTTGTGGAAGTGTTCCTTCTTTTTTTTCCGTTTGGTTGGGGGGGGAATTTTTTTACATTTTCAAATGATTCTAGATAAGTATCTAATTCTTTAATATTTCATGGAATATATTCTATAATAAATAAATAAATAAAATAGCGGTGCGGATCGTAAGGAATGCAGGAGCGAGGTGAGGGTTGGGGCCAAGATAGAGGGAGAGAGATTGGAATAACGGTCTTTACAACGGTGGCCACAATTCAACCATTTCATCCTAACCGATCCTTCAAATGACGTCCTTCGACTAGAGAAGACCCGGCCTCGATAAGAACTGGATGACCCTTACCTGATAGGAAGCTGGAGGCGATGGACTCCCCGTCCTGCGCAGAGGCGGCGCCGAGGCAGGAGAGGGTGAGGGCTAGGCTAGCCGGCCCGAGGTACATCCTTTGGGAGGTGCGATTGGACTGAGGCGGCCGGGTCCCCTCCAGGTGTAAGGGTAGGGGGACCTCCTCGCCTCTCAGCCTCTTATCTCCGCGGCGTATCCTTAAGGACCTTCTTCTCTAGAAGGACTGGAAAAAATTTTTTTTTTAAATTCACTTTTACCAGAAATTTGATCATTAATTGATTTTTATATTGGAAAAAAAAAATTGTCAATAATACAACGATTTTACAAGAGTTACAGAGGAAAATCTGGTATTAATGTATTAGCCGGTCTATATAGGCCCCGAGTCGGTTTGATGTCAGGTACTCGTTGAAGATCCTTATCCTAATTAAACTTGGATATTCAAAATTTATTACTCCCATTGCAGCAGCGTCCGATTAGCCATTGTAGCATAAAGTGACTTTAAATGAATAAACAACGTTCCTCTTCTAATGTAAATGACGCAAAAGTCTCCATTTCCATCCTCAAATCAATGTCAAAGGTCAAAATCCATTTGATGACTTATTTCTCACAATTCCATCTTTGGAATTACTTCGAACTTCTGGAAGTGTTATAATACTATTCGGTTAATTTTAAATATGCAACAATAAACGGAATTAAACACAAAATTAAATTTAATAATCAACATAGAAATTTAATTAGGCAAGATTAAGAAAATAATAAATTAACTAGACTAAAACACTAAAAAAAAATTAATAAAGTAAACACAAATAACTCAAATGAGACGAGTGATAAGAAGAGGTTACATGAGATAAGGAAGTAAGTTTCATGGAGACCGAATAATACACAAGTACCGAAAACCCATCAGGCGTCTTTATGTTTTCTTATCGCTTAAAGTACAATACTATGAATGAAATGTTGGTTATTTGAGGTGAATGTAACCATCAACCAAAGAACGTTTATAATATATCTACAAATTTTGAATTGTATCGTTTTTTGAATTGAGGTCTTTGTTAAATCCTAAAGTTCTACTCCAATCTTTCCAAGCATGTCTTAGTATAATCATGTTGATTAGTCCTTCGTTTTTTAAATTTAACGGTTATCTGTTGTCCAGAGTTGCTTATATTGTCCTGACAATATGAATTAAAATGCACATATCTTTTTAATTTTTTATAATATGTTTGTTACATGGTGCAAGAGTGATGATTACTTTCCTGGATGTCAATAGCCACCTCATGTTTGATTCATCACAATCTGTTTCTACTGACTTCGAACAGCAGAAATTCATGGGTCTAGACCGATTTTACACTGCCCTTCAACCAGTTTCTATGTCAGTGGGAAGGACACTGGTGAAAAGTGACTAGTTATGGATCTACGGGGTGCCAGCCTCTGTACCATGGAAACAATGGTTCTCAGCAACGAGAGGATGGGCGATCCCCAAGGCTATATGCATTCCCTCTGTACCATGGAAACAATGGTTCTCAGCAACGAGAGGATGGGCGATCCCCAAGGCTATATGCATTCCCTCTGTACCATGGAAACAATGGTTCTCAGCAACGAGAGGATGGGCGATCCCCAAGGCTATATGCATTCCCTCAGTACCATGGAAACAATCGTTCTCAGCCACGAGAGGATGGACGATCCCCAAGGCTATATGCATTCCCTCAGTACCATGGAAACAATCGTTCTCAGCCACGAGAGGATGGACGATCCCCAAGGCTATATGCATTCCCTCAGTACAGTGGAAACAATGGTTCTCAGCCACGAGAGGATGGGTGATCCCCAAGGCTATATGCATTCCCTCAGTACCGTGGAAACAATGGTTCTCAGCAACGAGAGGATGGGCGATCCCCAAGGCTATATCCATTCCCTCAGTACCGTGGAAACAATGGTTCTGAGGAACGAGAGGATGGGCGATCCCCAAGGCTATATCCATTCCCTCAGTACCGTGGAAATAATGGTTCTCAGCAACGAGAGGATGGGCGATCTCCAAGGATATATGCATTCCCTCAAGCAATATATGAGCCCTTCAATTCACAAATTGATTAACTCCAAAACAAGAATTGGAGAAATGGGAGAAAATAATGTGCTTTGTTTTTAAAAATTTTCTTTTAACATAAATTCAAATAAATATTGTAGAATGCATAAATCAAGAAGTAGCCTTCATCTAAAAGTATATAAAATTAATAAGAATGATTAGCCAAAATGCTATAGTCGGAAATGTTACAATTTGTATCGATTTGGCAAGTGAAAAAGTAATAAATTTAAATTTAGTGTTTACATTTTTATGTTTCTTATCACAGAAAAAGTTAGTTATTAGATATCTTTATTACTAATTTTCCATACAGTTTTGTTATATTATGTTATTATTTGTGATTAATTTGTGAGCAGTATAAATGATGTCTTCTTCATTAGCAGCATGCAAGGACTCGTCATTCGCAAGTTTTTAAAGTAATATGTGATCTACCTGCCACATATTTCCTTATATTGATAGCATTTAGTTTTGACTGCTTGAAGTGTGGTTTGGACCTTTCTTACTTGATAAAATTCATCATTTAGCGCTTGCTAGTGCATTTAAATGGTGTTATTTGGAATGTTATTATTGAACCTTATTTGCATTAGGGTAAGGAGTTAATCAAAATGACCTCTGAAAAGAATTATTTATTATTCGGTGGTCAACAAATTTTTGTCGTTTAATGGTGTTAACCTTTATTGCTTGGGAAAGATTTTATTAACATAAATAGTTATGAATATATTTTTCAAAAAGTGGAGTCAGTCAATTTGTGCAGCGAACGGCTCATATGTCAGTAGACATACCACAACGCGCGTCCAAAGATCTACTTGGTCTAAAACCAACCGAAAAAATAAATGTATGTGAGTCAAAGTATATTTATAGTACGGTCCGAGATCATTTACATAGTTTCCATAGGTACAAAATCATTGTTGGAATTGTCTCTTGGTCCAGAAGATTTTTACTTTAAAATATTGAACTATAAAAGTTGACTAAAGTGGGGATTTTGCTATTTATTTATGGTGACTACAGAATGTTGTTTAAAAAAATAGTTTTTTATTAAGTGGCTTCGTCTTTTCTAGAAAGTAATTCTAACCGTCCATTTTACATGTTCGAACTCCTTCGGTTCAAATCCTCTATCTATTCCTACCACACCCATTCCTTCCGATCAGAGCAATATATCCCAGCTCACCGTACTGCTACATTTGAGAGATCTTTCCTTATCTGCTCTTCCTATCTCTGGAATTCTATTCCTTCAACCATTCGCCACTCACATTCCATCTCAGATTTCAAGTCTCGCCTCATTAACCATCTCCTAGCTATTCAATTCCCTACCTATTGGAAATAGATATATTTCTTATTATCTCCTTTGTATATTTGTAAATATTTACTCAATAGTTTTGTTAACAATCCAATAATTTTTTATGTTATTGTTTTATTTATTATTAAATTATATACAGTTTCTTTAAAACTCCATTTGAGCCACTTTTTGCCAATCGTATACAATTTTTTAGGGGCAGTTGCCCCAGTATATAGAAATAAATAACTTTATTCTGGGACTAAGTCCCTTTAGAATAACATATATGAACAGAAAAAGAAACATAATTTACATCCGAAACATAAAAAGAATATAATATATAATAAGAAACATAATATGCGAAGATTATTAATATTAATATTTATTTGAAGAGTGTTAATATGTCCAATTACCATATTAGCCCAACCACTTAAATAATTGTCGCCATGGTGTCACTTTAATTGTATCAACCGCTTACACTTTACACAAATCCACGCCGTGTTAACTCCGAAATTCTTCATATTTTATGAATTGAATATTCTACACAATACCTTATTTTCTAATATCCTAAGACGTTTTGTCTTCGAACTTAGCTGTGAAGTTTCACTGAGCAGATGTAAATATAATAATCTTAGGTAGGCCAGTTACTTGTAGTGATGAAAGAGTAACCGTTTTTAATTATTTAGTTAAATTAAATTACATTAAAAGATAATAATAACTATACTAAATTATGTAATTTAATAAATATAATAAAGTGTCCAAATTAACTAGTAATAACTTAAGTATAGATACCTCCAAGTCACACTCATTTTAAAATTTATTTAAATAAAAACTCTAGAGGATCATTTATTCTCCATGGTCAAGATAATATTACATTAAAACCAAACTTTGATCTTTGAAAGACTATATCTGTTTTAAGAACTTTTGAATTTTTTTTTTTTAATTTAAAAACATCACTATATAGATAGATCCCTAATGAATAGTATATAACAATATGAGGCATATGTATAGGTTATTAAAGAAATATATTTATTATAAAATGGATGAAATGATCTATTTTGAAGTATGTTCAAACGTATTAAGGATCACTCTGGTGGGAAATATTTAACAAGTAAAAGTAACTAAAAAAAGATTTAAAAAAACCCTGTAACACTACTACCCGTGAACGAGCCTGGGGTTCAGTACAAGATAGAGACTGTACTGTTTCATGGACAACGGTTCCGCAAGGAGGTGACGTCCTAGATCACGCTAAACCGCCAGATTTTTCTCCCTTATTTTGAGTACCTTATTTCTATAACATTTTATAGAGGCTGGGTGAGCCCTAGGAGAGTCCTAGATCCGATATGAACCATCACCCGCCGCAAACAGACTAAACTTTTTTCGCTGATACTGCCTTATTCCATGGTTTTTTTAAAATAATGGTTATTGTTAATAGGTCGATATAAATAAGACTAACAACATAATTCATTAACCTAATACCGTTTTTCATTTTAATTATTTCTTAAAAATAAAATATTCAATTTAATTTCCAAGTGAGTAAACAGCTTTCGATAGTGTTAGTATCGGTTCTCAGTTGCATTTTAAGGTACAAATATAAATGAACCCAAACTCGTCATAATAGAGAGGTTTAAATTTTGGCTAGTTTGGTTTCAATTTTTATTTGAATCTGAAGATGTGGCTTCCAAACGAACACTAGATTGAACATTAGATTTCATAAATTTTAATTTTTATAAATATATTTTGATAAAATTTTTTTTAATGGTTTTAGTTGATATAAGGGTAACATATTTAAGGTAATGCCTATTTATTTTGTTGAATAAAACTTTTGGTGATAAAAACTAATATGCTATAATAAAAATAATCGATTTTTGCTATTTATAGCAGATTTTAAAATTATTTTAGTTTGCAATTCAACCATAATGACTTTTATTTGATGTGACTTATATTCTAATGATATAAACATACGAAAAATTAAGGAAAATAAATGCACAATACTTTTTCACGCATTTCCCTTCTAGCCTGAACAACTTCGACATTAAGTTGTGTGTACTATATTCTCCTGAGTTGTGTGAATTGCGATCATCTCACAAACCTTCTGTATAGATGGTGAAAAACTCGTATCTATTTTTATTACAATTAATAGAAGTGATCTGAGAGTAATTACCTTCTTCACTGATGCGAAAGGGCTGAGAGATGGTCACGATGCAACTGGGGTCAGGAGGACCAATCTTTATCGTTGCCTGCAGCGGTATTTGAACCAGGATTTCCGTCATGGCAACTCAGTGCTCTACCACTGAGCCACTCCGCTCCCAAGTAAAAGTAACGGGCGTACAAAAAAGCAAAAAATATCCTACTTTTCGAAAAAAAAGGCAAACATTTTCTTCCTTTAGCCATTCCTCTGGTTGTTTTTTTTATTCTAAATCAGTTTGCTGTGCATCGTCGGTTTACAGTATTGAAGTAAACAGGAAGTATATATCTGTTTCCAATGGCGGCTACAGGACACGTTCTTGTATTATCGTATTCATCAGGCCTTAAACCGTATTTGTCAGGGAACATGTGAGTCCGCCGCGGAGATCGGG
Source organism: Troilus luridus (assembly GCA_964056705.1). Taxonomy (NCBI): domain Eukaryota; kingdom Metazoa; phylum Arthropoda; class Insecta; order Hemiptera; family Pentatomidae; genus Troilus; species Troilus luridus. The sequence goes on from OZ057412.1 coordinate 14,569,418, forward strand.
TGGGCGTCCGGGCATGAATAAATGAATTTAAAATGTATTTATGCGTGAAAATAAAATTTATGGGCTGAATTAATAACAAAAATTTTATTATTTCGGCACAGTTTAGTGATGGCTCTTCTCGATATGGAAGGTCAATGACCTCTAGATTAAAGAACTACAGTCGCCATTCAATTTAAAAAAAAATGTATTTGTTGAAATTTACAACTATACATTGAATAAGTCAAGTAAATATAATGAAAGATAAAAAATTGGTAGTACTAAAATAAAAAGTTCAACTTACAAGGCCACGAGGCCATCTTCTTTTCAGACGGCTCGAGGGATTATCAGGAATTGAAGAGGTTGCTAGGTTTGAAACTAGTGGGTTTAAGTGGAAATGAAGTTTGCCATGAAAAGATTGATATCGGATTCGCACCAAATCAGCAACAAATGGGACATTAAGGTCATTATGGATTATTTTGTTCGTAACAAAGTAAGGAGCATTGGTGATTTTACAAAGGATTTTGGATTGTAAGGATTGAATACGAGAGGAATTCGATGGCTTATGGAGCCCCAAAGCTCTACTCCGTAAGTCCAGATGGGCCTAATGATTGTCATGTATATGAGTCTTTTGCAATTAATTGGGATCTTAGAGCGTTGGTCTAGGTGTAGTCCTAAGTACCGGACCTGTTCTAAAGGGATCAGTGGGATGTTATTAAATGATACTGGAGGACAGGATGTCGTTGTTTTACGACGGAGGGTTAAGGTGATTTGATGGGATTGTGGGAATTTATTGCAATCCTCAATTTTTGACACTATTTTTCAAGGTCAGTGATATGGGAGTGCAAAGGGGTCACTAGTTGTGTAGTGGCTAGTATAACAACCATATATGCCCACGATTTTAAATTAGCAGCCTGGCAGGTAATCTTAGGATTCTTCAACGAGAGTAAAAAATGCTAAGTTACGCCGTCTTTCAGAGGGGTCCTCTGGGATGGGACCGCGAACACTTGCGGTGTCAAATACTCGTTAAAGATCCCTATCCTAATTAAACCTTGACATGCAAAATTAAGTACTTCCACTGGAGCATCGTCCGATTATATCAGAATGATTAAACAATCAAATCAATTTTATTACGGAAAGTTTGATTGAACATCTTCAAGTTAGATTATTGTCACTAACTGATGTATTTGATCTTTTCTGGAGTAAATTTTGTTTGGCTTTATTTAAGTCCTAGTAATAATTTGAGAATCAAAATTGAAGTTCTTCACTTCTCAGAACAATTTCCCGACTTTTGATACTCTTTCATCAAAATTCTTCATTCATGTTGTGGATACGAAATAAATAAGACTTTTAGGTGTTTAGACTATATTCAATCATTTTGAAACACAATTAAGGCTGGGCTGGTTACACACTCGGAACTCGACAAACTTCCCACAATGTCTCTCCTATGCCAATGCCTTTTTGATCATTGTCAATATACAACAATTCATAAGCTATATATACTTTTATATAGTGAGGATTATGTATACAGTGAAATTAGGCTGCATGCTAAAACATCTAATATTAATAGAATTAAGTTGGAAAAGTCTAAAAAACAAACCTTAAAGTTTCTAAAATACTACCAGCTAATATTTTGCCATTTCAGGAATCATCTGGAATTTAACCGAAAAAAGATCATATGTAGCTCATCTCGTCACCTAGTCGTTCATTCAAAAACCAAGATATAGGAAGTTATAAGGTACAAGAGCTTGACTGATAGAGATTTATTAACCCTTTTTGGCTGTTAATGTGAGTTGTGCTGCATTTGATCTTGAAATTGGAAAATTAAAGAGAAATCCAAAATTGATTTATTATTTGTTGAAAAATAACCGAGGATCATTACGAAAAATTAATTTTAGGCATAATATGACCCAGAAAGTATCATTAAAACTACTTCGTTCATTATAAACTATGTGTTTAAGTATCAGTAAGAGTAGGAAAGAAATTCGTTGACTGGTAGATACTATAATAGGATGTAAATAGTTGGGGGTGCAGTCAAGAAAACACAGCAAATAAGTGAAACTTATTATATTATATATGTGCCGACGTTTCGATCTACTGTGTAGGTCATCTTCAGGGCTAAGAGAAAACAGACAAAAACAGAATAGACTGTAAAAATACATAAGATAGAGATACAGACAGAAAACATAACAAAATGTAGAGATACAGAAAAATTGAGCGAAAAAAGTGAAGGATATATAATGAAAGGATATATGAATAAAGATGATTACATAGTAGATGTATAGAAGGTGATAATGCAAAACAAAATACAAAGAGAGAAATGAAGTTAAACAGAAAAATAAAATGAAAAAGATATAAATATAGTGAGTATGGAAGACTTAGCATAATAAAGATAGAATTGTATTGCAGAGAAAAAATATGTAGTATGAAAATAGACTCCTGGGGAGTACCATAAGTGAAATGAAAGAACATGAATTAAAAATTATGATACCTAAGAATAAATAGAGAAGAGTATTGTAGAAAGTAAAGAATAGGAATCTCATGTATGACAGGCAGAGAAGTAAAATATAAATATAAATTTAAAATATAAGTATCAGATGTTATATAAAGGTATACAATAGGAATGATGTTATATTATATAAATAAAGATGTAAGTATAAAAGAAACTATAGATGAGAGATATAAGATATCAGTTAGTGAATGGAGATATAATATAAAAAATAATGATGTTCTATGAACATGAACTCTTTGATTAAAACTATGATGGATGCTAAAGTGATGATGGGAGAAATAGGTGTGAAGGAAGGAGATGGAGAAAGATGAAGAGAAGATATAAATAATATGAATATAATAATATACAATAAGTTTCACTTATTTGCTGTGTTTTCTTGACTGCACCCCCAACTATTTACATCCTATTATCAGTAAGAGTATTGGATAAGAACCTTCTAAGCCCAAAGTCACTGGTTCATAGCCCGGGAGGTGCCCTTAGGATTCTTTATAAGGTGTAAAAATCCTTGGTTGTGCATTCTTTCGAAGGGGACATAAAATAGGAGTCCTATGGGGTATCAAAGCAAGATCCCAATCAAAGCGAAATTTAGGGCTCCCACTGTAACATCGTCCGATTAGCAGTCTATATAAATAAATAAGCAAAGCAAATTTGTATGACTTAAAACTTATTACATATGTTGCCTAAAAATTATGTGTTAACATAAATTGTTTTTTCTGATAGGGTAAAATATAAAAGCTATTGAAGCAGTCATGAAGGGATATTCACCTGAGGAATTTAGCGAATGTTTGTCAAATATTTGTTGACTTAGTCATATTTTGAGTAATCATCGATGACACACTCTCACTTTTCGGAGAAAGTTGAATGATCGTTTCTTCTGAATGGCTTCTAAAGTTCTTGAAGATTGTGACTTCCTAAGTCCTTAAGATCTATCAAAGTTTCTTAATATTATTCTGAACAAATTTTTATAGAAATAAATCAGGAATCATAAATTTAAACAGTGATTTCCTCATAAAAAAAGGTTTATCTTTCGAGGTTTCCAATACCAATCTAAAGATAATGTCATTATTGTTTTATTTCTATTTTTTCAATCGCAAATTTATTTCATACATTATAAAAATTTAAAGTAAAAAAATGTATATCTTCGGTTTTTCCTCTAGATTTTTTCTATTTATAAAAATCCGTGCCACTGTGTACCGTTATGATTCTTCATGGATTAAATAAAAACTTAATTCCAAAATTGAGACAGATACAATTGTTTTCAAAACCATCTTCGTCGCCTGTTACCATTTGAAACCCGTAGACTTCTAGTTACTTCCTTAATTTTCCCTCATTTGGAATATTGCTGTACAATGTATGGAGGTGTCACTGAAGATCTCGATGCTTCGTTGATCAATTGCTTCGTTCGTTTCATCTTTGGTATCCTGAGAGACACCTGTATAAAATGGTCTCGGGGCCATTGACGGTTTAGACGGTGGGGTGAGTTATATGGATGTGTGGAACTGGATAGTGACTGAGCCAGGGGATTGGGAAGACAGACAAGGTTTTGATAAAAGTTTGAAAATTTGGTAGGGATGAGGTCGAGGGCGAAAGGAATGTTGAGATCATTATGGAGGGTTTTGTTGGAGACATAGTAAGGAGCATTGGCAATACCCTTATTCTAGTACAGCTACAATATCTCGTGTAATGAATGATTGATACTGTGAAATCCATGTAGTATAGATACTGAAACTGTAATAGCAAAGATACTGATATTGCAATTGTAGATACTATTAATATTTTTATTAATAATAATTTTATTTTCAATTATCAGGGAAGAAACCCTTCCCGCTTGACGGAAGACTACCCTCCATTCTACACATTATATAACTGTTAATTTAATAGTACTTAAACGTTGTGGTAAGTACCAAGTAGTTACTTAACGTTTGAGTATAATTACCCGATATTATTCGAGAAATTGATCCTCAGTTAACTATTCTGAGCTCCTAGTGTGCACTCAAAACACATTTTAGTACAGTATTTATTTAAGAGATTGACCATTAAATTGTTGTTGTTTTTTTAATTTTAGATTTGCTTTATACATAAAAAAAGTATATGCTACTTAACGATTAGTATGGGTAAAAAAAATGCCTTCCCAAAAAGGCCAAAATCAGGCACTACAATACAGTGGTAAAACCAGTGATATTGTACGGGACCAAGACTATGTGTTTTGTCAGTTTAGAAAAACTTCTTAAAATAGAGAAAAGGATTCTTAGTAGAATCCACAGAACCAAAGTAACACCAGAATGATACCGGCTTAAATCTAACAAAGAAATTGACTGCGAAATACGCGACTTGGAAACAGAAATGAGGGTTATAACACTCAGATTTTATGGTCACATGATAGGGATGAAAAGGGAGAGACAAAACAAAAAAAAATTCACTAAAATTACAGGCTAGAAATTCAAGCAAGGATACAAAGGACAAATATAACAAGAAACGAAAAACACGGGATAACACAAGATTTATTAGAAAACAGAACGGAATACCAAAAATTCCTAAAAAATGCGGTACTAGTGGGAGATAGAAGAAATTTCTGTCGTGCACAGAAGTAAGAAGAAAGAACTGTGAAATCATGAGGCAAAGATGGGCCGAGAATAACTGAAAAAACAAAAACAAAACGCTGCATCATTGTCAGGGCTGTTTCGCGTCAAATAAATAAATTTATAGCTCATAGAAAAATTCTTAATCTTGTATCACTAGTGCATTCTCTGTATTGAAATGACAGACATAAAATCGAAATATTGGATGATGTAAAGATGCAGCTTCATTTATTCTTTGAATGAATGCATTCCATTTAAATTCAAAAATAGTGCTATATTTTTTGCAATTGTTTAAATAAGTCCAGAACGGTGGCTTTGTGATTGGCCAATTTTTCAGAGTAATTCCTCGATCAGTTGCTAGGCTACGCCGATAAAATATTACATCACTAAAAACTTTCGACGTGAATACTCCTTTAAAATTGGATCAATAGTGAAAGACAATTCAAAAAATCGAATGATAATGAAATCGGGGGATACAGTATGGTGTTGCAGCTACATATCTATCATCTCCATACAAAATTCAATTAGACCACTGGATAACTAAAGATTCAAATAATTCATTACAGTAAGTGAGAAAAATTAAGCATCGAGGACAATGGAGGAGTAAGCGCAGCCGTTTTGAGGTCATTTTGTAGCCTATCGAGATTTCAATTCAGTATAATTTTTGACTCGGAGAAGCTATGACGTTCGATTATGTTTTAATCATCAGCTGTCTTTAAAATCGATTGTATATAAAACATTAGTGTAAAATAGGGAAAGTGAATATAATAAGGTGTTAGAATAAAAAAATATTATAAAAATTATATAATGTCGGCTTATACGCGTCAAAAAGCCAAATAGAAATACAGAGATCGTATACGGTTGGAAAGAGCAATAGAATTGTCACAATAAAAAATCATATGACTGAGTCAAACAGAACTATAATCAATAAATTATACTGTAACACAAGAATTGATTTTTTCTTGAATACATAAATAAAAATATTTTATAATTTATTTATTGTTCTTTTGATGGTGTTTATTTTTAAATATTTTTATTTTTAAGGGAAAAGATTTGTCTTGACCGGGCTTCGAACCCGGATCGCCCGTGTCTCTACCGCGGTGCTCTAACTACTGAGCTGCCAATACTTGCAGGCGACCCGGGCTCGAATCCCGGCCAAGACACATCTTTTTTACTTCAAAATAAAAATTTAAAAATATTGCCGTTACATAAACGTATTTACGTACAAAACACGGCCGTGTCCATGAAACAGCCATACTCCATTTTTTTATAGAATGGAGAGATCCATTTATTTGTAATCCCCTACTTAAATATTACCAATTTTAGTCGTTTGTCTCGTGTTAAATTACCTCTGATGATTTGCAACGGGGGTCTAAAAGTTAGTTTTTCATATTTAAAAAAAAATATTATTAGAGAACAACCAATAATTATTCAAAATGGTCAAAATAATTTTAAATGGCCCTAAATCTATCATTCGTAATTATATTATACTGGTCTGTGATGAAAAAATTGTAGCATATTTAACTAGTGGGTTCAACAGTATTTTTGTGCTGATTACGGAAAAAAATAGTGAAAAAATTCCACCACCCTTAGATAAGTCGCAAATTTCACCTGAAAATTTCTCATTTGATTCATCAAAAAGGAGTTTGAAAGCTGTACTTCTTCATAATGGTAACCGATATGATTCTGAGCCTTTTGGACACTCAGTCCATTTGAAAGGATGCACCAAAAATCTTGAGTTCGTTCTTAATAAGCTCGGCTGCTCTGACCATAAATAGACCATTTGTGGGGATTTGAAATTTATTTCCATGTTACTAAGTCAACTAAGTGGTTACACAAAGTTTCCTCTGTGAATGGGATAGGCGTGACAGGAAACAACACTATGTCAAGCAGAGGTGGCCAATCAGAAAAGCATTACCCAAAGAAGGAGAGTGTTTCAAGTATCTTTGTGAACAGTATCCTGGTATATCCGATGGTAAGCTGAAAGAGGGTGTCTTTGTTAGGCCTGACATCAGAAAACTATAAAAATATGAAAGCTTTGTCGCTAAAAAAATGGAAATGAAAGAAAAAATGCTTGGCATTCATTTAAACTTGTTGTAACAGGCTTTCTTGGAACCAAATAAGACCCAACCTACAAAACTTTGGTTGCTGAATTGTTACAAAATTACAAAATGTTGGGCTGCAACATGAGTGTCAAAGTTCATTTCCTTCACTCACGTCTGGACTACTTTCCAGAAAATCTTGGGGCTGTAAGTGAGGAACAAGGAGAACGTTCAGAGTGATTATTGTAATTTTCGAGAAAAATGTTATCACCTAATTAATTAAAACATATTTGTTTTTGCTTATTGAATGTATGGATCCTAATTTAATGAATATTAATGTAATATCGAACGTATTCAATATTAAAAAATGTAGTAATACTATTTTATTTGTAAAGAACGATTCCATTTGACCGTATTTTAATATTTAATTGATTTTTGTTCTGTATATTCTAAATCAATATATGGTTGCTAAGTAATAAAACCAAATCAATCAAATTTCTATTGCTAAATTTCTTGTTTGAGCCAGCAATTCACAGTAATATTTTTTTCTTTTCGTTTCTCAAATATAATTTTTACACATTGCGAGCACGAAATATGTCGCATTACCTTGTTAATACGAATTCATATTAATTATGTGCAACGGAAGACTAAATAGAGACAAAGCTAAAAGCCTCATATATCTGAAGCATTTCCTCTTCTCGAAGATCCGAGAAGCGTGTCGCATGACATCCGGAAAGCCAAGTAGACCAGCTCTCGCTTCCGTTTTAGCAGTACTCTCTTCTTCCATGACGTACTCGCTGGCGCAACAGTTTTAAGGAATTTTATGGGTTGAGTTAGTTGAATAGGTTATACTAAAAGAGATAAGACAAAAACACAAAATTGAATATAATAAACAATACAGAAATTCAAATTATCAAGACAAAAGCACTAAAAAACAATTCATTACCGCACACACGTATAACTCAAATGAGACGAAAGACTGGCTAATACACCAATTTTCGACAGTTACGGGGGTATAAATATTGTATTGAGAAGCCACACAAGATACATGCCATTTATTTAACGCATTATTAATGAGCCTGAATGTGAGTCAGTTCTTCCCATTTAGAGGATATTTAAAACAGTAATGTCGGTCTCAGTTTGGAATAAAGTTTTCATATTTATAAATTCAAGTGCTTTAATCCCAGCAATAATCTTTTCTATACTATTTTTTTCTATATTAAAAAATCTTTAGGACTACACCCGTGTTGGTTTCATTACAAGGTAGAGACTGTACTCATTATAGGACAACAGTTGAAAGGTAGATGATTTTTCCTAAATAATTCCACATGGTCTATCCGTAGCTGTTAACATTTAAAATAATCGATCTGCCACAGCCACATTTGAACTCGGTTACTTCAGCAACTCAGCATTTATTAATATAAGATCGATAAAAGTGAGTAAAATAATTATTAGAATGTAATTAGAATGAGAACATCTTTGAATGAGATTGTTATCTGTTTTAATCGATCATTTTCTAATTATCGATTATCATCGATTGATTTTGAACTCAGAGAAAATGAAAACACAAATCAATTTAGTATTAAAATATAGTCTAAAGCAATCGTTCAATACAAATAAAGTAGATCTTATTACAAAGAAGCTTGGAGGAGGAAATGCGAAACCATGGGGATTCAGTTGAAAGAATATGCGTTCCTATATAACCTTTCCTTCGCGGATGACCAGGTTATCATTTCATAAGACACAGATGGTGGATATATGTTCAGAAAATTAAAGGAGGAATGCCAGCAATGGGGGGGGGGGGTGGGGGGGGGGTAGTTATTAATGCTGAGAAAACGGAACACATATAATAGTTAGGTTTTAGAACTGAACCTAGAAGGTGTTCTAAAAAGAGTTATACATTTTAAATATCTTGGCTCCATAATTGAAAGAGATGGTACGTTTGATATGGAAATAAAAAGAAGAATTCCAGATAGTAAAAAGACCATATCAATGCTCAACTCGGTATTATGGGACAGAATCATTATCCCCAAAACAAACAAAAAATTATACAATAGTATATTAATAAGCATCATGACATATGGATCAGAAACTTGGACGTTGAAAAACAACCTCAGGAAAAAACTCCCAACTACACGAATGGACTACTGGAGACGAGCGACCATATTATCCATATGGACAATATATTGGAATATCCAATATGGACAAAGTATGAAATACGACCATCAGAGAAAAGATGGAGGCCGAAAGAACCATTCTGAAAGATATTGAGAGAAAACGCCTGAAATGGTACGGACATTTGAAAAGAATGCCTGAAGGAAGACTACCCAAAGGAGCCCACCGATGGAAAAATAGGGGAACAAGAAGACGAGGAAGACCTGGGATAACGAAATGGAGGAATCCATGATGGATCATGGTCTACGGGAAGAATGGACCTGGAAGGAAGCCAAGGAAACTATTAGTGGAAACTCCTGTGGAAAAAAATAATTACAAAATCTAAACATCCATTGGTTTAGAGACAATGGATGAAAAAGCATTGTTTTTATTCCTTAATATCATAGATTGCTTTTTAACATAAACATGATTCTTATCGTAGCGAATAATGATTGGAAAATATAATACAAGCACGAAAAACATACGACAAAAATAAACTCAATGTTAAAATTAAGTAATAAATATTTGGATTTTTCAGAATTTGAGACTTTTTTTTTTGTGTAACCCAATATTCTATATTCTTCCCTCAGACTTAGATGATCTCATCCTTCATAACATTTTTTTTAATTTAAACTTTATGCATGATTTTATATTAATAAATTATAATTGTACAGTAAACTGAGCCAGTGACATAGGCACTAGATGACAAATGGCAGAACCACCATAAAGGCTAACAGTGGAGATCATCTTTCGATATTGGTTCAAGACAATCACCTCTTCTTTCCCTGACCTCAATAGCAAAGCACTTTCTTTAATTTCACTTAATCTTGAAGATAGAATCTATTGTGATTTTTTTTTTTCATTTAGAGTGATTGGCTTATTAATAATCCGTTAAAACGTTTTAGAGAACTCCCCAATACAAATATGTAATTATACAGCCTATCGAAAATTGGTACTTGTGTATTACCCAGTTTACATGAAACCCCTCTCCACATCTCAAGTAACCTCATCTAACACTCCTCTCATTTAAGTTATTTGTGTGTGGGTTATTAAATTGTTTTTGAGTACTTTTGTCTTGTTAATTTTGTTTATTGTTGATTTGAATTTCTGTATTGTTTATTAAATTCAATTTTGTGTTTCTGCCCACTTCAAGATTTACTAGTCAAACGCTCTAAGCTCTCAATTAATTACAAAAGACTCATATACATGACAATCATTAGACCCATCTTGACTTACGGAGTAGAGCTTTAGGACTCCACTAAGCCATCGAATTCTTCTCGTATTAAATCCTTACAATCCAAAATCCTTCGTAAAATCCTCAATGCTCCTTATTTTGTTACGAACAAGATAATCCATAATGACCTTAATGCCCCTTTTATCATATCATTCATTCCACGACAAACCCACTAGTTTCAAACCTAGCAAGCTCTTCAATTCCTGATAATCCTCCGAGGCGTATGAAAAGAAGATGGCCTCGTGACCTTCTAACTTGAACTTTTAATTTGAGTACTACCACTGGCTAGTTTTTCTAATTGTGTTTTTTCATGCCAATATGTAGAATTCATCCTATTTATTTGTTGTATTAGTATAATACAGTTGTAAATTTCATTGAATAATAAAATAAAAAATTGTGTTTTTGTCTTATCCCTTTTATTATTACCTATTTAAAATGAATAGAATAACACTTAAGGAATCGCCATATTTAAAATAAGAAGCAATGAAATACATCCAGAAGTTCGGCATAATTCCAAGTACGAAATTATTTCCATTACAAAGATTCATGAAATGGATTTTGACAAGAACACGAAATGGAGATCATTTCGTCGAAAGTGTATGGAAAAAACTGCTATTAGAAAAGGAACATGGCTAGAGAGGTTTAGAATAACATTTTTAACAGCTTAATCGCCTATTTACAGCTGCCTTAAAGCTTTTTGTCCTCAAAAATAAATAAAACGTAGTAAAGAAAAAGTTTTTTGTAACTATATTTCCATGATCTTATCATATTTATTGTATTTCAATTAATATGGGTAGGTTAATATTAAGGTAGCTGTTATCAGTGTTTAGGTTATAAACAATGTAGGATAACAGTCCCTGCAGACGGGCTAATACACAAGTACGGTATATTTTTTTTCCGTAACTATGTAGAGTGTCACAGTATAAGTGACATAAAAAAGTAGCAGCCATTTATTCATTACTGAAAAATGGGAATGTTGCAGATACAGGTGATTTGTCCTTGATCACGCTCAACCGCCAGATCCCCCCCCCTTATTTTGGGTACCCTCTTTAAAGAGGCTGGGTGAGCCCCAGGAGGGTTCTAGATCTTATATGATCCATCTCCGGCTGGAAACAGGCTAAATAAAAGTCTTGCCTGCAGCGGGATTTGAACCAGGATTTTCGGCATGGCAACTCACTGCTCTACCACTTAGCCATTCCCGACTTACTAAACGTCAAGGTACCAATGTTGCACCTCTGAGTAATGAACTCAAGAGGTAACAGTCATACGACCAAAACTCAAGGCATCATAAACTGATTAATAATGCAGCCCTCATCTGCTCATGCAGGTACTTCCTGAAGGTAACTGTTCTATAACTTGGTGACTAATACTAAGGACTTAAAAGATAATAAACATGTGCAGAAAGTATGTGAATAACTTTATTTCATATGAATAATACTATTCCAGTTCAGAGTAATTCAGTTATTACCTCATTTCATAATTTAAGAGTACAAAAACTACAAAGCTCTTTCTTCTTGTGTACTTTTAATTTTCATTAATTACAAATTTGAAATAATGAAAAATATTAATTTCTTTGTTGACATGCAAGCTTCAATTTAGCCAGTATTCATATCTAAGAAGTAATCATTTTTACAAGGGTTATTCTCTAATATTACAGTAGAAACCAGGACACTAGCACATCATATAGTTCATAGCGGTCATATCGGTTAATGAAGAAGCTGCATTTCTAGAAAAAGAAGCTTACACACAACTCCTGACTCGGAAGCTAAATCTTCCTCTAAAAAAAAGTAAAGAAGAAGTAATGTGACAAAGTAAATGAGCCATATGCAGAAATGTAACATAAGAAGTTTGCTGTACCCACTACAATAGAAAAAACAAAACAGAGATTAATATAAAAAAGGCAGGCTTATGAGGCAGTAAGAATTATTATATTACATCATCTACTTCTAGCCACCCCCCCTGTTCAAGTGAAATTGCTCCTACCCCCCCATGCATAATAAATTATAAGGGCAAACAAACAATAAGTATTACATTGAAAACAAAGCATTTAGTTTTACCGTCACAAGATACTATATTATAACTTTCAATTTAAGGTAAAAAAAGTACTGGTAAGAGAAAAATAACTAAAATTAAATCAGAATTTTTCATTGTCATCTGGTCTCGCCCCCGCCCTGAACCAGGATAGGAACCACTCTATATTATAGAATCACTGAATTTTGATGGTGCTCCAAGCATCTTAGCAGCAAAGATCTATTTGAGTTAAATGAGAAAAGTATTGTTGTACTTTTTAGCAGCCACGGGTACTTCATCTCAGTATTTATCATTCTGGTCCATAATGTTAATTGAATTTGATTATAGACCAAAAGGAACAGGCAAAAATTAAAAATTAATTTTTAGTATAATGTACAAATATTGAACTACAATCGGTTTCTATCAAGCATGTACATGCCATTGTAATCCAGAAACAATATTCATGTTCATGCCTTTTTTTTGTGGGAGTGTATATTATTATATCTTATTAGTTATTAGGACAAAAAAGTTATATATTTTGCATTTATATATATACAGAAAAGGCCTGTAGAATTATAGTAAAACTTTATTAATTTGATATGTTTTCAGTAAATACTAAACAATTTTAGAAACATTTTGATTATACCATAAAACTTAATATGTAAACAGCAAACGATTTTGATGCAATTAATTTATTTATTTTACTTACTCTTTAATTAAATTGTTAACCCAACGATTTTGAAAACAATAAGCAAACTAAGTAATTACTATCTTTATATAAATGACATATATTCATTTTCTATAACACAAACCTATTCAATAGAATTTCTCTGTTACTATAGATAAATAAACAGATAACAAAGTAGTTGAATAAATTTTGTACCAAGTCACAAAAATTAAATAAAAAATAATGTGTTTTAGTAAAATATTTATTTTAATGAATTTAAATATTTTAAAGAGTGGTGGTCATATGGTAAAGTATAGAAAAGTATCTTGAATAATTATTAGTTGACCGTATAAATATAGAGAAAAAAATATGTCAATAATTACAAAAATAACAACATTATGTGTATCTTTTTTTTTTAATTGCATAATTATTTGAATAAGGAAGGAAATAGTTGGGGGTGCAGTCAAATTAAACACTAAATAAGTGGGTACTTATTTTATTTTGTGCCAACGTTTCGACCCACTTTGTGGGTCATCTTCAGGGCTAAGAAAGAAAACAGACAAAACAACAAAACTATAAAAACACGTTGCAGTATCAAGTATATGATAATATAAAAATATATGCAGAGTGATAGAAATTTAGAACAAAAAAGTGAGGTATATATATGAATAAAAATATTCCAGAGTAAATGTACAGAAAGGTGGTGATGTAAAAATTACAAAGATAAAAGAAGGAAGTAAACAGAAAGTTTACAGAAAGAAAAAGTATAAACATCAGAGGTGAGATGTAAAAGCTAGTAGAATGTAGATAAAATATAAAATGTATGATAATAGTCTCCTAGAGAGTTTACATAAGTAAAATGAAAGAAAATGTAACAAAAATGATGTCAAAGAGTAAATACCGGAAAAAAAAAAAAGAAAAGTATAAATATAGAGATTTGTTTAATTTAACTGCACCCCCAACTATTTCCTGCCTTACTCAGATCTTCCAGTCAACTATCTCCTCGCTTCTCATAATTTGAATACTTTTAATAAATCTTGGAAATATTAATTTAAGGATTAATCACTTATGTAAACTCAAAATATGATTATCCTACAATTATTATGGTTTTCCTGCAATTTTAACATCAAGGATAGTAATGTTTGTACTAAATATTACTATAATCATTATTATTAATTTAATTTATCTCAAAATTTATATTTTTTTGTATTTATAGGATTCAAAATAATTTTTTTTCGTAGGCCATCATTCAGGTGGAGTAAAAAATAAATATTTAAAAAAAATTATGTTTTTTTTAAATTGTGACAAAATTGTATATAGCATTAAAACAAGCTGCTTGTATTGATTTGAAATTCATAGTTGCATAGAGAAAATAAATTAAAACAATATGATTTTTTGAAATATGCTCTATTTGGAGCTTTGATTATATGTCCATGTTATGCAGATAAGGAATAGTAACTATTAAAAAATTCTAAATCTTATAGCTTTTAAAAATTTAGATTAATAATTTTTTTCCAGGAAACTTGATTTTTATTACAAAAATGATCCTCCATTAGAAAAAAATATTCAATTATATATTTTTAATTTATTAAGTATGGGAGCCACTGCACTTATTTAATTTAAATTTCTTATGGGGATATTTAATATTTAAAATATTGCAAAAAAAAAATCATCAATTTAAAAAAAAAAAGTCACCTAAACCATATTATTTTTTTTAACACCATCCAAAACTTATAATATAATTTTTATTTTATTATTTATAAAATAAATAAAACGCTCAAATATGTAAAAAAAAGGTTTATATATAGCTGATCATATATAAATAAAATTTTATTAAAAAAAAATAGGGTGCGCTGCGGACAGGATTCGAACCTGTGCGGGTAGAACCCATTGGATTTCAAGTCCAACTCCTTAACCACTCGGACACCGCAGCTGACGAACTGTGAAGCCTTTAGTACAGGTTATGAACTGGTTGTCATCTATTTTCTTATCATGGTTTATTATTATTATATATTATAGTTATTTTCAGATTTTATAGCTATAAAGCGGATTTTTAATGTCAAAATAAATGATGGCTCTTGCTCTAGAAACTTGAATGTGGTTTGAAGGTCATGAAAAGAAGTTTGCTAATCAATGGCTAATACAAGGACTTAGTCCAAGAATTAAGTAACTTTTCTATTCTATTACTGGGTTCATTATTAAAATTAAATACAGACTGCATAGAAACTGACTATTGACTTTTTATAAACTAAAAATAAAAATTCAAATAAATTATATACAAATTTTATTTCATAATAACGATTCATAAATTCTTTGTGATTCATAAATTCTTTGTCCGCTTCTTTTAAAAACGTTACGTTTTTGTGTTAATAAATTGTAATTATCATATTCTTTTAACAATAATTATAAATACTGTATAACATGGAAATTATTTTTTTGGCCTTAAATATTATTAAACAAAGAAATGAAATTGTTTCATAATTTTTTTTTTACACAGATCTGAGAGTATAAGAAACACAAGTATACATTAGAATATGAAAAGTTCTAATAATATATTAAAGACAAAATAATTAATATAATAAAGACAAAATAATTTTTTTTAAATTCTCAAAACTTAAAAATTTTAGAACTGATAGTAAAAAGTCATATTCCTTTTAATTCATCAATAAAAGTCATATTCCTTACAGTTCTCTAATTAAAGTCCACCGACCGTAAGATCCTCCAAATATGACAAACTGACACACAGTAATAAACAGAAACAGTTTATTAGACTCACTTATCACTTGAGTCATAATATAATATTTAATGTATAAGCAAATATTGAAAATATTATCTGTCATAAGACCTGATGAAATAAAATATTTATTTTTATTAAGAATTTACTATTTTTTTATTTCAAAAATCAGTTTAGTTTTGTTTTAAATGTTAATATTACTACCACTAAAAAGGTTTACAATTGAACAATACACTTTTTTTGTTACTTAAGGACTTGAAACTCCAATCAGAACAAATATTTCAAATTTAGGTTTCAGATTATTTTAAAATGTTGCCATTTATTGGCAAAAATTGTTTTAAAATAGTACTGTTTTTAATAGTAAAACATATTGTATATTTAATATGGTCCGACAGTGGGTTCCTGGGAAGAAGAGAGGTGACAAGACAGTCCAAATTGGATGTCTATAAATCTACCTTCCTGCCTATCCTATCTTACTCTTCGGAATCGTGGACCTTAACCTTAAAGGACAGAAGTCCATTGAAAGAATTTAAATGAGGTACTTGCGAAAAATAGAAAGGAAAACTCAGAGAGATAAGATGTTGAAGATGAAAAAATTATGTTCATTTTAACTTAATAAGACTTTCACTAATGCTTATATACTTGAAAATAAATGTCAGATTATGAAGTTAATGGATGTTAGACAGAATGTCCTAGTGTTGATGGTAGAAAGAATACTCAGCCGGATGTGACACAAATGAATGATAACAGGACGCCAATTCTGATTACAGTTTAGGAAGCTGAAGTTAGAAGAAGGATAGTAAGACCCTCAATAAATTGAAAGAGTAGAGTATGTCTTGTAAGAGAATGTCAGAAGAAGACATTATGGACCGGGAGAGATGGAGGGACTGCGCTTAGACTGAAGTTCGGTTGAGATTATCATAATGAAGAAATACATAAATGAAAAGTAAGTTTAACATCTAGCAATACAACATTATTTTAATTTTAAATATTACAAGTTTAATTAATTATTTAATTTATTTAGTTTAATTAATTTAATTTGCAAGTCAAACATAAAGTATTTCTTCAAACTGTGATTAAAAAGTAACACATCTATATATATGTTACGGGCTACTGGGTGTAAAATGAATTAACTACTCCTAAATTCAAGATACTAATATTTATTAACAAATTAAAAAGAATACAATGAGATTACTTAAAACAATTAAATTATTAAACTAATATAAATTTATAATAACAATATTCTAAAGATTATAACCTAGGCCTAACTGTTATCTAATTACTAAAATAATATACAAACAATATAAGATATTGCTAATACTAAATAACTTAACTATTTACATAAATTTGTACAAATACAATAAATTTACACTATAGTTTATAACTACAAATTAACACTTACAGTCCTCTAATTAAAGTCCACCGACCGTAAGATCCTCCAAATATGACAAACTGACACACAGTAATAAACAGAAACAGTTTATTAGACTCACTTATCACTTGAGTCATAAGCATGGTAATTATTTTTATTTTTTTAGTTTGCCCTAAGGAGGGAGGGCTTAGTTACCAGGTAAAGATGAGCCATCCAAATGCCCACCCTATTCACTTCTTTCCCTCTACTCACTGCTCTTTCATCTTCCCTAATAGGGTGAGGGTGAAAAGGGTGACAGACGTTTGTAATAAAAAAAAACAACGCCATTTTTAATGCGAGCACCATGCAATTTTAGATTTACCTTCTACATTAAAAATAAAGAAATAAGTTTTTTTTATTTTTGGAAAATCGACCCCTAAAAACGTAAAATACGAGAAATCATAACATGTTAAGTTAATAAGTAAGCAGGCTTTAAATTTTAACATAATAATAATTGTATTCATGATTTTGTAAAATAAACCCCTAGATATTACAGTTTTTGATATTATATGGTGGATTTCAATAGAAAACTTATCGATAGTTCTGTAATTATGCCATTTAATATTTAATAGGAAAGTTTATTAAAATCTATCAACAAAGGGATAAGCATTGGCAGGCTGGCTGAATTCACAAATGCTTTAAATCATTGTTTATAATATGGAGTTCATTTATGGAATTCAAAATTCACTCTCCGTTTAAACTCAACATAAATTTCTATTTAAAATCAATGCGGATGAAGACAGGCAAAAGCTAGAACAGTCCATTAATAACTATTTAACCATTTTATCATTCTAATATTTCACTTAAACAATTAAACTGTTTTTGAGGTGCCCTTAGAATTACCTATGTATGTTATATTTCAGACTTTAGGGTACTGGAATAATTAAACAGGAGAGATGAAAAGAAAATTCAATTCATTGTGTGAAGGTAATAATAAAAACTTCTGTCGACTCTTTCCTAATTTATTAATAATTTTTTTTTAAAATGCCACCATTTTTATTATTTCTTTTAATAGCCTTATCGAACTTTTATTTCTACAACTTAATTTAGCAATAAATGCAACTTCTGGTCACAAAAGATATAAATTTTTAAAACGACCGTTATTCGAAACCATTCCTACAATTACAAAAATATGAAACAAAAAAAAGGCATCGCTTAATAGAAATTATTAAAATTATATCGAAAATAGAAAAGCCAATTGAATAATAAATAAAACTTTAAAATTTGTTCAAGTAATAAATAATTTAAAATTGTACGAGAATAACATACCTAACAGGTAGTCTTGGGAAGATATATTTGGGTCTGAAAGCTTTGAACAGAAAAGGACAGTTCAAACTCGGAAATTGGAAGGTACAGTAATGAATTGCCCAGGTGTAATAAAAATAAATCTATGACGAAATACTGTAATAAATACTTTTTTTGTTATGAAGAAATAAGATTCCTTACTTAAATTTACTTTTATTGATTGGAGTTCATTTATCACAAAACCTTTCAATGTTTTTTAATCTTAAAACTTGGTAGAATCTTTAGAGTAAAGATAACAGAATATATCGATGCCTTAGTTCAGATATGTGTTAAGTGCCGAAAACAAGATTTTACAGGAGTCAAATATGATAATAATTTAACACAAGAAATACTGTTCAAGTTTGAGCACACAATATATTTTTGTAACCTTCACAGCTTCTCTATTAATTTTATATCAACATATGATCTATGACTTCCTGATCACAACTTTACAATATTATTTTTATAACAAAACCCATTTTTTAAAGATTTGCACTTAACACATTTGTGAACAAAGGCATCGATATGTCCATTGTTAGAAATTATTAACAAAAGAAAAATAGTTTGTTAAGATGCCTTTATTAAGTAGGATCTTTTGAATTCTCTTATGTCTATCCTAGAAAGGTGAACACTCGGAAGAATATAATAGGTGGGGAACGAAGATGAAATTTTAAAAAATAGGCATGCTCAACTCAGTCCAGTTGAGTAATAAAAAAACACATAAAAAATGATTCATGCTATAATAATGCCTATAATGCTGTATGCCTGTGAAAGAGGGATATTGGGGAATGGGAGTAAAGAAAAACTACTCGTCACTGTGAGAAGGGCAGCCAGAATATCGAGGCATGATAGGGTAGCAATGGAATGGTTTGAGAGAGAATGGGTTCTCAAAATATCATTCTGGGAAAAATTACCATCAAGCAATTAGAGTAGTTGGTACACCAAAGAGGATGGAAGATGGAAGAAGAAGAATTTCATGGATTGACCAAGCTCAGAAAGAAATGGCAAAATACATCTCAATAAAGATGTTGAATTGAACAGGAAGCCCTGGAGAGAAATACTGTCTTGAAATTAGGTTGGAGGAAACCCCAACTTAGAGGAAACTCAATAAATTAAATTAAAAAAATAATTCATTGTGAAGCTAGTGGAAAAATTCCAACAAAAAGCCTTCAAGTCTCCAAACTAAAACATAAAATAAAATATCTGTCCAATATTTCGCCTATTCAGGCATCCTCAGGGAAGAAAGAGAACAACAGCAAAGCAAAACGTGAATAATGCACCCAAAAAATACACTCCCCCACCTCCAAGGCTCAAATGCAACTACTGAATCATAGGGAAGGTAACTAGATTCCCAGATGGCTAAGGTTAGATAAAAACAGCAGAAAAACACTCCTGAATTTGAAAAATCAATATACACTCACCAAACCCCAAAAAACAACAGGAAAACAAAATAAAATAAATAATAGTAACAAACAAGACAAAAAACCATAAGAAAAAATGAAAGTAAATTTACTTATAGTTTGGAGACTTTAAGGCTTTTTGTTGGAATTTTTCCACTAGCTTAACATTTGTTTAAGGTCTCTTTTTTCCTTTTCATATTAATGTAATTCATTGTCATTTTATTGTATTTGACCTCTCACTTATTATTAAAGAAATGGAATTTAGAAAATTCCCTTTCTTTACGCTTTGAAATTATTGCATTCTAAAATGTTTTGAATTCCATAACATAATTAAATTTACCTTTTTTTGAGACTAAAAAATGAATTGCCAAAATGAAGAATCCAGAAAATTGTCCAGTGTTTGATCATGACATTTTGGAATTTGTTAAGGGTTAATTAAAATTGAAATACTTATACATTTAAAAAAATAAAATTTCCAAGTTTCAACCATTCTTAACCTCTCTTGTTTTACCCCACTTCAATGGTGCTCTAAATACAGAGATGTGACTGACAAGACTTAGGAATTGTTTCATAAGATTCATTTTTAGGTTTCTTAGACATTTTCTTATTTTTTATTCGCATACCCAGTATTTTATCCTATTTTCCTTTACTTCTTAAAGAGCAATCTAAGTCCTTGTAAACCATAAAGTCTATCTACATTCACTTTGTGTTTTCTTATTCACAATTTATATAGAAATTCTCAATTCATAGTTTTTTAAATATCATCTTATAGAACTGCTTAGGCTATGAATCCTTTGTCATTTGTTAGAAGTGGCAGGATTCTTCTTGCAGTTTTGTACTTATCTTTATTCGCCATCCTCTATATTTTTATTTGAGCAATAATTATTCATTTACTTGCTTCATAAACACACCACTGCCAATTTGAACAATGATTTTTACTTTTAATTACAATTACTACTGGCAGATAAGTGATAATAATCTTCTTGTGATTATTTAGACAGGTTTGTATATAAAATCATTTTCTATTTTTTTATTTCATTTCTATTGTGTTTTATTTTTAATTTTATCTCAATAGTTTTTCCTCAATAACTAAATGTCCAGTTGATATCTGTACATTATTTTAGTTTTTTTGTTTATTTAATTGTATGCATGTCTCTTGTAACTAAGTATTTTTATAAAATTATTTTTAAATACTTATTATTATTATTATAGACTTTAAATAGTTGGGGGTGCAGTCAAATAAAAACACTAAATAAGTGGTACTTATTTAATTATGTGCCGACGTTTCGACCCGTTTTTATTCATATATATCCCTCACTTTTGTTCTATATTTCTACCTCTCTACATATATATTTTTTCTAATTTATCATATACTTAGTCTGCAATGTATTTTTATAGTTTTCATTTTACTTATGTAAACTAGGAGACTATTATCATACATTTTATATTTTATCTATATTCTACTAGCTTTTACATTATTTTACATCTCACCTCTGATGTTTATACTTTTTCTTTTTGTAAACTTTCTGTTTACTTCCTTCTTTTATCTTTGTAATTTTTACATCACCACCTTTCTGTACATTTACTCTGGAATATTTTTATTCATATATATACCTCACTTTTTTCTTCTAAATTTCTATCACTCTACATATATTTTTATATTATCATATACTTGGTACTGCAATGTATTTTTATAGTTCTGTTATTTTGTCTTATCTTTTTATCCCTGAAGATGACCCACAAAGTGGGTCCAAACGTCGGCACATAATTAAATAAGTACCACTTATTTAGTGGTTTTATTTGACTGCACCCCCAACTATTTTCTTCCTTATGTCTATCTTCCAGTCAACCATCCCCTCGCTTCTTATAGACTTTAAAGTTCATATCACAAGTATATCACCCAATTTCAAAATCAAAATCTACGTTATTAGGTATATGTTGTACCTAGAACAGGTGTTTGTAGGGGTGTTTAAAAACAAGTTATGTTTATATTTACAAATAATAATTAGTTAATAAAAATATATTTTATATATATAATTGTTTTTTAATCTCTCAATTAATTATAAAAGACTCATATACATGACAATCATTAGACTTACGGAATAAAGCTTTGGGACTTCACTAAGCCATCGAATTCCTCTCGTATTCAATCCTTACAATCCAAAATCTTTCGTAAAATCCTTAATGCTTCTTACTTTTTTATGAACAATGTAATCCATAATGTCCCAATTGTTGCTGATTTGGCCTGAATCCGATTAATTAATCTTATCATGAAAAACTACATTCCCACTAAAACCCACTAGTTTCAAACCTAGCAACCTCCTCAATTCCTGATAATTCTCTGAGGCATCTGAAAAGAAAATAGCCTCTTAATCTTTTAAGTTGAACTTGCTATTTGAGTACTGCCACTGGGTAGTTTCTCTACTTGTCTTTTCATGTCAATGTACACATTCATTATATTTACTTATGCAGTTGTAAGTTTCATAAAACAAATTGGAAAAAAAAAATTTTTTTAATAATGATTATTAAAAAGTGTTAAAATAAATGGAAGAATAAAATAATTAAGAAAAAAAATTTTATATTAGAAAATTTTGATACCGAATCAAAATAGAACTTTTCACAAAATCTTATTTTCCATGTTCCTGTAAGTTAAACATAGTAGATGAAAAATATATCTTGAGAATGTAAATTAAAATCCTTGATTGTATTGAGGAAGGGCGGCAAAATCATGGATTTTTTACTCTCTTTATAAAATCCTAGGGCCAAATGCGAACCCTCGACCTCTGCCAGAGGAGGTTGTTATGCTAATAACTAAGCCACAGGTGACCCAATGGTATAATGGTATATGTTTCAACCAGTTGTGTACACAGAATATTTTTTGGATTATTTGATAAGAGTAGGACATGTTTTTAGATAAGAAGAAGACATATTATAAATTCAATAATTACCTAATACGTTCAATTAAATTTCTTACTTTGTTTCTTATTCAGCCATCTCTTCTACCTTGCGGTGTAGAGATATTGCATAAGGAGCGCCACCTGTCTCTTTCAAGGGCTGCTCTACAGGGTCCAGCCCATACAATCGCCTTTTCTTTAAGGATATTTTGAAGGTTATTCTTCCAGGTCACTCTCGGTCTTCCCCTGGGTCTTTTTCCTGTTGGTTTAACCTCCATAGCTTTCTTCGCTCTCCGGCAGTAATCCATCCTCATTACATGTCCGAAACATAGAAGCTGTCCTTATTCGATTATTTGATTAATGGGGTTCAATTTTGAGTGCAGTATTCAATTAACTAAGGCCCATTAATGTTTAAACATAATTTCTTTCATTTTTTTTTTTTTTTTTTTTACTGCTTAGATTTGTTTAATTTTTTTTAAAACTTATAAATGATTTTTTATTTTAAATTAGCTGTTATTTGTTTT
Organism: Troilus luridus; assembly: GCA_964056705.1. NCBI lineage: Eukaryota > Metazoa > Arthropoda > Insecta > Hemiptera > Pentatomidae > Troilus > Troilus luridus. The sequence continues at coordinate 14,592,839 of OZ057412.1, forward strand.
CGTAATTTTCATTTATTAAAAATTATTTATATTTTAATAAATTAGGGAATGGAATGGCTTAGTGTGTCGAGTTCTGAGTTGATGAGCTGAAGGTATGGGGTTTGAATCTGACTGGCAGATTAATTATTTAATCTGCTATTAATTATTATTTAATGCTATTATTAGCCATTAATTGAGTATGTGGGATATGCAGACCCTCCAGGGGCTCACCAAGTCTCTATGGAATCGATAACCTTAATTGGGAGAAAGCCCAATTTTGTCGCTGCATATCCTTTGGCTTAGTCACAACACAATCTCTCCCATGTACTTCAGTCTGTCCTTTTATTTGGGCCCACTGATAAGACAAGCTTAACCTTACATTCCGACGCTAGCGCCTCTATTTAGGAGGCTATGAGAAAATATGAGATATAAATATATTTAAATAATGATATTTATGGATAAAATACCTAATATTTCCTTAAATAGCTCCTTTTCTTTGTTCTTTTCTCGAAACATAAATTCGATTAAATACGATAGTCGCTATTGGTTCATAATATTTTTGCATCTTTGTTTTGTTTCAATATAATCGGGTGTATAAAAAAAAAATGACCGTTTTATCAAATTCAAGACTTCAAAAGTCTGTAAATAATGGCGACTAACAGTATCTTTCGACACACCACACTCCCTGGCAAGTTCGCGAGTACTTGTAGACGGATTTGACTCAACAGCTTCCTTCAGAACCTCATCAATATCCATTAATGGTCGCCCGGAGCCCTTCTTCCTTTCCAACGTCGTATCTCCACTGCTAAATTTTTCTAACCACGCAGTGCGCTGGTCAAGGACACCTCCCCCTTCATATTTAATAATTTCACGAGTTGCTTCAGTGCCTGTGAAATTTTTTTTCGGAACAGGAGGAAACAGTCCAGGTTCCTCCTTTTAAACCGCACTTAACCCTGGAACTTCTCAGTTGACACCTCTAAGTCATTGTTTTAAAACATAAATTTCATGTTGTGATTTTCTATATATATTTTTTTTTTTTTTTTTTTTTTAAGTGGGCGTAAAGAACTTTGCACTGCGACCATTAATTGATCTATTGTGCACCCCATTGATTGACGCGATTATTATTATCTTAATTTAGCCGAACCCGCAAATTTAAGTAAGCTTGACGGATTGATTAAGTCGTGGTGCCTGGTGTTATAACTCTTCTTCCGATACAATATCCGTTTTTTTTGAAAGAATATTCTATCACTGTTTTCGGAAGATCTCACATTTTTAATATGTTTTATACATTTTATAAATGAAAAAAATGACAAACATAAAATTTACACATACATTAACAAACGTCCAAAGGTTACAAGATTGATATCTCCTCTCCCCTTATCAGTGGTGGTGCCCCTACAGGAGGAAAGTACCATTTTACGTTTTTTTTTGTTTTGTTTTTTAAATTGTTACTCAACTACAAACCTTACATTACATCATATTTTCTACAAATTTCTAGGGAGTTATACGTATCCTCAAATTATTCTACTGCCACTTATTTCAACCAATTGCTCTAATTAATAAAAGAACTGGTTAGGAAGTGTTAGTTAGTTATTCCATGTTACCGCTAGAGTCGCTGACCTCGTCCGAAGTTTGTCCTGCTTTTTGTAACCCAATCAGTTATTAAAAGACGTTTGACTATCGTTTTGAACGAAATGACGAAAATAAAAACATATTTTAAGGCGATTTAATATGTTTATGAAACTTTTCTAAGCTCTCTTTAGTGTAAAATTTTAAATAAATAAGCAATCCTAGGGGAGGTTTTAGAATGCTTTCACAAATTGAACTATTGTAAAATCGACGGTACTTGTGTATATAAACCACCACCTGTAAAAGGGGCAATCTTGTACACATGCGCAAGCAGTTACATTTTATAACAGTTACATTTCTAACAGTTACCATGGATAACCTTCTTAAATATTTTTATTGGGGTTAGAATTTGCATAACATAACATGGAATATAATAATAATGGAAATAAATATATAGGAGTAATAATAATATAATTGAATATACACTCAACAGCAAAAAAAACCGGACACTTCATATTTTTTGTATTAAAAGCTAATTTTCAACAATGTGTTTGTTTTTGTGGGTATTCTAGTTATTACAGAGAATGTAGGGTCTAAGTCCATTGAACTAATCCCTTCAGGATTAGTAAACAATTAGATAAAACTCAGATTTAATTTATTTGTCTTGAAGTTGATTTACCTGTCTGATCTATTCTAAACTGTAAGTAGTTTTTAGCACATTTAAACATCTTTAATGTATTTACCAAGCCTTTTCTGTGATTAATAGACATGTTTTTTTTTTATTTTGGTCCAGAATAATGGTTCTTTCAAATGTTGACACAGCCCGAGCTGATGCCTTGGCCAGAGAAGGCCGGTGCTTGGGGTAGCGAAGTCTACCATTCACGATGAACTCCGGGGTTTATTTCATTCTTACCATGAATTAAAAAGATTAATATACATATGTATTTAACAAAATTATAAGAACAAATCTAGGTGTCCGGTTTTTTTTGCTGTTGAGTGTATAACATATATAACAACATAATGAAACATATAATATAAATAAATATAATAATAATAGAAATAAATAATGGAATATATCATCAAAAATTTAAAATAAAAACCAACCCTAACCACCAAACAAACAACAAATCAGCAACAAACAAAAATGAGGATACAACAACAACTCTAGAACACGAGGAAACAAAGAACAATGAATTTGTCAAAAATGTAACTGCTACTGTTAGAAATATAACTGTTATAAAATGTAACTGCTTGCCCATGCGTACAAGATTGCCCTTTACAGGGGATAGTTTATTTACTCAAGCACCAAATCGACGTGCGTAAAATGTTATATCATTTCAATTTGTTCAACGACATTTAATATCTTTTACTAGTATTCAATTCACTTATTAAGCTAATGAAACCCATCTAGTAAACCAATCTAGAAACCCATTTTCAATCGTGTTACTGGTTTGTTCATTTAACGTCACTTTATGCTGCTATGGCTAATCGGACGATGCTACAGTGGGAGCTCTAAATTTTGCCTATCCAGGTTTTATTAGGATAGGGATTTTTAACGAGTACCTGACATCGTACAGGCTCGGGACCCCCGTTTAACGTCCCTTCCGAAGGACGGCGTAACTTAGGATTTTTTACTCCCTTTAAAAAATCCTAGGGCCACCTGCCGGGCTACGAACCCGCGATCTTGGGTTTAGTAGTTTGTTACGCTAACCACTAGGCCACAGGTCGCCCCATGTTACTGGTTATCAGTAGGATTATCGTTATCGAAAAGAAGCATCGATATAATGAATTGAATAATGAACTGCTCTCTAAGATTTGTCCTTGGTACTTTGAGGGGATCCCGCGTGTCCCATCACTATGAGTTAAAGAGGCTCTACCCTCCCATTCGTCGACAATATTTCCTTAGTGCTTTTCTATACCAATCCATTAACTCTCAACACCAGTCTCCTCCAATACCACAAAACAAGATCCCGGATTTCCGATCTCTACACTCGTTCCCACAGAACCAAAGCATTCGAGCGTTCCTTTCTCGCCCGCTCCACCACAGTGTGGAACTCAATCCCTCCTTTTATCCGCCATGCTTCTTAACTGACTTCGTTTAAATCCTTAATTTCCAATATCTCCTGACCTTCCAAAAAGAATTTACAGAGATTCTTTAAGCAGGCCAATCATTTGCTTAAATAAATCAGTATTGAATAATCGATTTCGTTGCTTCTGCATTTTTTGTTTATTTTTCCCAAAGAAGATGTAGACTATGTAAAGACTTTATTGCACGCTATCCCAATCATTTATTTTATGTAGTAATTTAGTTATTAACTATATTATTAATTTTGTTTATAATTATTTTATTGTTATTAATATTTTTATTCTCTACAATTTGTTAAAATTCTGTCAACTTTCTGATAGTTGAAGAATACTGAAGGGCAGGAAGTCATTGGTTTACGACGTAAGGTAAAAGCGATTTGATGCGATTTTTGAGAATTTATTTTAATTCTCCAGTTTTGACACCATTCTTCAAGATCAGTGATATGGGATTGGAGGCTTTGGGATGCAATAACTGGATTGGTGTTGACTGATAATACACATGTTTCATCAACATACGTGGTAAGGATAGTATTAGTATGAGTTGGGATGTCAGCTATATAAACTGTATAAAGGATTGGGCCAAGGAACACCAGCAGATTGGGAAAAGAGGGATGATTGGACATTATTTTGGTTTACTTGGAAAGTTCTGTTTATGAGATAGGATTGAAGGATGAGAAAGTATGTATGGGGTCAGGAATTTACGGAGTTTGTAGAACAAGCCCGGATGCCAGACTCGGCCAAAAGCGTTTTACACGTCAAGAAAGACACCCGAACAATATGATCCACGTTCTAATGCAGAGATATATCCACCACGCGATGACATTGCTGAATAGTGGAGTGCGTCGACTTTTTAAATATATTTTTTATACAATATATTGTATATTTGTATATAAAAATTAGGTGTTTGCAGACTGAGCCAACACAATGTATCTATCACGGAATCACCACAAACTAAAATTTACCCACTGTCCCATGTACGGTAATAGTATTCCCCGTTTTTCTAAATATCTCTCACATGTTCTCCTTCAAGAGTTTTATCAGCACTGATTACAACTTTATGATTACCAGATGGCATAAGATCCAGTGCAGTTTTACAAAATTGATTGTGTTGATGAAACAAAATTTGTAACTCTTTACAATAGACCTCCTCACTGAACCGTTATTTTTTATTAAGGGATCAAGAAAAGTGTTGTTTTTATTATTTCCCTCGTCAGTTTTACGTTTTTTATCTCTTTAAGAACCTTGTTTAGGCATTAACAAAAATAAGGAAAAATATTTAGCTCAATTGGTCGAGCCGTTCTCGAGTTTTGGGCTTAGCAACACATTTGGCAATTCATTTTTATTTATATAGATGTCATTTTAGAAATACTTGTGCAATTTGTTCTTTGTATAACCTTCCTTTGCCTTAGTTGGCTGTTGAAGCCTTGGATATTTTTTATTCCAATTATATATATTCACCGGTTTGATCTATATTAATGGTATGTAGTTCCTCCGTATATTGCTTAATAATGTGTTAACATTTTATTTCAAATATCTATTGTTATACTCCCTCGATAACGCCATTGCTCATCGCTGCTACCGGAAGGATTCCCCTTGGACTGGACAGGAAGCACACCACCGGTCCACTTTGAGGATGTCCATGGCTGCCCATACATGGGGCGGGGGTTGTTGTCCTCCTTGGGGAGGGGGGGGGGGATCGTGGGGGCTCGGCCCGGATCGTCCTTTCACTTCGCCACTCGACACCTGGCCGCCGGCAGGTGAGTACCTCTTTGTTCTATATCTCTATGCTTATGATATAATGGTTATGACGTAGCTGTCAATTGTTTATGACGTAGTCAGCACTTGTTATGACGTATTTGTAGACTTAATTACTATGTAAGTTACGGATTGCCCTAATAAGTTATCGTTATAGTAGTGATATATACAAAAATAAACTTAGGGAATGTGTACCGGTAACATTTTTTTTGTATTAATAATTTCTTGATTATTATTATTATTTATTACATTATATTACTATTACGTAATAAATTTAATAAATGAATAAAAATTTTAATGATTCAGGCATATGTGATGGCTCTTTAGGCATTTATTATTTCTCTGAATAAACCTCCCATTTTTTTTTATTTTTAATTATTTATTCTTGAATAGGGAGAAATGTATTGACTTCCACCCGGACCATTTTCTTCCACATTTTTTTGTTTAGTAATACTTTTGATTCCTTAGTAAATGTCCAAGGTAAGATGTTTTTCGGACCTTGATGGTATGGAGTAATTCTCTTTCTTGATTTAAATGAACGAGAACCTGTCTATTTGTTACATGGTCGCCCCGGGGAATTTTTAATATCCTTCTGTAAGTCCACATCTAGAAAGCCTCTAATTTATTCATGGCAGGGACTGTGAGTGTCCATGATTCTGCTCCGTATAGTAGTACTGATTAAACATTACATTTAAGTAGCCGAATCCAAAGTACCAAATTCATTGTGAGTCGCATAGCAGTCCTTTTATTTGTGTGAATCCACACCCGTCTTGTTCAATTTTGCATTTAATTTGTTGATTTGGATCCAGTTTTTTGTTCCAGCTACCTAAATACGAGTGTCATCCGGAAAGTGGTACCTATTTGAGCAATAAAGACACAGGAGCATACAAACATTTTTAATGAAAAGAGCATACTTTACACTACTTCTCCACATAATCTCCAAGCAAATTTAGGCATTTGTCATAACGGGTGACGAGTTTTTGTATTCCAGTGTCATAGTCCTCCGTCGCCAGCGTATTGAGATACGTAGTCACGCCTTTTTTATGTTCTTCATCGCTGAGAATTCTTTTTCCCGCCAGAAATTCTTTAAGCTTCGTAAAGAGATGAAAATCCGAAAGGGCCAACTTCGGGCTATACGGTGGATGATCGAAGTTTTCCCACTTGAATTGCTGCAAGAGTTGTTGTCTTATCGCAGCTGCATGAGGCCTGGCATTGTCTTGAACGAGAATGACGCCTGTAGACAATAGACCTCGCCGTCGATTTTGTACTCGTACAAAATCGTATTTTATCTTGTCTACTTGTTCTTGATTTTTTGGTACTTGTGTACATAATGCACGTCCGAAATAGGCCAATGTTCTACGCATGCCCAAGCAGTTACATTTCTAACAGTAACCGTTACATTTTTGACAGATATTATTGTTTGTTTACTAGTGTGTTCGAGAGTTGTTAGATCCTCATTTTTTTTTGTTTTTCAAAGAGCAAATGTAGCAGCTCCCATAAAATGAAGCTTTACTTTGGTAATTGTAAGTTTTCGAGATGTAATATCAAAGAGTGTCCTGAGCAACTGGGACTTAGAAAAGACAATTGGTTTGAGGGGAGCAAGATTATATTTATATACTGCTGGTGCGAGGAGTTGACGTCCATTAAATTTTGTCAAAAGTAACTTAATTTATCCAATAAAACTGTTATAGACTTGAATAATTACATGCGGAAATTATGTGTATTGGATACGGAAAATAAAGAAAACAAGAAGATAGGTGGACCAGATTCCATTGTAGAAATAGATGAAAGTTTGTTCACTAAACGTAAAAATAATTGTGGTCGTGTACTACCCCAACAGTGGGTCTTCGGTGGTATATGTAGAGAGACAAAGATTCATTTGTTGTCACTGTTGCTAATAGAAATGGGTCGACTCTTCTTGAGAAAATAATTCAAAACATTGCAGATGGGAGCACTATTTATTCCGACAGTTGGAAAGGTAACCAAACAAATATAATCGAAAAACAAGGATTCCACCATGCTAAAGTGAATATTTTGAAGAGAGCCGATCTTGGCCGAACTTTGATCCCAATAAAAATATTTGAAAAGGTTATCCAAGGTAACTGTTAGAAATGTAACTGTTATAAAATGTAACTGTTATAAAATGTAACTGCTTTATATGCTTGGGCATGCGTAGAACATTGGCCTATTTCGGGGGTGCATTATGTACACAAGTACCGATTTTTTTAATTTTAGGTCTGTTTTATAGATAAAAAAAATAATAAAGAACGAGTAGACAAGATAAAATACGATTGAACATTTTGCGTTAAATAAAATAATGATTTTTTTTATTTTAGGTCTGTTTTACAGATAAAAAAATTATAAAAATAATAATTATTTTATTTAACGAAAAATATTCAATATCTCACAACAAAACTAAGTGGGTAATCAGCTCACTAAGGGATCACAAAATAAGTATATAAGAAAATGAGGACTGGACTGAACATCAATTTCTAGAATAATATCAGTGTACCTCTACTAAACAGTTATATAATTTAATTAATTATTAATTATTATATTTAATTAATAATTTAATTTAACATTACTCTGTATTGGTATGGCTAATCGGACAATGCTACAGTGGGAGTCCTAAATTTCACTTATCCAGATATAATAGGGATCTTTAACCAGGACCTGACACCGCACATGCTCGGCCTTTTTACGTTCCCTCCGCAGGACGGTATAACTAAGAATTTCTCACTTATTTTAAAATCTACCTGTCAGACTGCGAACCCACAACGTTTGGGTTAGAAGATAATTATGCTATGCCCCAATACCACAAATGTCCCCATTGTAATTATATTTATAACCTCATAGAAGAAATCACGTGATCAGATATTTGAGTCGTTCACAGCACACATTGACCAATTCCACTTTTTGGCGAATCTTAAATTTAAGTGTCAAAGAATTCTTATTATAGTCATTACTTTTTGTATTAATACTATCTGTCCCAAACAATAAAAGTTAACACCATTAAACGAAAAAAAATTTTAGCCACTGAATAATAAATAATTTTTTCAGAGGCCATTTTGATTAACGCCGTACACTAATGCAAATCGTTGCAATAATACCATTTAAACGCAATTAACCAGCGCTAAATGATGAATTTCATCAAGTTAGAAAGATCCAAACCAATTTCCAATTTAAATGTGGCAATAATGAATATTCAAAATTTAATGCAATCTAAGGAAATCAGATAGGACACAAAGTTTGAAAAATGTGGATCAACCTTTTATTATATCTTGAAGGTAGATCTGTAAAAAATGGAAAATGGAGAGACATGATGGATCTGCTGAAACTCATTCCTTCTATTAAACAGATTACTTTAAAAACTTGCGCAGAAATCGATATGCCGAGCCCTCAAACACAGCAGATGCTGAAGACATCAATTATACTGATGACGTAATTATCACTAATAATAATATAACATATCAAAACTATTAACATTAATTTTATGGAACATTTGTAATAAAAATATCTAAGTATTAACGTTTTCTGTGATAAGAAACCAAATCGATTAAATCCACCGATCACGTACAAATAGTCTTTCTTATTAATTTTATATACTTTTAGATGAAAGCTACATCTGTATTTATGCATTCTACAATATTTATTTGAATTTATATTATAAAGTTAATTTTAAAAAACACTGCCAACTATTTTCTCGCATTTCTCCACTGTTTGTTTTATGGAGTTAATCACTTTGTGCATTTGACGGTTCATTTATATCTCAATTTTCGGCGAATATTGATTGTCGTGGAAATAATACGATAAAGATATTAATATGTAAACATGAATATAGAGATTTGTGGCTCTAGTAAGGAAACAAATCAGACGTTAATATAAACCAAAGCAATTATGTGAAAGTAATCAGTAAATTATTCTACTAATGTCTTGCAAGTGGCCTTGATTCATTTTTTTTTTTATAATTATTACAACACAAACATTTTTTACCTCTATTCATTCGTTTAAGGAGATAATGATAGTATACCTGATGACTTGGATTTCTTTTCGACTCAATATATCTCAGAATGATTTCTTTGTAAAATTAATGAATCTCGGATACTGTGCGGAAGAGGAGGCTGCCTTATCTAGATATATCTATACAGTATGAAAAAAACATGTTGTCCGATCAAATAAATATTCGTTATTTATGGAAGAAGACAGCACTGACTTAAGAAGTTAGGAATGATTTTGAAAAATCTCTGTGTTAGAAAGAAGTCACATTAATAGCATAGTGAAACACCTGGAAAGACTTCAGGATGAAGAAAGACCAGATAAGTTTGAACGAAGTTGGGCAGAAGATTAAAGGAAACATGGCAGAGACTGAGTAAACTCCAACAAATGAAAGGAAATAAATAAAGTTATTACCTGATCCTAAGGGGTCAATACGAATAATAATATTTAAAAAATTAAACATACGCAATGTTAATTAATGTGAATAAATTATGATTATTCTGATTAATTTGACGCCAGCCATTGCATGAGTCCTGGTATCTAGTTGTCCAAACTAGGACCTGATATTTATTTTATGAAGTTCGGACCAATTTAACATCTTTAGAGTGCAGTAATATGTCCACTATAAGTAGTTTGATATATTATAGAAACATGCACCTCTGTGGGAGGTCGTTCAGTAATCGAATATGTGACCTATAGCGTGGATTATCAGCTCCTTTCACCGATAGCTATAGGCAAGATATCGTAACTTCATCATTAACTCACAGTTGGGTCTATATGTAATGAGTGTCGGGGATAATAAGTGTAGTCCACTTTCTTATTTTCTTCAGCTCTATCTCTGAGATTATTAACACCAATTGATCAACATATTGTTACGGGCTACTGGGTGTAAAATGGACTAAACTATTACTTAATTCAAGAATCTAATATTTATTAACAAATTAGAAAGAATACAATGAGATTATTTAAAACAGTTAAATTATTAAACTAATATCAATTTACAATAACAATATTCTACTAAATGTTATCTAATTTCTAAGATAATATACAAATAATATAAGATATTGTTTATACTAAGTAACTAAACTATTTATATAAATTTGTACAAATACAATAATATTACACTATAGTTTACAATTACAAATTAACACTTACAGTTCGCTAACTGAAGTCAACCGACCGTAAGACTCTCCAAATACGACAAACTGACACACAGTTATTACACGGCCACTAATTGTCACTGTTGCTCACTAAGCACTTATTACAGACTGATACTAATACTAACTAACTCACACGCACTATCACTAGTTAACGACTGCTTATTACTACTGGCTTATTACTCACTGGCTTATTACTGACTGGCTTATTACTGACTAGCTTATTACTGACTGGGCCGGCCGAAAACGCTGTCCTTTTTATATAGGCAAGGTAGGTCGGGGTGGGGCATTACTCGGAACAAGATCGAGAACCATCCAGGCCGATCCAGGTTGAACGAGATGGGCCTCGGCAACTTCTTTAATCCCATCCGCTTAATCTCATTGTTTGCCTAATCCTCTCAGCCGGTCCTCCTTCCCGCTCTGACCGTAACAATATTATGTAAAGGAAGTGGTATTAAACTAATTTTAAGAATCAATTTAATACTACTGTTAATTTAATACTGACGTAAGTAAATTAATTTAAAGCTATATGATGAGGAAGTTGCTGGACACATATTCCAGATGGGGGCTGAAAATCAGTAAAAATAAAACAGAGTATATGGTTTTCAAAGCTCCAAATTTACCACTTGAAATCGATGACTGGATGTTTGCAAACAGTTCAAGTACCTCGGATGTTGGCTCTCTTCTGAAGGAGGTAGCGAGGGTGACATCGAACATAAAGTAAACAAGGGAAACAAATAATAAGTTGGATAAATTCCACCCTATGGAGTAAGGAAATAAGATTGGAAACTAAAAAGAAGATCTACCATTCCTTCGTAGAGAGCGTAGCCACTTAAGGATCAGAGGTTTGGACACTCACGAAAAAGGCGGAGAATAAGTTGCTTTCCATGGAAATGGATTTCTGGAGAAGAAGCTGTGGTATATCGAGAACCAAGAGGGTCACAAGCGCAGCAATCAGAGGTCGGATGTCAAAAAAACATCTTTTACCAAATCGGAACTAAAAGGTTAAAGTGGTATGGCCACTTAATGCGGATGGAGGAAAGCCGCTGGCCAAAGAAAATTCAACTATACACCACCTGAAAGAAGAAAACGTGGAAGACCAAAGAAAAAATAGATAGAGGATGTGGAGGAATGCATGGCAGCCAAAGGTGAGGGGGATTGGATGGACAGAGAGCAGTGGTTCAATAAAAAAATTCAATGAATTGATATTTTATTGGCGTTGCCTAGCAACGAATCGAAGAACTACTTTTTGTTCAGTCTTTTGTCAAACTCGATTTGTTTAAATGTAAATATTTTTAAAAATTTGCGAATCACAGAGCGACTGTTTCTATCTTCTTATAGAGTGTTAAGCTCATAATCTATAGATATCAAGTTTGAGACCGGCTAAGGTGGTCCAGATAAATTTTGCATTTTCTTGTGTGATTAGTGTAATTAGTGTGGGGTCAGGAGATCTTTTCGGGGCTCAACCAGTTCCTCCAAAGTTCGTACTCTAACTTACTGCTGGGCTTCGACATCATCCAATCATCTCATCCAACCACTCCCTGCACAACTGTTCTGTCATCATATTTTCTTTCTGAAACTTTCCAATTCTCTTTATATTTTGTAGTTACACGTTTATTTCTTTTAAATATTATTATTTTGAAGGGAAATAATCCCGGTTAAGACAAATCTTTCCTCTTTAAAATAATAATATTTAAAAATAATAACGATCAAAAGAAAATAAATAATAAATAATGATAATAAAAATTGACGTAAGTCAACGAGATCCCAATTAAAGTAATGTTCAACGAACATTCTTCCCCGTGTATACATCGCAAAAATTGCGATAAAACGGGGATATGGGATCGGTGAAGAGAACGGACTTGTCTGGCTTGGGTATGACCCTTGGTAGCTCATTGGTTACAGCACCGGACTAGAGATTTGAACCTAGGACCTTCGGCACGGCAACTCAGCGCTCCACCATTGAGCTACCCCGCTGAATTAATATATACAGTTTTTTAATAACACTTAAATGGATTTACGCATCCTATGTTAAGGTCTTGCCAAAAAAACGCTGTTTATCTCTAGGGAGTTATGTACTGTTCTTATCTATATATATATATAAAAGAGTTCGTCCTGACTGAAAGGACCATCGCAGAGCCAGAACGGCATAAGCTACAAACTTGAAATTTGGACAGTATGTACTTTTTATAAGGCCAACGCGCACTAGGAAAGGATTTCTGAAAATCCGTCTCCTTAGAGGGTGAAAAGGGTGACAAACGTTGGTAATAAAAGTAAAACGTCATTTTTAAAGCGATTACCATCAAATTTTAGATTTAGCTTCTACATTAAAAATAAGGAGATACGTGGTTTTCGTTTTTTGAAAATCGACCCATAAAAGTGTAAAATACGTTATTACTAAGAAAGGTTTTTATAAATTCGTCCCCTAAGTTATGTAAGAGAAGTGAAAATAAGTAAGCAGGCTTTACGTTTTAACATAATAATAATTGTATTCATGATTTTGCAAAATAAACCCCTTGCATGGTGGATTTCAATAGAGAACTTATCGATAGTTCTGTAATTATGCCATTTAATATTTAATAGGACTGTTTATTAAAATCTATCAACAAAGGGATAAACATTGGATGGTTGGCTCAATACACAAATGCTTTAAGTCATTGTTTATATAATATAGTTCATTAATGGAATCCAAAATTCACTCTCCGTTTAAACTTATGACAAATTTCTATTTAAAATCAACGCGGACGAAATCGCGGGGAAAAGCTAATTTGTTATATTATATTATGGAGTGAAATATTCTGGCTTTGGCTTTTATGTGATCTGATCTTATTAATAGGCTAAACCCTGACTGGTTATTTATTTTTTCGGATTTGAGAGGATTAAGGCTTTGTTTTAGAAACCTTAGGCCAACCCACCTCAGTATCCTCGCATTTGCCGATGACATAATTGTTTTTGGAAACAACTGCAAGAACCTCCAATTCAATTTACGCATCTTACAAGAAGAATTGGAAGTAATAAACATGACAATTAATTCAGGGAAAACCAAAATCATGAGAATAGGAAGAAAAAGCGAGCATGGGGACCGTAAGACTAAACAACACGAGGTTAGAGCAGGTAAGGGATTTTAAATATCTCGGTGCACACCTTAACGAACACGGCTGGATAGATGGCGAAATAAAAGAACGAATAAAAGCTGCCAGCAGGTGTTTTAATTCCCTCAAAAAAGGATTCATCGGGAAAACAGAAGTGTCAAAAAACACAAAAAAAGTAGTTTATAAAAACACCTTCTTACCGATTCTCACCTATTCCAGTGAATCTTGGACTCTGGCTAAAAAGCACAAGAGCCAAATCCAAGCTATGGAGATGCGTTATATAAGAAGAATGGAAGGGAAGAGCAGAAGAGACCGAGTGCGAAACATAACAATGCGGTCCAATGTGGGGCTTCGGCCAGCGGAGGATATCATCAAGGAGCATCAGCTGAGATGGTTCGGCCACGTTTCCAGAATGGCAGAAAACAGTGTGGCAAAGGCTGTATATGAGACGAAGGTGGAAGGTACAAGACCGAAGGGAAGACCAAGGAAGACTTGGGAAGGCGCAATCCAGGAGGCCTTTGACAGAAGAGGTTTGGAATGGGGAAGGAGAAGAAGATTGGTACAGGAGAGACAGTCATGGGTTAGGCTCTAAAGGAGAGATCCATACCGTTGGCGGTAGAAGAGGAGTAGATTAAATAAAATATTATGTCTTTAGCTTATGTGATCTGATCTTATTAATAGGCTAAACCCTGACTGGTTATTTATTTTTTCGGATTTGAGAGGATTAAGGCTTTGTTTTAGATTTTCTACATTATTATGTTATTGACTTTTATTTCGAGCGTTTGATTGAGGCTTAAACATCCTGAGATCTCTGGTTTTCCCAAATGATGTCATATTATTATGTAAAGACGACAGTAAATTAATAGCACATGCTAATGGAGTAAACAACCGTTGAGAAATCAATACTCGGAAAACTAACTGGAATTTACGCCGTAGGAGTGAGCGAAAGTGGAATAGCAGATGTGATTCGGAACCGCTCTTGTCAGTTATGAGCTGTTAGTACGCGAGTCTCGAACCTGGACAGTTAGGAGAAAGTCCGTGCGCGTGGTGACACAATAGGATATAACACGGGCAATGAATCAGACTTGTAGGAATTAGGACGAAAAAGGATCAAGGAGGCATTTCATATTATGTATTGTGTTATTATATAAACAGTGCATAAATGAATAGATAAATAAATTAATATTTATCTTGAATAATGTAAATAAATACGACTCGTCAGTTAACATGACAGCATTCCAGTTGGTGTCCGCCAAAATTCAAAGAAATAGAAGATAAAGAGGAATATCTCGAATTCAAAATAAATTAGGTAAAAGCATGGCCGGGAATCGATTGCAAGAAGAGAATGCAATGGACGAGAAGAAATGGGGGTAAAAGGCTTAAGGGAAGAATTTAGTAAATAAATAAACCTTAAAAAAAAAAATCGTTTTGTATAAAGTAGAGCGAACCGAACGTCAACTATCTAAACTTGTTTTGTGAAAAAGGCATGAGAGTTTGAGATTGCCGTTGATATAATATAATTTTCAAGTGTATTTTATTTAAAATTTGGTTTCCTGAAACTATTACGTAATAATTGCTACTATATTTAAAATAATTAGAGACTTAGCTGCTAGTCAATATTAAAGGAAGTTAATATAACAACTTAATTCATATCAAAACTTTGATTAATCTTGTTGAAATGGATATGTTTTTATCAACGTTCATTTTTTAATTTGCGCACTAATTAATAAAATAAAAAAGTTTTTACGTTAAAAAGAAAAGTGGTAATTAGTTTCTTATTCTTAAAAATTAGTTTAAATTATCCGAACAACAGACGACAGTAGTTCGGATAATCGAAGGTATGCATGTGTGTGATATACATATATATATATATATATATATACACACACACCCACACACATATATATATATTAAGAGGAAGAGAGATAAACAACTCTGGGCCGTTCTTGAGAACTGGATCTTAATTATTCAGTCACCTGAGTAAACATGTGAATTTCCTGATCGAAGTAGAAGTTATTATCATTATTATCGTATCGCATGCGTCCATACCTTGTGACCGATAACTTCATTTCAATAATAATATTTGATAGCTAATTCGCTATCTACATCTAAATCTTTAAAAAAGAAATATCAACTATGTGGTGTAAACAATGTCTGAACTTTGGTTGCTTGATTGTCATAGAACTATATCATAGTTAAACGTTTAACAGATTTATATTTTCCCTCACTAAGAATAAATAACTACCAACGAGTTCTTGTCTTAAATAAAACACTCATTTTAAACCTCTCGAGTCAAAATAACAAAGTCTCGCAAATTTGTCTGCGTGTAAGTAAACGGTCTACCCCAAATTTAAACAAGTTCCGGGTTCAAATCTAGCTTTGGCTGATAAATCATTTTATCCGTTATTAGACACGGATGGAAATTTGAGATGCAAAGATCTTTCTAGGCCTCACCCAGTCTCCATAAAGTGGGTACCCTTGAGCGTGATCTCGAAGAAATCTTCATGGGTTATAGTGGTAGAAGTTTTATATACGTGTAAGTTTGAATATTCACGCCAAACTTAACAGACGTGATGATAACCTTCAGGGACAGATGTGAGTAAGGTTATAATAGATATTGCTTACTGAGAGACTCGCTCGAGTGAACATTGGTTAAATTTATATTATGTGTGTTATTACGGAATATCGACTATTGTGTTGATTCAGTTCTTCACTGCATCCACAAGTGTTTTATTCCATTCACCTTCTTGGTTAAGTCGTTGAATTCACGACTTACAAATCAATAATCGCATAGATTATTTAATTAATTTAATATAAATTAGGGCTAGACTTTCTTTCTCTATCGTGCCTTTAATTTTGTTTATTCGAAATATTCAATCATTTCTCATTCTTAAGAATGAGAAATGATTAACTATTTATATGATTAAGAACTAATATTGTATAACTTTTCAATTGGAAAATCTCTGGTGGGGATTAAAAAATCTCCGGAGGGGGCGTTCAATGGCGGTGCCGAGCCTGTTCGATGTCCTCCCGCTGGTCAGGTATGCCCATTTTTATTACTCATATCTTCTCCTCACCCTTTTCCTTCTCCAATTTACACACCTTTTTCTCATATTAGCTTTTTGGCATCCATCATTTGTTATTATTATTTGAGATTTCATTAGCATTTAACATCACTTTTTCATCATATGTCATTCTATTTCCATGCTATACCATATTGTTACTTTTTCTTTCTTAGCCCTGAAGATGGCCCACAAAGTGGGTCGAAACGTCGGCACGTAATTAAAATAAGTAACCACTTATTTAGTGTCTTATTTGACTGCACCCCCAACTATTTTCTTCCTTACGTCTTTTATAGTTTTTTTTTCTTTTTTTTTATGGCGTTGGATACTTCCTTCCATACAGCCAGATATATTAATTTGATTAATTGGTATTTTCTTTGATGCCAACAGCACACGGACTTCCCGTGCGGTCACCCATCCAAGTACTAACCACGCCCGAAGTTGCTTAACTTCGGTGATCGGACGGGAACCAGGTTGTTCAACGTGGTTTAGGCGTTGACGTCTTTCCTAGTTCATGATACCCAAATCTTAATATAGATTTTTCTAATTTTTCGGAAAAAAGTGTTGGTTCATAATAGCGATATATCTAAAACCACTATCTGACCCTCATTGCTGTTACTACATTTTTTATTAAGTAATTATTTCGAGCACTTAAACACTTCCTTAAAACTATTCCCCATAATCCAATTCTCCTTTTAAATAATAATCCTATCAAATTCCACCCAACCGTCAAAAACCTCGGAAGTATTTTTGATCAAACTCTCTCCTGGGAAAACCATATCTCTGAAATTTCCCGCCGTACCTTCTCCACCTTTAAGAGCCTGAATTACCTTCGTCACCTGTTCCCATTTGAAACCCGTAGACTCCTAGTTACTTCCTTAATTTTCCCTCATTTAGACTATTGCTGTACAGTGTATAGGGGCATCTCTGGGGATCTCGAAGCAAAATTAAAACGGTTGCTTAAATGCTTCGTTCGTTTCATCTTTGGGATCTCGAGAGATGCCCCGGTCACCCGATATTACGAAGAGTTGAAGTGGCTCTACCCTTCCTATCGCCGTATGTACTTCCTAGCATCCTTTCCTTACCAAGTTGTCAAATCCCGCCGACCATCATACATCTTCGATCTCCTTCATATCAAAACCACAGTAACACCCGTTCTCGGCCCTCAGATCTATATACAGAATCCCAATTAATTTAATTGTAATTAATTAACTAAATGTAATCTATTTTCCTCTAAGACATTTTGGTTATACATTATTCCTGTAATGTTATTCTAAAGGGACTTGTCCCAGAATAAATAAAGTCTTTATTATTATTATTAAATGTTAGAGGGATTAGGTAAAATTGACTCAAGTTCTTCTTCAACAACAGGGCACTGACTCCGAGGCCTTTATAGATATAATAATCAGGCAACTTAAACTCCAGTTCTTTAAGGGAGGGGATGTCTTCGGCATTTATGATTGTATTAGTAGAACAGGTTTTTAAAGTATGATTTAGTAAGCATTTGACATTAAATAAATTTAAGAGGTAAGATTACTATTTAATATTTTTTCGAAAATTTGTATAAAATGAGTTGCTGAAAGAGATGATTTTACATGCTGAGGCTGTTGCTCCATGCCTTATGTTTTTTCCTGACTTTTCTTTGATTAATATTTTAATTTTAGCCATTGTTCCTCAACTATAATAGTGCATCATAATCAATAAGCATAATTAAGGTATAACTAAAGTATACCTTATAACACCTTCCGCTTAGACAGAATACCTCCACATTTCGGGAGCTGAACACATTAGAATGCATAGGGATTGTTGACCCGTTACGGGGTATTGTTCTTCCCACCTCCTCTTCCTGTCCTGGCTAGGCCAGGTTTTGTTTCCAGCTCGTCGGATGTAGGCTATGGTTTAGTTCTGGGTTCGTGGCGAATCAGGGGAAAAGAGAGGGTGAAGGATTATTCGGATGTATAGGGAGTTGCTGAGGCTTGCCACTCTTGCAAAGGTAAAGTACTTTACGGTTATATCTGCAGTTATGTTGAATAAGTGGTTACGTAGTTCAGATACTAAAGAAAACGGAATCCTGTCATACTCGTAGTACTTGGCTAGAAATGAGTTTCAATAAAGTAATTTTTTAATTTTATTTATTTCTTGTATATGTAAGGAAGAAAATAGTTGGGGGTGCAGTCAAATAAAAACACTAAATAAGTGGTTACTTATTTAATTATGTGCGGACGTTTCGACCCACTTTGTGGGTCATCTTCATGGCTAAGAAAGAAAAACAGACAAAATAACAGAACTATAAATATACATTGCAGACTAAGTATATGATAAATTAGAAAAAAATATATATGTAGAGAAGTAGAAATTTAGAACAAAAGTGAGGGATATATATGAATAAAAAATTACAGAGAAAATGTTCGGAAAGGTGGTGATGCAAAAAATAAATTTTTTTACAAAGATAAAAGAAGGAAGTAAACAGAAAGTTATTTAAAAAAAGAAAAAGTATAAACATCAGAGGTGAGAAGTAAAATTATGGAAAAGGTAGTAGAATATATGTAAAAAATATAAAATGTAAGATAATAGACTCCTAGGGAGTTTACATAAGTAAAATGAAAGAAGGTATAACGAAAATGATATTAAAGAGTAAATAAAGGAAAAATAACAGTAGAAAGTCAAGATATAAATATAGAGTATAACAGTTTTTAAAATGCATACATATAGTATGAAGTGGTATAAATATATGACGTAAATATACAAGGAACGTATAGAAATATAAGTAACAATATGGCATGAGCAAGGAAATAGAATAAAATATGATGAAATAGTGATGTTAAATGCTAATGAAATCGCAAATAATAATAACATATGATGGATGCCAAAAAGCTAATATGAGAAAAAAGGTGTGCAAAATGGAGAAGGAAAGGGGTGAGGAGAAGATATGAGTATTAAAAATGTAATGAATGGAGCACGACTAGAAGCGGTCTAACTAACAAAAAAAATACGTTATGAAGGTGTTGCCAGTGATATCTGACGGCCAAAAATATGACTAATTTTTATTTTGGAGATATATTTTTTAATTGTATATTAATAGTAATTTTTTATTGAATATTTTTTAGAAATATTGACTATTTTAATATATTTAAATGTGTATCATGACTATTTTATAGAGGGCCACGAAAATTAATGACTAAATATTTCTTATTTCTTGTATAATTTGCTACAATTCACAACATTACATGTTTTACCAAATAGACCAGTCTCAAATTAAAAATAATTGTACAAATTGAAATGTATCGGTGGAGAATCATAATTTACAATGAAAGAAAAAATGTATAAAAAAAACTTCCACCATAGAGAAAAAAAAATTAATAATAATAAAATACACAAAGATTGTAACTATACATTCTTAGTAACTTATATACATATATTTAAACAATGGACAATGAAATAAAAGGAATTTGGTACCCTGTAATAATAAATGTTTTGTTATTTTATGTACATACCGCTTTGTACTATTTTTTGTATAGTTCCCAATATTTTTTATAAGTGGGTTTTTATTGTAGTTACACTTAAAAAAGAATGTATTTTATTTTACTTGTTATTAACTTTTAAACATTTTTATTCGAAATGAAAAGATATGTCCAGGACCGGGACTCGAACCCGGGTCTTCCAGATCGCTAGTCTGGGACTCCATTTGAGCAGGATAGTCCCTAATCAGGCACGCTTCTCGGTCGTGGTCGTATACCCCTCATATACTTCGCAAAAATGCGAGAACGCGGGGATTTAGGATCAGTGAAAAGAAAAGATATGACTAAATATTTTTTCAAATAATTTAGATAATTATCTTGAGATTTAACAAAAAAAAAAACCCAGTTAGTAATAAATTTTTGAGAATCATCAAATCGGCATATTTTATCCTTGCTCCCTCTGTTAGCTACCACAATCGAGAATTTTCGCACAGGAAATTGTCGGGCGTCTCATCGAAACGAAGCTATTCACGAATATTCAGTTGATAGTTATCAAGTTCAAAAATGGACCATGGATCCTGGACTATAATGTTTCTTTTGAACAGAAAAGTTTTCTGCTGAAATGTCCATTTTTTAAATTATAATATGATTCGAAATAAACCATGAAGTGTTTCAAAATTATGCATGTTGTTTGTATTTTGACGAATATTACTTTATTTGTATTTATTGTTTCAGATAAGTTATATACAAAATGAAGACTGCGCTTAGTATAACATTCCTAATGATTGTAGGGGCTACTCTATCCTTACCTACTGTTGGTCCAGGTAAGCCATTCACGATAAATAACTATAAATATATACTTAATTATAGTGAAATCAAATGGGTGGGAAACGTCACCGCTAACTTTGGTGGAAGAACGATATCTTATGGCCTTCGAAAATAAGTTATTGAGCAGAATATTCACGCTGGCTGACGTCAACTGTAAGATTTAGGAGATTACACCAATTTACAATTTAAGGGATTTGTAAATCTGTTGGTCTTAGTAATGAACGAAGTTAATAAGCGCTGTGCTGGCTGGAATACGTACGTAAGTTGTAAGTGGAAGGGGTTTGGTTTTATTTGCTTATTTAATAACGTCAGACATTTTAAGTTCCCTCCGAAGGACAGAATAACTAAGGATTTTTTGCTACCATTAAAAATCCTAAGGCCATCTCTCGGGTTGCAAACCTCATCTTGGGCCTATTAGGTTGTTATGCTAACCTCTACGCCACAGGTGACCCTAAATTGCTTTTTTTATGGATTTTGTTTTTTAGTGATAATTTTATGTTTAGATGATTTTATAATATATATATAGGCGATCCAATTATCTCGATAAATTTTCTTTTTAAGTAGAAGACTTAATTTACACAATAATATATTTATTAAGCAACAGTTTTTCGATTTTACCGATAATGTTATATAATAGCGAACTATCATTGAAATATCCTTAATTTTTAAGTTTTAAAAGATAAAGAGAACTTACTACGCCCTTACCTATTGTTGGTCCATGTAAGGCATTCACGATAAATAACTATAAATTATATAAATATATATATATATAAACTTAATTATAGTGAAATAAAATGTATGGACGCTAACTACTTGGTGGAAGAACGGCATCTTATGGCCTTAGAAGGTAAGGTGTTGAGTAGAATATTCCTACTGGCTGAAGTCCACTGGAGAATTTAGGAGATTACACAATGCGGAATTGCGAAGCATGGTTGGGTTTCAATTGTAGCAAATTTAATCTTCTTTAAAAATGATTACCCATGGTTTTTTTTTCTAAAACGCACTGGTTAGGAGATATAGGCCAAAACCTTACAACATATCGAAAATGCAACTCTCTTACAGTTTTTGCGACCCTCAAATACCTTTCTGCTGGCCTATTTTTGGACTATTTGGAAAAAATGACCAAGGGGCGTAACTCAGAATCTATTAGACCTACAAGCCTCGATCTGTGCTTAAATTAAAGCTAATTAAATGTACTACAACTCCATTCCCTTTGAGTTTTGTCGTAGGATCACTCCTTCGGCCGGTGTTCCTCACGAAATTCGGCCAAAACTTCAATTTCTTTCGACCTTTAAACACCTGGCCGTTGGTATTCTAGGGTTTTAGATCTTTCCTGAGTACTTTGTAGTCAAAAACACGCTTCAATGTTTGAAGAGCCAAAATTAACTCAACTATCACTTCGGCCATCTTGGTGGGTCTGATCATATATACATATATATATGTAGGAGACCTAGAGATTTGCACACTGATATATTTTTTTATTTATTAAGCAACAGTTTTTCAATTCTATCGATAATGTTATATAATAGCGAACTATCATTGAAATGTCCTTATTTTTTAAGTTTTAAAAGGTAAAGAGAGCTTATATCGAACTCAATATAAATGTCAGATATCAAGTTTTCTACTTTCTACAACTATCACCCGCATTTCTACATTCGCCTAGTTTCCCGAATTTCTCCTTTCCTTTTATTTGTGATTTGTCAATTACTAGAAATAAAACACCTTCAAGTAGTATCGTTCCTGGCAAGGCTCGTTGATGTCCTTTATCTTTGGAAAACTTTCGTCTAACCAAAAATTATTATAAACATAACTAGGGTTGATCGATAGAGGTGTAGAGTATACAAAAATAACGAAGACGTGAGAAGATCAATTGAGACAGCGACTTACTAGGGCCACCTGTGGTATAGTGGTTCGTATAACAACCTAAAATCGCAGCCCGGCAGGTTGTCTAAGGAATTTTATTGCGAGAGTAAATTTCCGCGGCTGCGCCGCACTAAGGAAGCGACGTAAAATGGGGAAAGCATATTAATCTAACCACATATTACTTATATATATTTACTCGTACCTACAACTGAAATACTTTCCGATTCCCGCAGGACTGTTTGTGATATCCGGAGTGAGGACTTGCGGAGGTGGAGGTGGCTACTGTCTCTTGGGGTCGGACTGCACGATGAACCAAGACTTTGCCTCGGACCCTGGAGGTCACTGCGGGGGCCTAAGGGGTGCCTTCACCCCCAGCGCACACTTCGTCTGCTGCACCGCCGCCCCCAACGTCCTAATTCAGCTCACTACCACTACTGAAGAGGTGATGTCCATTTGAATGCATATTTTTATTTTTGCAGTAAAAACTTCTTTAGCCGCGTTTGGCGACTTTTGGTAAGGGATAAACTTGTGGGCTCACTGCAGCAACATGTTCGAGACTGGCGACACTTAGTGGCTAGTGCATGAGTTATGCAATGTCTTTTAATCAACTTTAGTTTAAAGTTGAAAATTCTTAATATAATAATTGGATTAATTTTTATAATGGGAAAGATAAAACCATTTTCCAGGCAATTATATTTTCTTGACCATTATTGATCACTTGAGACGTTTCGACAATGTGTCATTTTCAAAATATTACATTTAGTTCTCTTCATCAGGACTAATCATTTATATAACTTATGACCGTAAGTCAAGATAATTTACTTATGACCATGGAGGATAAATGATCCCTTAGAGTTTTTATTTAAATAAATTTTAAAATGAATGTGACTTGGAGAATTTTTTGACTTGTAACTGTGATAAAGTTATATGAATGATTGGTACTGATGAAGGGAACTAAATGTAATAGATTGAAAATGACACATTGTCGAAATGTCTCAAGTGATCAATGAGGATCAAGAAAATATAATTGACTGGAAAATTGTTTTTCTCTTTCCCAATAAAAATTCCTAAAGAAATGAGTCCAGATTATAAGAAAAAATGTATAAAAATTAATTTTTATAATAAAATTATAATTAATTTTTAAATATATTTATTTTGAAGAGAAAAGATTTGCCCTGGCCGGGATTCGAACCCGGGTCGTCTTTATCTCTAGTGCAGTGTTCTAAACCACTGAACTACCAGGGGTCTTATCCAAGCCAGACAAATCCATTCTCTTCACTGATCCTATATCCCCGTGTTCTCACAATTTTTGTGACTTACAGGATCAGTGAAGAGAATGGATTTGTCTAACTTGGATACGACCCCTGGTAGCTTAGTGGTTTAGAGCATTGCACTAGAGATGCAGACAACTCGGGTTCATATCCCGGCCAGGGCAAATCTTTTCTCTTCAAAATAAAAATATATATAATTATTATTATTACAGGCTGATAATATCACTACCACCACATCTGCTCCTACAACTACAATGCTTATGACTGAGAATGAATCTGTTCATCAGACAATAACAAGCCCACCGGATTATAACCCAGCTGATGCAGGTCTGAATTATTATTTGTACTTCACATCATATCATATTCACTTTTTGTAATCATGCTTAATTTTTTTAATTATTTCGCTTAGACCCTTATGGCGATGAATCAGAAAACACCATCGACTGGGGAGGAGTGAAGAACATAACAGAGGTAGTGGACAGCTGCCCTCATTGCAGCCCTCAGGCAGTATTCACGCTACAAGGCACGCCACTCTGCCTTGGAACACATCTTAGAGGTGGATGGGTCCTCACCTCTGGATCGTGCGCACTCAAGTAAAAATTTATGAATACCTTTATTAATCTATTTATATTCTTATAACAATCTGTTTAATAATAATAATAATAACAATAAACTCTTTATTTATCCTGGGACGTCCCTTAAAAATAAAAATACAATAAATAAAACATGAACTATACTGTCCTAGAGTAGAATACAATCACAGTTTAATTAATAAATGAAAATAAAAAAATAAATCACGAATTATCTCCCAACAGCAAATTAAAAGTGAGGAATACATTAAAATAATTATTGAATTATTAAGAAAGAAAACAATCAATATTTACATTACATTATTACAAATTTTATGAAAGACTAAACAAAAAAATAATGAAAGATAAAAACAAAAACAATTGTAATAACTTATTTTAAAAATTTGTAACTGGATGTGTGAACAGCATAGTTAGAAGAAGTATATATATGTATATATATATCATCAAGCAATCAACAAGTTTTAGCCATAAAACTGAACAACTATTTCCAATTTTTTTGGGAATTGTAAGGATATGAGGTGATTGTTGAAGTGTTAAAATCTTAAAACACAGGCTATGAAACAAGATTTCAAAAAATAGAAGAGTTCAAACTTACAGGTTATAATATAATGGGATGATCAAGTTCTTATTATTCTTACAGACTTTGGAATGTCACCTTCTCACCATCTGACCCTTAAAAAAAAGTAAAAATACAAAATGAACATTTCACAGATTAAATGCTATTTTAATAATAAGTTAATAAAATCGAGAAAAAAAAACTAATTCTCGATTTTCGCTTCCGAAATTAAATTTTGGGGAAAAAAATGAAAAAGGTGGAAATAATAATTTTTTAAATAAGTGTGAACTAATTATTTAATACCAACGTTTCAACCCAAACTGCAGGTCTTCTTCAGGGATATACAAGATGCAAACAAATTAAAATTATACATAAAAATATTAAAGAATAAAAATAGTTAAATGTAATATAGAAATAATGCTTTTGGAGAAAGCATATATTCCAGATACCAATAAGAGGATGATTTAAATTACAAAATTCAACAAAGGTATTATTTGAAATTTATGAATTAAAACAATGATAAATTAGTAATAACAATAATGATGGGAAAACTTGTAAATAAATTAAAAATAAATCTATTTATATAAATATACTATTATTTCTATATGTTTCTTAATTATCTCTATATATTTATATTCTATATTTATATTAATCATAATCTATTATTTATTATATTATTTTTATTTTATCTATTTTTATTTTTACAATTTCATATATCATTTTAATTTGTTTGTATTTTGTATACTAGCCATGAAGATGACCTGCAATGTGGGTCAAAACATCGGTTTCAATTAAATAGTTCAACCCTATTTAAGAAATTATTTCTCGGACCTCCAACACGGAACATTTTCTTCTCCATATTTATATTGTCAACTAATATTTAAAAAAAAGAAAAAAAGTGTACCACTGCAACCGGTTAACGGGTCTGGGGTTCAGTACATGGTAGGGACTGTACTGTTTCATGGACAATGGTTCTGCAAGGAGGTGACTTGTCCTATTGTCCTAGATCACGCTCAACCACCAGAATTCCCACCTTATTTTGGGTACCCTATTTTTATAATATTTTATAGAGGCTGAATGAGCCCCAGAAAGGTCCTAGATCCTGTATGAACCATCTTCAGGTGCAAACAGACTAAATAAAAGTAATTGCCTGCAACGGGATTTGAACCAGGATTTCCTGCATGGGAACTCCGTGCTCTATCACTGAGCCCCTTCAACTAATATTATTCAAGAAAAATACATTTTCACTTTATCTATGCAAAGAAATATAGTAAATCAGTTTTTATTTCAATAAGATAAACATTTAAAAAAAAAAGAAGTTAATTTGTTGATAATAGAATAGACCCTATTATATTGATAGTAGAAATTCATTACTTGTTGAAAGGCTAAAGATATAGGAATATTTTAATTTAAATAAGCGATTATTCAGTTGTACACACTTAACCTAAATAAGATAAGAGAATGCTTGACACCAAACATATTCAACATACGAGTCACTTTTTAATCTTTCTGTCATATTTTTACAGATCTTTGAATATTTAATTGATTGATAACATTTTTCTTTTAGAGTATTCCGAGCAGGTATGGTTAAAGTGATCGGGAAATATCAGCAGGATCCAACATTGGAAGCACCAGTGAAAACTATTGCTGTTCATGAGGATTACAGACCATACTCTTCTAATATTCTTCATCCTGAACCAAACAACATTGGTAAAATAATATTTGAATAATTATGCATGTTTTACTTTTTGCTTTGTTTTACAATTTGTAAAAAAGATAATTTAGTCCACTCTGTCTAACCAGCTTACTTTTCTTAGTCCTAATATTACCTTCTTTTTTTTGTGATTGCCCATGCCCTCAGCTTTGTATGTCAAAAAGGTAGCATCAGTGTTTTATACAAGAGGAATTTTGCATTACTAGATTTTACTTTTATTTTGCTATTGCACCACGAAACCTGATGATATTTTCTGTTAATCTTCTGGGAGTAATATCTTAGAACTTTCCCATCCACTCCTTATAATGTTCCAACTACTCTATGCTGTTTTTGGACCAAAGAGCATACGACAATACGCTAAGCTTGTAAAATGTATTAGTTTTATCACTATTTGTTTAGTTTATTTCTCTCTAGTATATAAAGAAGCTTTTAGTGATGTAATATTTTATCACTGTTGCTAAGCAATGGATCGAGGAACTACATTTTGTTTAGTCTTTTTCAATGCTTGATCAGTTAAATTATAAATATTTCTAAAAAATGGTAAATCAAAAAGCCACTGACTGCGATGCATCCTCCACAATCCCATGTAATGCAACCTCTTAAATTCTCCAGAAGACTCTTTGGAATAAAAAAAAATCTTCTAGAATGCATATTAATTCACTGAACTGTAATGCCCGAGTTCATTATATTCGATAATATTTGTGTAAAAAGGTTTTTATTTATAGATATTCAATTTTAGTCACTCTTAATTAAGCGTAATAACTTTATATTTAATTAATTATTTTCAAATATGAATAAATATTTATTAAATATATTAATAACTGCATTATGAATACATTTAATCTGGTTTTAGGACTTATCCTACTCAGCTCGGAACCTCAAAATGCCTGCAAACCGTGTATACCTGGAAAGGAAGACAAGTTTGCTGGAAAATTATGTGCTACTGTTACAAATGCCTCATTAGTGGCTACAAAAATAGCTAAGAATGGTAATTCTTATACATACTAGCTTACTGCAATATATATTTACTCTTTTATTTATTGCAAATGGACCCATGAGGGTCACGCAAAGCTTTCCGACATGGTTTTTTCTATACTTCCTTCATCTTTTCTCCATGTATTCTTTTTCTCTCCTCTGTCCATTTTGCTCCTGGTTTCTTAAATGTTTCTTTGTCTAACATTACTATCCAGTTTTATACCTTGTTTGCAAACATTTTTTGTCAGAAGCATCACTTTGGTTCTATTTTAGCTTTTTCTAGATCTATTTTTGCTTGACTTTTTGTATGTAAGTAACTATTCAATTTGTAAGTCTTGCTTGTGGAAACCTATTAATATGTTCATAAAATTTTAATCCTCTTTTTCTTATGTCTACCGGCAAGTTTGAGATGTTTTCTTTACTCTAATCGGTACCTTCTTTGGTTAATTTTGAACTTAAAATCTTTCTCTTAATTTTGCATTCTTCCTTTAGTACAAACTATGAAAATGAGAAAACTGTAACCCATCGGGGGACGCCTGGTAGATGTGAAACGTTGAAGTTGGATGTTATTGGTAAAGAATTAATTATTTAAGTGTAAGAAAAGGATGTAATGGATGGGAATACAGACATTTTTTTGATTTATGAGATAAAAATAATATTATTTTCATTAAAAATATACATAAAAGACCATTATAATCCAAATAAAATATTACAATTCAGTATCATCAGTTATTTCTGTAATATTAACACTCGATGATGTTTCTGATGGTATCAAAGTTATAATAGGCTGATGGTAACTAAAATAAGCAACGAAAGTGTTACTTTTAATGTTATGGAGGTGTCTTGTAAATACAGCATCTATTATTGTGCCATGTCTTGTTGTAGATTCCCTTGGATCATTATCAAAAAACAACTGAAAAGTAATCAATGATGCTGACTCATCTTTTGCGAAATTTACATTAAAGTCTCCAGCTAAAATAATGGGTAATTCATCTAAATTTTCGTTTAAAATTCTTCAACCACTTATACTGTACGGAAGTAAACTACGGTGTAAAAATGAGATGATACCTTTGATTTGTTGGTTAGGTGAAATATATACAGCAACCATGAGTATCTGACTCCCATGATCTAAAGTAATTTGAGAAGCACATTTAACGAGGCATTTAAGCACTTAAAGCGTAATTTTATAAGGATAATAATTTTATTAATATTAAATAAATGTTTAATATTATAATTTTAAATAACTTAAATTTGAGCACATTTAATGTTCAATTAAATAATAAATATGGGGCTGCTCGAAGTTTTCGCATCACGGCATCAACAGTTGCTCTCACTCGTCAAATGCGCCATTAGATGTTTCACATCAAAAACAACAAAGATAATTAGAATCAAGTTGGCAAAATTCAACGCACCCAATCTTAAGTCTCTCTAATACTGTTAAAAACTAACTAGTTAAACTGAACTAACTTGTTTTGGTTTTTTTATGATGTTGAGTTTTAATTTCTATTAAAAAAAAAAAAAACCTATACCACAACAAGTAACGAAGGGTCTTGGGGTTCAATACATGGGAAAGACTGTCTCTGATGAACTGTTTCTAGAACTACGGTTGTCCACATAGGTGGTTTGTATGAGATCATCCTCAGGCGCTAGTTTTTTCCTCAAGTAAGATTACCCACTTTATCTCTATGTGCTGGGTGAGGCCTAGGAGGGTCTACAGGTCTCACAAGGCCTACTACTATTAATAGATTAAACAATTTATCTGCCACAGCTCAGCAACTAAGTGTTCCACAAACTGATCTACCCCGATCCCTTATCACAATATACAAACCAAAATTAGCTTATACTTGAACACAATTTTATTTTATTGTTGTAATAAAATCAAAGTTAATAAAAAATTACTACTTTACAGATAAAACACGTTAATGATTAAACATGAACTGGGTCATAATGATGGTCTTGTAATGTAGATCACATATCGTGAAATATAATTTTTTTATAACCTATAAAAATTTTAACTACAAAAAAATACATGCTAGTGCTGTCAGCAGATATTTTTTGTTGTTATATTCTTTTGAAAAATATATAAAAATAAATTGTGATCCTAAGTATAACAGTCTCTTTACCTCTGTATATACATAAACTTATTTATTTAAATGTAACATATAAATAATGGAAGTTAAGCAAATAATTTAAACCACAGTTTGTTTTCATCTCACTTTTCTATTTGTATGTTTTTTTTTTCTATTTTGTCAATGATATATATATATATATGTATATATATTAGTTTAATATTAAAAAAAAATTAATTGTTTTAATAATAATATTTTGTTAAAACCTTTTCAGATCCTATGATAACAGATGACATTTGTGAGTCTGTTGTCGAGACTATGCAGGGAGAGGGTACTGAAGATTTCTATACAGTAGCATGTGATACCAATTCTGATTCCCGATACAATGTAATATATTTTCTTTTACAAATAAGTATAATATATATTGATGAAGGTTTTTTATTCTTCACTGAAAATTAATTAAGATTGTATTAATGAAGCTAGAAGTAATAGCAACAAAATTTTTTTTCTGTGATATTGTTTCTGCAAGGAATGGTTTGATTACTGAAAAAAAAATAGCTTATGGTAAAAAAAACTGTTTTTTTTTTGCTTTGACTACAATAATCTTTGGCTTGTTGACGACAGAACTAAAATATTTGAAAACGGCATTCTTGCATTCTTCTTAAAAAATTCCCAACCTCTTAATATCCTCAAAGAAGAAGTGCAATACATCCTAACGAATAATCACCCAAATAGGCTCATAACCTGAGACCACACCTCCACCCCATTATGCTGAAAGCTTTCAGTTTGGGTTGAACGTCTTGGGGTGGAGGTGCAGTCTCAGGTTATGAGCCTATTTGGGCGATTATTCGTTGGGATGTATTGCACTTCTTCTTTGAGATGTGATTGATCTTACTCTTGGTTGTGTCTTGATCATGCCTGAATAGGCGAAACGTCGACTGGTAATTGTTTGTTTTTACTCCAGATTTGAAACATAAGGCTTTGATTGTGGTTTTTTCTATTTGCATTCTAATTATTTTATTTACTTATTACTCTTTTGGCTAACTTTTACTTAAATATTGTTTTTTCATCATTATTGTCATTATCATATATCATATTGTTTCAATTAAAAATTTAAAATAGTAGTTTTATTTTGTTTTGTAATTTAAATTTTTTATCTGCTTTACTCCAATAGTTTCATTTTTATATATTATTGCATTTACATTGTTTTTATTATATTTTTCTCTATTCTAATTATTTAATTTTAAAATATTTCAGTGGGATGACAGCTCTGAGAGTGGAAAAGGTCTTTTATGTCGAGGGTTTGTGGCTGGAATAGAAACTGGATCAGGAACTGGTCTCGCTGTCTTCACAAGGGTTTCATTATATGCTGACTGGATTGTGGAGAACATGGTACAAGAACAACGGCAAGAATTCTCCATAACTGTTTAGTATTTATTATGACATTACGTTTAACATGCACCTGTGATAAATTTTATTTTATTAGTTCTTCATATATGTGTATTATTGCTCTGACCTTTTTCATATTATAATTTCTAATTTTATTCCATCTATATCCATTGTTCACATTCAATGATCATTTTCTGTTAATTGTAAATTAAAATTGTTAGTACTATATATATGTTTATATTAAAAATGACATATTTTGTTGTATTATTTAATAATATTAATATAAAGCTTTAATGTCTTGTGCTTTAATGTTTAAGCTTTAATGTCTGATTCAGAATGTTAAAAAAAACAAAAAGTCAAACTTAAATAAATGAGCAATATTTTTTTTAATTCCTTTTTTTACAGTACCCATCATATTATTATTTAATTACTCTTTTAGGTTTCCACGGCCACTATTTATACAAAATACTTCAGTGGTATCTTCTGGTTTAGACCGTGTCGCTAACTTTTTCGCCAACGTTTCGCCAGACATGCTGCTGACTTCTTCAGGGCAGAAAAGAGAATGATTGTTCATTCATGAAGAAGTCAGCAGCATGTCTGGTGAAACGTTGGTGAAAAAGTTAGCGACACGGTCTAAACCAGAAGATACCACTGAAGTATTTTGTATATTATTATTTGTTTTTTATCATGTAAATGACAATGATTAATTTTTTCAAATTAATCATTAAATGCCAGACAAAAACTAATCCTAATTTAGTTTAATAATATATTTATGCTAACATACCAGCCTACTCAATCAAATTTCTCAAAAGTAATTTTTTCAATGTAGTCCTCTTTTCACAAAGACAAGAAACAACAAATTTTTTTTTGTATTTATTTCTTGTATAATTAGGTACAATTTACAAATTTATATGCTGTACCAAATAGACCAATCTAAAATTAAAAACAGTTGTACAAATTTAAATGTATCTGTGCAGAATCATAGTTTATAATGAAAGAAAAAATGTATAAAAAAACTTCCAACAGAGAAAAAAAATTAATAATAATAAAATAAACAAAAATTGAAACTGTACATTCTCAGTAACTTATATACATATATTTAAACAATAAGTATTTTCTTTATAGTTCCCAATATTTTTTATATGTGGGTTTTTATTGTTTACACTTAAAAAAAAATGTTTACATAGTTTGTTGAAAGATAAATTAATATAAGGTATACTTAATTCTTTATACATAATTTTAACTTTAGTGTAATAAGCATAGTTTCCAGCAATTCTAAGCCATTTGTTTTGGAATATTTGTATTTTTTTGTAATTAGTTTTAGACACATATCTAAATATTGGGCATGCATATGTTAGTGTAGGTCATAAGCAGCCTTTATATAATAATAACTTATTATCAGTGCTTAAATTAGAATTTCTATTAAAGTAAGGATATATAGTACACAGAGTTGTGTTAGCTTTATTGCACACACAATCAGTGTGAAAAGTAAAAGTTAACCTTTTGTCCATATTAAGTCCCAAATATTTATCTGCGTTGTCCAGGGTACAGGCATTCTGTTTACATTCAGTTGGGAGATTTAATTCAGTCCTCTCTTTGTAAATAATATATATTGGGTTTTATCTTGATTTATTTTAGTTTTCCATTTATCGTAGTATCCCTCTTCTTTTTTTTTTAGTTCTGTTTTAAGTCTATTTTGAATTGCGTCTGGTCTATAACTTGAAGTATAAAGAGCAACAACAATATGAGAATCTAAAGAAATGATAGAATCAAAGGAATTGATAAAAATGAAGTATATAAAATAAAAATTACCTCATCAAGGTCCAGTACTTGGTAGGGACTGTACTGGTTCTAAGCCAATTTTATTGTAAGGAAATGATTGGCTGAAATCATTCTCAACCCCCGGGGTTTTTACCCCAATTAAGGGTTTAAAGGGGTGGGATAGCTCAGCAATCAGATTGCTGAGTTTCTATGCTGAAGGTTCTGGTTGAAATCCAACTGTGACTGACAAATTATCTAATATTTAAAGAGTTATGTTAATATAACTGAATACAGTCAGCATGCAACTTAATTTTTAAAAATGTACTAAACCCACTAAAAATATGAAAATTATAAAATATACAAACCGTATATAGACCTATAGTAACTATATGCAGTCCTAGATCTGATGAGAATTATTGAGCTTGGGAAGCTGAAACAATCGTATCGCCAGCATGAATGAGAACCACAAGTTAAAGACGTTGAAAAAGAGGCATGCTACATCTAATTTAATATTTCCCCATTAGATGGCGGATTATGTGAAGCTCTTCAGTAATTTCACTATCACTAGCATTACTAGTATAAGTGTAGTAATAGATATATTACAACATTATAGTAATAAATATTTCAATATAGTGATACATATATTGAATTTAATTTGAATAATTAGTGAAAGGAACTAGTAGGTGTAGTTTGAGTAGGCAGGAGGACTCGCAAGGCATAGTTTTTGGTCTATAACTTAACTAAAAGAGAACCAAACATATATTTCATAAAATTTGGCACAACTTTAATATACAGTAGAGAACTCCTATCTAGTATTCAATAATGTGGATCATGTTAAATGAAATTACAACAATTATTAATATTTTATTAGATTTTATATAAAATTATTAAATTGGAGCTTTCCTCTTATAAGTTTAGGAGTTTTGATGTAAGAATAAATATCAGGAAATATAACACACTTGCGTTTAAATAACATAAAAATATTAAAAATTTAAATAATAATATTTAATTAATAATAATGACATTTATATATAATATACAGGCCAATTCGATTAAATACGATTTTGAATAGTCTTTTTTGGTTCTTCTTTATTTCTAATTTCACCATTTGGCACTTCCCTACATTCTTCCAATTTGAGTATGGACGTAATTTTCTTGTTTGACAAAATGGTATGAATATTTAACGATTTTATTACTTGAGTGGGAGTTCTAAATCTTCTTCCAATCGCTCTACAGACCATTGGAGTGGGCCCTGGCCTCCTCTAATAATGTCCACCAGTCTGCACGCTGTAGGGCATCAAATCTCTAGTCCCTAACTCCCAGAATCATCTAAACATCCTCCGTTACTCCATCCATCCAAGACGCAGTATTCCTCGACACCTGGTACTATGAATGGCCTCTCTGATTATCTTTTTGAGATCTCGTCCTCTGACATACGAACCACATGACCACCTCAATCTTCCCAGTCTAATATGACTTACAACATCAGGTTCACCAAGGAGGTTGTATATTTCTTGATTACTTCTCCTAAATTTTAAATTTTACCCATCCAGGTATAATTGGTATAGGGATCTAGTATGTAGTAGTATCTGAACCAACAGCAGAGGCTTGGGACCTCCATTTTACGTATGTTCCGAAGGACGGCGTAATCAAGGATATTTAACTTAAAAAAAGCCTAAGATCACCTGTATGGATGCAATCGTGTACCTTTTTGTGAGGGAAATATCATTTGAAATTAAAATTCCCTGACCCGTTTACTAAATATAAGAGTGAATGAAAAGCAGGAATATTCTTTTAGAGTTGTTTTAAAAATTAAACAGCATAGTGTGACAAGAGAATAATGAATAATCTAAATAACAGCTGATTTTGATTATCGAATAACGTATAGACAATTAATCGGTTTTAAAAAAAAATACGAATCACTGTTAAAAATGGTTTCGTTTCTTTGTTTATTTTTTTATCGTTGCTATGGCTAATCGGACGATGTAACAGTGGGAATCCTAAATTTTGCCTATGCAGGTATAACCAATTATATAGATTGAATTCAGGAACAAAAGCTTAGTCATTTTATGGATCGTTAACGAGTACTTGACACCACACAGGCTCGGAACCATTTTACTCCCCCTTCGAAGGACGGCATATCCATGGATTTAACTTCTTTAAAACAATCTTAAGCCACTTGCCGGGTTAGAAACTCGTGATCATGGCCATTGAAGTTGCAGTGCTAATCACTGCAACCCCAAGATACGAGGGTGGTATGAAAAGTTTCCGACCTAACAAAAATACAAGACATTTTTTCTTAATTTTATTTTTTATTTTTCAGCATCGTTTCCTTGTAACTCTACACACATCTCCCAGCGATGCGATCCCATCTCTATAACCCGTATAAAATGTACTCGGAGTTTTTATCTGCAAAATAATTGTTCACGAAGGTGATGTTTCTTTATTTGATGAAAATCTCTGTCATCCGAGAACAATTTTTAGATGAGGGAACAAGGGAAGTCACTTGGGGCTAGATCTGGTAAGTAAGGCGGATGGTCAAGCAGTTCAAACCGTAATTCTTGGATTTTCGCCATGGCAACCGCTGAGGTGTGAGATGATGCGTTGTTCTGGGTGAATCAAGATTTTCCTTTTCTGCAAATGTGGCCGTTTTTCCGCAAGTTCTGCCTTCAGCTTGTCAAGTAATGATGCGTAGTATGCTCTTGTAATGGTTTTTCCTTTTTGAAGATAATCGATTAAAATAACTCCATCACTATCCCAAAAAACAGTCGCCATCACTTTCCCCGCCGAGACAACAGTTTTTTTTTTTTTTTTTGGAGCCGGTCCCCCCTTTGAAGTCCACAATTTGAACTGTATTTTTTTTTTCGGGCGTATAACGGCGTATCCAAGTTTCCTCTAAAGTAATTAATCGGCGCCAAAACTCGGATTTATTGCGCCTAAACTACGCCAACAGAGCGTTGGAAATGTCCATGCGGCACCCAACGTTCGGACAGCATTATCATATCTAAATGTTGATTTAATATATAACAAACACGTTCTTTTGGAGGGTACATAACCTCTGCTATCTCTCTCACTTTAATTCGGCGGTCGTCTAGCACCATTTGGTGAACTTTGGCGATGTTCGGCAGAAACGTTTCGGACCACCCTCGTATGTATTCCTAATTCGTGAGTTAGAAAAAAAGTATTCCAATGACACCCTAAACAGTTTGAGATTGCGGATAACGTTTGTTGCAACTATAATTTGAGGCACCTTTTATAATTATTTCTAACATCATTTTGTTTTGATAATAAAAAATATTCAATAATACATAATAAATAAACCGAATATTTCTTCATCAATAATGAATTATTCCATTTTTTAAATGAAAGAAGATTAAAGCATAAGAAAAGAAAATACAGAAATCAATTATACACATTATTATCGTTAACGGGTGTTCTTTATTAAATACGAAGGAAACTAATGCCCTACGCTTTTAATTATGTATAAAATTTACAACTAGAAAGCTGATCTCAATTAACATATGTCTCATAAGTTCACAGTTAGGCTTAA
This sequence comes from Troilus luridus, assembly GCA_964056705.1. Classification (NCBI taxonomy): domain Eukaryota; kingdom Metazoa; phylum Arthropoda; class Insecta; order Hemiptera; family Pentatomidae; genus Troilus; species Troilus luridus. Next base: position 14,629,558 of record OZ057412.1, read on the forward strand.
GTAATTGACCGTAAAATTAATAATATTGGGTTGCAACATATGAAATGTTTTTTTATTACCAAATAAAATATTAAACAATACTTTTATTAATGAAAATAGGATCCTTCACTTTTAATACACTTCTCCCAAGGTGAAACAAGCATTTCTATCCAGGCTCTGTAGAAATTGGCTGTCAAGGAAGAAGCGAAGTCTTGGATGGCGATTTCAGGGCATTTTCGTTGTCAAATTTTTATTTCTTAAAAAATTATCCAAACAAAGGAAAAAGTAAAAATCAGTCGGAGAAAGGTCCGGACAATATGGTGGGTGAGGAAGGTGCTCCTCTTTTCTGTTTCGCAATCGGGTGAGCTGCTGGGCCTCGGTTAATTCATGTGGTACCCATATTTCCAGCTTTTTTGTCTTACCTACCTCCTGAAGGTGCCTGGAAACAGTCATGGCACTTGCTCCAAGTTGTAAATCTAATGGTTTGGGAAGGGAACTTTTCGACCAGCACTTTCAACTTTTTTTTTTTTATATAATTCCAGGACCGAAAATTTTTCAAACCAACGTAAGGTTGTTCTTTCGCTCACTGTATCTTCACCGTACACAATATTATGTTTCGGAACGCCTCCGTGACGTTATGACCAAGTTTAAAATCGTAGAGAAAAGTTATAAGAATTTCCGCGGAAGACATAATTTTTTCTTTTTTTTTTTTAAACGTTGCTTCACTTTCTAAAGAAAAAGTAAGACTGATTATGAAAGAGAATTAAATGATCTTTCAAACGATATACATAACATAATTTTGTATGTACAAATAATCTAATCCCTAATGAAAAGAAAACTGTAAATAAACGAAACTAACGACCCAATATTTCACCCGTTACGACCCAATAATATGTTAAAGTCTACAGTGCGTATGATCATAAAATACCCATCATAATAAAAGTATATATTTTGTTTTTTTACGATGAAACAATTGAGCGGTGATGCTCAGTGAGTAGAAGCCGTAGTTCTATATTGAAGTTTCCGGGTTCAAATCCTGCTGTGGCAGATATATTATTTAATCTGTTAACAACCACAGACCCTCCAGGGGCTCACCCAGATTTCATAAAGTGGAGGAAAAACGTTGAGCGTGATCTCGGATATGTCACCTCTATGAACAACTCTATGCAAATGGATGAGTTTATTCCTAACAAATTAAGGAGCATTGATGATTTTACGAAGAATTTTGAATTGTAAGGATTGGAAGGAGAGGAAAGAGTTAACTTAGTGGAGCCCCAAAGCTCCACTCCGCAAGTCCAGATGGGTCTTATAATAGACATGTGTATGAGCCTTTTGTAATTAATTGGGAACATAATGTGATGTCTGGTTAGTGTTGAAGTAGCCTGAAACGGCGACGATACGTGTTCGTATCCTGATGTGGCATACAAATTGACAGCCATTGATGGACCTTGTGAGATATGGAGTTACACTTGGGGCTAACCCAGCCTCTATAAGAGGGTATCCTTCATTGAGGGAAAACCTTGTGGTCATGAGTGATCTCCGACAAAGAACCTACCTACACAACCGTGGTCTTAGAAACAGTACAGTCTCTACCATGTAAACAAGTTGAATTCGATGGCTTAATGGGAGGCTATTGCCAGGCAACGCCGATAATTTATTGCATCAGTAAAAACTTTATCATGTAATAGAGAGATGTATAAGTCGATATTTTATCAACGTTGAAAAAACGCTTGTGGGTGAAGGATTGGCTATTGGACAGGGATAAGTTCACCCATTAAAACTTAATCGACGAGATTTCAGTAAAGGAACAGTCAGATTACTATAAGTATTTTCGGATGGATGAAAACGTATTCAATAATTTATCTGTGAGGCTTCTCCTCATATTAAAAAACAAGATACAAATATGAGGGATAGTATATGCCCAAAACAGCGGTTGGCAGTTACCCTACGCTATTTAGCAACATCCCGAAATTTTGAGGACTTAAAGTCTAATAAGGATTAAAGGATTGTGATAGAATCCTGTGAAGCTCTCATGTAGATATGAGAATAAAAAAATATATATTTTTTCCATATACAATACACAATTTTACGTATAAAATTAAGTTCCACACTGCTGTTATAGGAAAAAAACGAAGTTTTTAGAAAAAACATTACATAAATCATTTATAACTTTTGAAAAATGCGGCTATTTTTATTATTGCATCGGAAATCAGTCGATGCGTCACCCTCAACAGGTACAATATACTGAGGATTGATAAAAACGAGCATACAGGATCAGTAATACTGTCAGTATCCCCTCCCCTACGCTGGGTTGAACTAAGGAATGATGGAGTGAACCATCACTCATCAATACCCCACTTCAGTACATCAGTAATGCCCTTCTACGATCAGTATTACTGACAGTATCTGACTATACTGTCAGTAATACTGATCGTCTATGGGCCCCTTTAGTGTAGCCCAAAGCTCTACTCAGTTAGTCCAATTAGGTCATATAATTTTCATATATATGAGTTTTTGTAATGAATTGGGAGATTAGAGCGTCTGTTTAGTAAATGTTCCAGGATCTTGAAACAGCGACACAAAGAAAAATTAATAAAGAACTTAGTTGAAGCTTAGTATTCAAACTTTAAACAAAATTTACTCTAATAGAAATTTTCTTTATTTAAAGAAAATTTAATTTTTGATTTAGATTTGTCTAGAAATATATTTCGGTTTTGTGACACACGTTTCCCTCATTATATTAACGTGTTTCCCACGAGATTTCAAGCCAACAATTGTTTCCCTATGGGAAAGGATTACGTAAATAGATTTCTGAAGCCCAAAAACCCTTTTTCTAAAACCTTAAGCAACAAAATTACAACAGATGGACAGAAGTTGCTGGTAGTTTACGTGCCATGAATACATACAACATTATTTGTAAGTTAATACGAGCATATTGAAATATTTGCGTGCAATAAAATATTAAAGCTAAGAAGCAATACTGATAAGGTAATAATAAAAACAGTAACTAAAGAAAGTAAAATTAAAATCGTTATTAAGCCCAAAAAATTAAGTGCTTTGGTTTTCTTAATAACCATGATTTATAAATGTGATATACAAAATTTACACTTCTGTTTTGATATTTACACTTATGAATATTGCTGAAATACATAAGAAATAAATAACTATTGCTACTAAAACCTATGAAAGGCCTTGGGTTCTGTACATCGTAGAGACTGCTCTGTATCTAAGACAATGATTGTAAAGGGAGGTTATTTGTCCGAGATCACGATCAACCGACAGTTATACCCCCGATTTAGGGTACAAGTTTAAAAATAGAGAGATACTACAATAAATGGAAAATTAAAATAAATCAAGATAAAATCCAAGCTATATTATTTACAATGAGACGACCGAATTATATCCCCCAACTGAATCTAAACAGAACGCCTGTACCCTGCACAACCCAGATTAAATATTTAGGACTGAATATGGGCAAAAGGTTAACTTTTATGTTCCGCACTGATTATGTGTGCATTAAAGCTAACAGGGCTCTGTTTACAATATATGTACTAATGCCTGCTTACCACCTATACCAGCATATGCATTCCCAATATTTAGTGATATGTCTAAAACTAATTAAAAAATTCCAAAAATAATACCTTAGAATTACTGGAAATTATGCATATTACACTAAAGTTAAAATTATGGATACAGAATTAAGTATACCTTATATTAATGCGTTTATCAACAAACTATGTAAACATTTTTTTAAGGGTAAAAACAATAAAAACCAACTTATAAAAAATATTGGGAACTATACAAAAATTAGTACAAAGTGGTATGTACATAAAAGAACAAAACATTTATTATTGTAGGGTATCAATTTCTTTTATTTCATTGTTAATGTATATATGTATACAGGGTGTCCCATTTCAAGTGGATCAAACGTTTTTACCTGTTAAACGAACCAAAATTCAGAAAAACGATTCAGGTAAAAGTTGTAGTTATTCAGGCCTAGTTTGAAGAAATAAAAAAACATTTTTTTGGTTTTTCACTTTAAATGGTCAATATCGACCTTCAAACAATGTAGTTTCCTCTTGACCCCCATTTATTTATATTTTTCTGAAATGTACAATCCAAAACATGGAAATTATGTATGTAACATTTTTTTTTCTATCTTTCATACTTTAAGTAGAAAAAGCATTCAAAGTTCACTACTTGAGTATACCTCCTTTACGAGGAAACATAATGTAGCATAAGGTTATTTTATTTAGGAGTTTTTAGTCGTTATAAGTTACTAATCAAGGTATTTTGAATCTTTCAGAAAATGTCTGGACATTTAAATACCTTTTTTTTCGACGTTTTTATAGAAAAAATTGATAATTTTGTACATTTTCCATACATACATTTTTTCCATGTTTTGTATTATACATTTCAAAAATAAAAATAAATGGGGATCAAGAGGACACTACATTTTTTGAAGGTCGATATTGACCATTTAAAGTGAAAAACCAAAAAATGTTATTTTATTTCTTCAAACTAGGCCTGTATAACTACAACTTTTACCTGAATCGTTTTTCTGAATTTTGTTTTGTTTAAAAGTTAAAAACGTTAATCCAATTGAAATGGGACATATATATATAGATAAGCTACTAAGAATAAATAGTTACAATTTTTGTTCATTTTATGATAATTAATTTTTTTTCTCTGATGGAAGTTTTTTATACATTTTTTCTTTCATTGTAAACTATGATTCTGCACTATCATTCAATTGTTTTTAATTTGAGACTGGTCTATTTGGTACAGCATGTAATTTTGTGAATTGTAGCAAATTATACAAGAAAAAAAGCTCTATTAAACGGGTACAATAAAGGCTGGGTGAGCTCTAGGAAGGTCTGTAGAACTGATAGGGTCTATCTGTGGCTGTTTACAGATTAAATAATTTCTCTACCACAGCGGGACTTGAACCCGGAACCTTCATAGCAACTTAGCACTCTAGACTATGTGCTTACAATTGTCCGAACTTGGAATAATGTATACCCCCCCTCACAGAAAACACCCGACAAATTTAATTGACATAATTGATGCTTTGAATAAATTGTATTTGATTGAACTTCTTAGTGTGAGATTACAGCTTATGATTGATAAGTTTGCTCCGACTGTTGATGTGAAGTATGCTCTGGATAATCATATTCATTGATGTCAATTTTTTTATGCTTATGTTGATTGGTTAATTGCTTTCCAGTGTTTTAGAAACCTAATTATTTAAACCTGGAGATTTTAATTTTTGTATTTTTCCCGCTGTTTTCTAATTACTAATTGAACTAATGGTTTTTATCTATACACATTATAAAAAAATGTCCTCAGCCGCGTTTGTTCTTGGTAAACTCAATAACTGCACGGATTTTCATGCGGTTTTCACAAATAGATACAGAAAGGTTTTGGTAAATAATTTGTCAAGTTTTCGTAAATTGGTTGGAATTTAACGATAATTGTTGGAAGTGTAGGAAAAAGTATGATCTCAAGACGCTGCCTGATCCCTTTTACAAATGCATATGCATGAATATTCCTCTTTTATAGAGCTACAAAAAAGTCAGCATTAGCATATATCTATTTGTTAAGGATAACTTACTTAACTATGTTATCTTCTAAAAATTGATAACGTACAATAATATACTTTGGAAAGCTATTTAAACGAGTACAGTATTAATCCGTATGAAATTATATACTTCAGTTACCTTCTAATCATTTCATGCTCATTATTAGAATATTTTATATCATTATATAATACAATATAATGTTATATATTATATGTTATATATTATGTTAATATAATATTACATATTATATAATTTAAATGAGTATCTTAAGGGTTATCGCAAAATATTAACGCGAATGAAAATAAATTCGTATATAAAGAAATATTTTGTTTTGTTTTTATGTTTATAATATATACATAATAAAACACATGTGGGTATGTATTACTACCCATGCAATATCATATAATTCTCGAGCACAATTCATATAGAATTCATATAGGACTTGAACACAATAGACCTTTTTAGGGCGATGTGCATATAACAAATAAGAGTTATACTCAAATACATACATACATCACATAATTTAATGAGTATCTTAGCAAAAAATTAACGTCCTTAGAATTAAATTCATGTATAAAAAAATATTTTGTTTTGTTTTTATGTTTATAATATCTACATAATAAAATACATTGGACATACAAAACATGTAGGCATAATATACCTAATTACCCGTGAAAAGCCGGGGTGGTTTGCTAGTGCTCGATAAATATAAAATAAATTTCGTAGGAAGTTACTGATGTTATAATCAAAAGCGTACCAGCAGTTTTCATGATTGGGTTTTAATTTTTTTAAATTGAATTAAATAAAAATAAAAATACCTGAATTGACATGACAACATATCCTGATGCGACACCCCGAGACGGGGACAAGACAAAGACGCGGGCAGTTGGGGGGAGGAACGAGAGGGGCGACTCTCACTTTTTTAGCGCTCAGACTTCGGCATGATCTCACCCGATCAACGTCTGGTCTCCTCAGTCCGTCGTACGGTATCGTCAGTGGCGTAGTGAAAAGTGTAGCGACGTATATCTATTTTATTTTATTACCATTCAATGTTTGGTGTTTCTCGGATCGTTTAGATCGGCAACGGACCGATTTCCTAACCCCGGCGGACGAAATTCGGTTTCTTAACTGACCGTCACAAACACTTCTGGATTACGCTCTGCGGGGAGTCAGGTCACGCTAAAACTGTTTCAGCGACCACCATGTTGTTTATAAATATCGGTAACGTTTTTAATTATATGTTTATTTCCTATTTTATAATTTCTTTATTAGTTGTTTTTTATTTACTGTTTATTATCATCATTATTTAAAATTAAATCAATAATCCACTTATTTGGTGTTAGAGAAGAAATATTTGCAATTATATTTGTTTTCTGTATTTAATAATAATATACATAAAAAAAAGCAGAATTCTCATTTTTTTTTTGCTACTTGTAATATCATAAACTTAATTTTTTTTAATAATATTTATTTTATAAATTTTAAAGAAGAGCAGAAATTAAATTGTTTGTTCTTCTTGTAAATCTGTCAACAAATTCTAGTCACAAATTATCTGTCACAAGAAAAAAAAAAAAAGAATTATTAATATTTTGTTTTTCTTGCTAAATTTGTCAATAAATAATAAGTGTTCAAGCAATTTTTTTATTATTTTTTTTTATAAATTAAAAAATAACCAGCTAGCCCTCTTGTTTGACATTAGAGAATAATTTAAATTGGAATTATATTTATTTTATGTACTTAAAAAAAAAAAAAAAGAAAAACACACAGCGTAACTGTTATTATTATTATTTTGTACTTCTTCTTGTAAGTTGCTTATAAATTATATGTATCGGCAGCAGAATTTGATTTTTTTAATTTATAAATATTATTTGTATTTTATAATATTGATTTTATACATTTAAAAAACCAACAACAGATTTCAGAATTCTATAAGTTCTTCAATAAATTCATGTCATTAATTATGTGTCAGAGGAGAATTTTAATTCTGTTTCTTTTTAATGAATTTACCATATTTATTAAAAAGGAAGCAGAATTATGAGTTTTTCGCCATTAAATTCTGTTTTTTTTGTTTCTAATAATTTTGGCAAGAGGTTTCTAGGAAAATTTCAATTTTGTTTATAATATTTTTAAAAAAATACAGAATTCTGAATTATTTTTTCTTCTTAGGTCGTCAATAAATTATAAGTCGCTCAGCAAAATTTGAAATTTTTGTATTTTTTTATTTATTTTATACATGAAAAAAAAATAATTTTGAGTTTATTGAAATTTATTTATTATATTTTAAAAAATTATAGCACATATATGTTGTTGTTTTTTAGTATGGCAATAAATACATTATGTAATAACCATAAAATTTGGAATTCAATTTATTTTTCTGTTTTATATATTTATAAAAACAGCATAATTCTTATTTTTTTATTACCTATAAAATATTTTTCAATACTAATATTTAAAGTGATTTAATGTAGAACCATGATTAAAGTTTGTTAGAATTATAAACGTTCTAGGGTTTATCAATTTGTGTCAGCCTAAAATTGCGTTTTCACCACACGTTATTATCAAATTGTCACTTGTATTGAAATAGTTATTAATAATAATTTTGTTTAATTTTCACTAATTACTCCTAATTTTATCAATAATTTCAATTTAAAAAAAAATACTTATATTAACCTTCCTTAATCAATAAGAATATACTGACCTTTAGCATTTAGTTATTATTTTTTAAAATCCTAATTTGCATGCAATCCTTAACCCAAATACCTTTCGAACGTAACATTTCATTATCAGGGATCATTCAAGAAGGTTTTCAAGTTTTTGTATTAATTTAAACAAAATGCGTTTAAAGAATAATAAAAAAAACAACAGTATTTTCCTTAATTAAATAAGCAGATATTTAATAATATACAAAGAAGAAAATAATATAAAATTAGAAGAAACATCCATTGAATACTTTTAAAATATATTTTTAACCCGCCCTGGCTTTGCACGGGTAGTAATACATATTATGCCCACATGTATTTTATTATGTAGATATTAAAAACATAAAAACAAATCAAAATTGTATTGCTTTATATACGAATTTATTTTGATGCGCGTTAATTTTTTGCGATAACCCATAAGATACTCATTTAAATTAGATGGTATAAAATATTCTAATAATGCGCATGAAATGCTTAAGGTAACTAAAGTATATAGGTTGATAAGGATTAATACTGTACTCATCTAAATAGCTTTCCAAATACCACATTGTACGTTATCAATTTTTTTAGAAGATAAAATAGGTATAGTAAGCTTTCTTTAAAATATAGATATATGCTATCACTGACTTTTTTGTAGACCAATAAAAGAGGAATATTCCACCATGCATTGTTTTGTTATATGACAGAGGCATTAGGCAGCGCCTTCGATGAAACCTCCCAGGAGGTTATACCTACCTATAAAATATACTACATATACTTTTTACTACATTTGCGACAATTATCGTTCTATTTCAACCCGTTTACACAAAACCTCGATAATATACATATCTAAGATCCTGGTGAAGCACTCTATCTATTGGTGAAAACCGTATGAAAATCCTTGCAGTAGTTATTGAGTTTACCGCGAACAAACGCGGATGAGAAGTTTGTTTTATAATGTGTATAGATATACATTAATAAGTTTAAATTTTAGTACTTTAATAAAGTATATTTTATATTGTCCCTGCCATTTCCAACTATCGAATGTGAAAAACACTGATTTTCAGGAGAATTAAAAAAAAGCAGTTTCAAGGTTCAATAAAAATTAGTGCCTATAATTCCAACCAATTTCAGTACTTGGGGCTCACCCAGCCTCTATAAGTAGGTACCCAATGAAGGGTACTTCCTACTTGTTTCAGGCTACTTCCACACTCACTAGACAAACACAATAAGCTCCCAATTAATTACAATGACTAATATAAGACCTATCTGGACTTACGGAGTAGAGCTTTGGGGCTCCACTAAGCCTACTCTTTCTTCTCTTTCCAATCCTAACAATCCAAAATCCTTCGTAGAATCTTGAATCCTCCTTACTTTTTTACAAATAGTCATCCATAATGACCAAAATGTCCCATCTGTTGCTGAATAACCCCGAGCCCGATATCAATCCTCCCGTGAAAACATTATTATTCACACTAACCTACTAGTATGAAACCTACCTTCAATTAGCCTCCAAGGCGTCTGAAAAGATGATGCCCTCGTGACCTTCTAATTTGCTATTCTCTATTTGCCTTTAATTACTTGCCATTATCAATAAATAACATCTACTTTTTTACATTATTCACGAAGAAAATTTTTATCTGCTCTGTGAAAATACTTTTATATGGTTGGTTATTCACTGTTTGAAAAGCACCGGTGCATTTCATGAAGAGTGTACTTTCTCACAAATTGCTTCCTGAGATGTTCACTTCCCCTGAAATTAGTTCCGCTCAGATCAAGATCTCTACGGCACTTCTTCACTTCACAGCTCTCAATAAAGACAGTTATTTTACGATTTCGCTTTTTAACACTTCGTTAATAGTTTATTCCTACATTCCAAGATGATACATCTTCTTATAGATATGCATTAATTGTGTGAGTACATACCGCCTAAAAGAGTACAGTCCATGAAACAGTACAGTCTCTACCATGCACTGAACCCCAGACTCGTTCGCGGGTCGTAGTGGTTACAGCTCAGGTTTCCAAAGAATATACTCTAAAACCAAAAAAAACTGAATCCAAACTCAATTTATCCTTATTGCATATAATAATTTTTGCGATTACTGTGCATACTATACTTCAATATTTGTTGAAGGAAGTAAGCATTGGGTTACGTGAATAGAAAGCGTGCTCCATACTTGGAATTCCCCTCAAGTATATAAAAAAGTAAAGTGAAAATAGTAACAAGAAAGAAACGCTCCAACATTTTTAAACCATGGCCTTTGAGCGTAAAAGTGACATCGCGTGGTCCGACCTTAAACCTGAGGAAATGGGAGGTAGAAAACTACCACCTGAAAAATGAAGAAGATCTCGGATGTAGATCTACATATCTTCATCTTCTGAGAATGAAAGTTAAACTACTTTCAAAAATTGTGGGATTATTTACCTTCCCTATATTCCTTATATGAATATAGGATATAATATACTATATAATTTTTATTTGTGTCATATTCCTAATACAGTCAGCACTGGGAGTATCCATGGCAACCACACCTGGCCAGAAGATTGCAGCAGTTGTTAGGCTTCTTACTCAAAAACTTATAACCTTACTTAATGTTTCTTTTCAATTATAAGTGTTATTAATTTAATATAATGGTCAAACATATAAAGTGCTTTTTTATTTCATAATAGTTGGGGAGAGAGTCCAAGTAAGAGTCTATGTCAATAATTCACAAATCTGGCACTTTGGTGAAATTCTCAAGAAACTGGGAACTCGTCATTATCTTGTAAAACTTGATTCTGGAAGAATTATCAAACGACATATTAATCAACTTCGTTCTTCGTTAGTTCAAAAGAAGACAGTGACATTTGATCCAGCTCCACCACAACTCTTTAGTGTACCTCAAGTTCCTCAAGCTGAGACCAGTGCTCAATCTCCTGTTCAACTAAGTCCGCCTCCACTACATTTCTCTCGCCCTGTCCGCACTCATAGCCCTATTGAACGTTATGGGGATCCGGTACTATACCGGGTATCTTGTGAGTGATTTCTTATTAGGAGGGGAGACTGTCATATTCCTAATACAGTCAGCACTGGGAGTATCCATGGCAACCACACCTGGCCAGAAGATTGCAGCAGTTGTTAGGCTTCTTACTCAAAAACTTATAACCTTACTTAATGTTTATTTTCAATTATAAGTGTTATTAATTTAATATAATGGTCAAACATATAAAGTGCTTTTTTATTTCATAATAATTTGGTAGGCACTTTTAAATATTACATGATAGAGATACACTGCACTATAGTCGTAAATACTATCATACCATGAATGTCGCCATGACTCCAACAACCGCGGTCACGACAGATACTGTCAAATAAAGCATGATAGTGCTACATTGTATCTACGGTCGTAAATGCTGTCATAACAGTGTTGCTATGGTAGCAGCTGACACGGTACTGCTAACTATCAAACAAAGACAAGTGCTACACTACAGCCACAGTTGTAAATGCAGGGTGGGCCATGAGGGGTCTCAATATTCAATTTAAAAAGAGCTACTAGTCCAGGATCCATGGTCCATTTTTGCACTTGATAACTATCAAGCTGAATCTTCGTGAGTAGCTTCGTTTCGATGAGACGCCCAACAATTTCCTGTGCGAAAATTCTCGATTGTGGTAGCTAACAGAGGTAGCAACGATAAAATATGTCGATTTGATGATTCTCAAAAATTTATTACTAACTGGGTTTATTTTTGTTAAATCTCAAGATAATTATCTAAATTATTTGAAAAAAATATTTGTCCTACAAAATGTATGGTTTGATCAAAGAGTCCCCTCCTTCCAATATGTATCGATAACGAAGTAAAAAAAGGAGAAGTAAAAAAAAAATCAGCTGGTTAGTAATCATTTTTGATGACCTCGTTATCGATACATGTTGGAAGGGACTCTTTGATCAAACCATACATTTTGTAGGACAAATATTTTTTCAAATAATTTAGATAATTATCTTGAGATTTAACAAAAAAATCCCAGTTAGTAATAAATTTTTGAGAATCATCAAATCGACATATTTTATCCTGGCTACCTCTATTAGCTACCACAATCGAGAATTTTCGTCCAGGAAATTGTTGGGCTTCTAATCGAAACGAAGCTATTCACGAAGATTCAGCTTGATAGTAATCAAGCGCAAAAATGGACCATGGATCCCTGGACTAAACTGGCTGATCACGAGCCGGTTGTTTTGAACATTCTGATCGATTTCCGTGTCACATTGGCGCTTTAAACGTCACTTAAATCACGTAAACCGTCTTCATGTCTATACAAACCTCGTGGAGTAATCACTGATTTATTGTTTGCGTAATACGCTCGGACACAAAATGTACGCTGCGCTCTCTTGTACGGACGGCTCCATGGTGACTAAATTTCCAGAAAGCGGCGCGGCTAACAACACATCCCCCCGCCCCGCGCCAGGCATTCCCATTTTCGGCTCCAAGAGTGCCAAGCAGCCGAGGGAAGTCATTTAGACATTATTTTTAGGTCTTAAAAATTCCCATGTTTCTACTTTTTAAAAATATTTTTTTTTATGTTTCGTAGTTGAATATTGAAACGGCCATCACACTTATGACCCACCCGTTACTATCATAATAACGAATGTCTTCTTAAAAGTATCTGCTAATTATTATTAAAACTAATTATTAAAATTGTTATTATAAGTTAAGATTGAAGATTAGAGAAGGAATGTTGGATAGACTCTCCAAGACTGAACTTCTACCTGTCCGTGATCCTCAACATCAGAAAAAAGTTACCTTTAATTAAGGACGCCATAATCCACACTCGAACCTTTCATGTTATAGTCTTTTATTTATTATTATTACAATTTATTATTTCAATTTTACTTCCTCTTCCTCCAAAACTTTTTAAAAGAACTACATCATAACTCAAAAATTGCTATTATTTAGCCAAGCAATCAGTAGGAATTGTATCGGTTGATGGTTTTTAACTCAGGAACAACTGACATTTCATTTAAAACAATTTTTTTTTAAATATTTTTATTTTGAAGAAAAAAGATTGTCCGGGCCAAGATTCGAACCTGGGTCGCCCATGTCTCTAGCATGTTGCTCTAACCAACTTAGCTAACCTGGCTCGTATCACGTCCAGACAAATCCTTTCCTTACACCGATCCTATATCTCCGTATTCTCGCCATTTTGCGATGTATACAAGGAGAAGAATGTTCATTGAACATTACTTCAATTGGGATCTTTTTGACTTACGTCAATATATTATTTATAATTCATTTTATTTTAATCGGGTTCAAATCGCGGCCTGGACAATTATTTTCTCTTCAAGATAAAAATATTTAAACATTATAACAATTAATAAAAAAATAAAATAATATTTTTTAAATTATATTTTGAGTTGTGCCATGTTTGAACTTGAAGTTCTATAGGAACGATTACATAATTTAATATAAACAAGTTTTTAAATCTTTTAAAAATTGTAATGGTTATTAAAATAATTTCAATATGATGATTACAAAATGAATGCTTAGCTTTACCAATACCCTAACTTTTATTTTTATAAACGGATCTTTCAAATACCTCTATTGTAAAATTAGTTTTGAGGGTTATGGCGTTGTTCTTTTGAAGGAGCGGTAAATTATACATTAAAGGAATATATTATGAATTCGAATCCGAGTTTTCAACTAAAATATATGTTTTTATATCTATGTCACAGAAAAAAACCAAGTCTCTCAAAATGGTCGGTATGAGTTTTCGTTGAAATTCGAAAAGAAAATCAATTTTTTTTAAGTCCCAATTTTCCTTGAAAAATACAGCTAGAACACGAATAATGGTTATAAGGAAGAGGTTTCGGATATGACATAAAACATCTATAAATGTATATTTCCTTTTATTCAATCTACCTCAAGTAGGTAATTATGGCTGTCTCCTTGTTAGAAACATGTACCGTGTGTTGTGAAGTCGCATCTAATTTTCGTCAAATTTTCCTTATATTTTATGGCTTTTCAAATTTTACAGAGATATTAAAAAAATAAAATAAACGCCTTATTTTCACAGCCATAGTGGAAACCCTCCTGACATTTTCCTTGGAAACCTTGACTTTTAACCCCCGTCTGTACTCAAAGTTGCAGGGGTTCAGATGGATTTCTGGAGGAGGTGTATCCGTGTCACAAGGCTGAATAAAGTTAGAAACGAAGAAATTCGACAGATGATGGATGTGGTTATATCTACAAATGAAAAGATCGGGGCCTGGCGCATAAGATAAAATGTGAAGAGAATGGCGTTCGAATGTTGGCCAAACCGAGTACTGGATTGGGTTCCACCTGAGAGGAGAGGACGCAGACGGCCCAGAACCAGGTGGACGGAGGGAGTCCAAGAGGACATGGCTGGTCGAGGACATCAGGAAGAGGATTGAATGGATCAGGAGGCTTGGAACCTCTCGGAACTCCTACAGCTCGTAAATATTGCACTGGGTCGAGTGTCAACAAGGAGGATTGGGAGTGCGAATTTTATTTCATCATTTCTTTACAAGATGTTTAATTATTTGCTCACCTTTAGAATTTCTATACTTAAATTGGCATAATTTCATTTTCTATAATTAAAGATAATATATGTTATTCCCTAATCATAGGAGTACTATCAGGCAAACTGTTATCAGACCTTATCAGATAAATTATTACTGGCAGTATCAAACTCTCTTGCCATACAAGCAGACAGTTACTGGCTCTTGTAACGAGATCCCACGAGCCATGACTAGCCTTCAATGATACACAGCCTCAGACCAACACAACTTCAACGCAACGAGTTATTTATTACCTCACTATCGCTTGCTAAACACTCACCTGTTACTATCACTCATTCATACACTCGCCTGTTATCATCACTCATTCATTCACTCACCTTTCTGATCCAGGTGTGATTGCGCTCACTAACTACGCTCTCGATACGTCTGTTCTAGATTAGCATCGATTTATCTTCTCCAGAATGACCGGATATGTTTTTATAACTTCCTTTGCAACGGTTTTCTTTTATTTTTAGAAAGTCTTTTTTGTTTTAGATCAATTCTATTCTATGGCCAGCTCCTAGTACTTCCTTTGTTTTCAGTTCTGGTGTTCATTACGTTTGTATCAAATGGGACTGCTATTTATATGATTTAATTTTCTTTGCTTTATGGATGAACAAAATATCCGGACGGTTATGTATTACCCTGTGCTCTGTGATTATTCGTTCGTCCCAATAAATTTTTATTGCATTATTTTCAACTAGTTTTTCTGGTTTATAGCGATAGTACGGCACCTCATCCCCGCCCAACAGTCCCAATAGTGTGCAAATACTTTGGTGATATATCTTCGATACGTTATAATGCATGATCAAGTAGTCCGTTCCAGCCAGTGCTTTGCACCCATTTGTCACTTGCTGTATTGATTCGTGAGTTTTGGAGCAGAGGCGACATTTATCCGTCGTCTTTACTTAAGGATGTGCTCTCTATAGGCTCTTGTAGCAATTACCTTGTCTTGTATGGCTACGGAAACCCTCCAGTCTCTTCAAACAGTTGTCCTATATTGAACCATTTAACTTAGGTATTCCTGTTGTTTTTTTCCTTCCTTTCAAATTATATTCCTTCGTTAACTATGTTCTTTTTTGCGTTATTCCAACAATTTAGTTCCCATTCTCAATGATACTTCTCAATGCTCTCCATTATTTATGTCATCTTCAAGAATTCCCATTTCTTTAAAGTGTTCATTTGTTTCATTGACTCATTTTGAATTTTTTTTTTACTAGAGTTCCTTATATCGGAGATTTTCATTGACAGCCTGTTCTCATCATCCTGCGCGATCCCTCATATCAATTATTTTATTCGGTTGGATGCTCTGCAATTTAGTGTTGAGTACCTTCTCCTGTAGAATCATCTTCTTTTTAAAGGGAATATTCTACACAACATAATCCGAGAAATCGGTAACTATTATAAACATTCGCTACGACGCTACACGCACAAAAGAACAAAACATATACTTCTTTCTTAATAAATCACTATTTGCAGGTATTCTAATCAAGTTATCTCTATTTATTTTATAGTTCTTTTTAATTGTTTATTTATTTTCTATTTAATTATTATTATTATATTTATCACTTTATCATAAATAATTATTATTATTATACTTTATTATTATCATTTTTATTTATTTATTATATTATTATTTATTTATTTTTATTTTTTGTCTTAAATGCATTTATGCATTTTTGTCTGCGGGTTTTTTCTACATTTTTCCTGCTATTGTAAAACTTATTAATAAAAAGCAGCCACGTTTCACTCCAGTTTCAGAACAGCTGGAAGAATTGTACATAAGACGAATAAGAAATTTTTGTTACGCAATACATATAAACATTTTTGTTAAATTGGATATGTTTGGTTTTTCTCTTTATGATATTAGTATTCCTCACCTGGAACCAGGCAAGAAAGCGAGCAGGTCCGAATACTCACAAACAGCTGGAAATCATAAAAGAGGCGCTTAACGTTGTAGAAAACTGGAAGATGAGATCTCCTGCTCAGGTTTCTTCTGTTATGACATCTTTGCTACGGCGTACAGTTGGCGAAATGGGACATCTAGCGAGACAACATTGTTTTATTAGCTTTTACCTTGTTTTTATGACTCTTGACTTTAGACAAGATATGCATTTAAAAATCTTTAACAACAAGTTTTTGTTGTACGAAGTAAAGTAAACATTTTCTAACCATAAAAAACTGTACCATTAACATTAGTTTGGTTTACTATGTGGTAGAGACTTTACTGTTTCTAGGACAATTGTTGTGCAGGATGTTAATTTATTCGAGATCACATTCTACTGCAAGGTTTTAGGTCTATTCGTTGACAGATATAATAATTTGTCTGCCACAGCTGGATTTGAATGTTCGGCAAAGCAACTAACCACTCTAACCATTGGTGGGTTGGGCGATAGTCGATAGTTACTATCGATATATCGATAGGTCATGCGTTTTTTACCCTCAAGTTTTGAAACTCTCGGAATTATGCTGATCTGTCTTTGTCCAGTGTCGAGTTATTTTGAAATTGAACTCGGAATTACTAGAGCTCAAGGGTTCTCTTCTATATAACTTTGATGCCGCACCGGACGTGTCATTATTTAATTCCCCGAAATTACTAATTACATTATGTTGGTTGGTTCACGTAGTTTCACACTTGTGGAAACAAACCAAATTCGCGGTATTGAGCATTGGCTCTTCTAGGTTTTTATAACCTTAACTTCTTCTTCAGATTAGGGATCTTTTTCTACAATTCTTCAATGTTCAACTAGATATGCTTGTTTTTCTTTCGGGAAATATGTGGCTCAAGGAGAACACTTGACTCTTGAAATTGACTATTTCGTTATTTGTTCATTGTTATTGTAAACATGTAAATTGTAAATACTTTTATAAAATTCAAATAAATGAGTTTTTTTCTCATCTTTATGATATAATCTTATAATTTATAATCCTGCAAATTTCAAATAGTAAGTAGGTAATTGAATTTGGTACTTGTGTGTTAACGCAGTTATTTTTGCCTACTTGTTCTATATTTTGCGAACAAGTTATGTTTTGTATAGTTATATTTTGTAAGAGTTATATTTCTAACAGCTGAATTGTTCTATATTCGGTTGCTGATTTCTTGTTTGTTGGCTCATTTGTTCTAGATTTCTGGTTGTTATTATTTATTTAATTATTATTAGATTTGTTGTTGTTGTTACTTGCTAGGAAAATGCGTATTTGGGATTTGCCAAAAACAGAAGAAGAAGGAAATGTATTTTTTCAGGAACGAAATATTTTACAAAAAAAAAACGAAAATGTACCAATTCGCATGAAATGAAGCTGTATTAAACTACACTAAACTGCTACTACTATATTAAACTACACTAAATTAGCCTTATTAAACTGTAGGGCTAAATTCTTGATGATTATTTTAAAAAATGAAAATTCTAACCCCAATAAATAGATTTAAAAACGTTATTGAAGATAACTGTTACAAAATATAACTACTCGCGCATGCGAACAAGTAGGCAAAAATAACTGCGGCTGCGTTAACAAACAAGTACCTTGAATTTAATTAAAATTCTTTATTGAAAAGGTTTGGAAAAAAGGTAAGCAGCAATCGAAAAACTATCGATAGCATTGATAATTTTCAGCCTATAGTGTCGGCCTATCGATAGTGCTATCTATCGACTATCGCCCAACCCTACCCACGGGGCTATCCCGCTTTCAAATATTCACTAAATTCATCTGTTTCCCCATTTACGGTCATCTACGCTGTTTAACTGCCTCTTCCTTTCGCTTTCGCTTCCATTTCCTAGGCTTTAACTTTTGCCCACTATCAATTAACTCATTATTATTATTATTGTTTTTTGTTTTTCAGTGGCCCAACAGCGCTAAGTACTGTGTCATAAGAGACGTCCTGGATCAAAAAGCGGTTTACTTCTGATTTAACATTTTTTGCATTACTCACTAGTTTATTTAAACCATGGAATGGTCCCGAAACTTCAGGTTCAGAAACGGACTTAAACCACGTGAAATATGGCGCCATTGTGTCGATTTTAGACTAAATTGCTTGACTAAACCTAAAATGCAGAAAAGTAGAGTTTGGTAGTTACAGAGCTATCGACTTTTGATTCTGAACGCCTCATAAGAATGTTATACAGACAAGGGCGTATCCAGGACTTTATTCTGGGGGGGGGGACTTTGAATAAACTTGTAGTATTAACTATAGGTTTATTAAAATATCAAAACAATAGTTTCACTCATATTCTCATTGTTATTTTATTCAAATATTTTAATAACTATGATCAGATGGTTTGCCTATAAGTATGTACTGTAATGGATTCTTCACAGTGTACAAAAAACCTTCGGGGGGGGGGGGGCACGTGCTCCCGCCCCCCCTAAATCCGAGCTTATATACAGAAAATATTAATTTAATTTAAGAAGTAAATTAGTTAAAATACCCTCTAAAACTCATCATACTGAAATGTATTAGGAAGAAATTTATATCTAAGAGCTGTATATATGTGACTTTTTATTTTCTCTTTCTCTCTCTCTCTCTCTCAGACACACTCTCTCAGGTTATAGCCAAGTAATCCTTACCTATAACCTTATATATACCTATAAGCCTACCCTTTCAAAGGGTCCGATGATGGGAAATGATCTGAGCACAAAAAGACTTGAAGGGCGAAGGGCAGAGAACACTCAGACCTAGGTCAAAAAAACATGACCTTCAGTCTCTTGCTCAGCTCTACAGTTTCTATCTGGTACAGTCTCCTTTCGATTCCATATTCTTTTAATAAATAGCTTTTAAGATGAATATTTTTTTTTGTAATCTGCAGTACGGACTAATTGGATAATCTCCGTCAAATGTATGAAGTGTTGGTTGTGTATTGATTTTAAGTCCAGCCAACAATAAGGAGTAGTCCCTACGACTGCCCCTAAAAAAATTAATTCAGGCAAAATAATGATCGAATAATATTGTTAAAGAAAATAAACGGAATAATCGAGTGAACATATTAGGTTATCATTTTATCTACAATTTTATTGGGAGTCTATGGTAGTTATCAGGATAATTCTTTTTTTTTTTTAAATTTATTTATTGATATTTACATCTACATCTTACGATTTACACCAAGTAAATAGGCTATGTGATACATAATGACATGAAACTACCCACTGGTAGTACTCAAATCACTAGTTCAACTAAGAAGGTCACGTGGCCATCTTCTTTTCAGACGCCTCGGAGGATTATCGGGAATCGAAGAGGAAGCTAGGTTTGAAACTAAAGGGTTTGAAGTTTGTTATGAAAGGATAGATACCGGGTTCGGGGCAAACCAGCAGCAAATAAAGGTCGTTATGGATGACTTTATTCTTAACAAAATAAGGAGCGTTGAGGATTTTACGAAGGATTTTGGATTGTAGGGATTGGATACGAGAGGAATTCGATGGCTTAGTGGAGCCCCAAAGCTCTACTCCGAGGATAATTCTAAAATTAAGAAAGTATTGTATTGTTCAAGAGAGTAATCATAAATCTTAATGATAGATATATATTAATATAAAAATAAATCGATAATAATAGGCCGCAAAATCGATTGACACCCATAGAAAAACGGTATAAAGGATGTGGTCGATCTGTTGCCCTTGAGCTAGTGGCAGGATGAAGGAGGATAAGGAATATGACTGGAGAAAGTAACCAATAGAAATTGGAAGGTTGGCTCCTGGGTATTAGAACAGTAGCTTGGCTAGCCAGGATACATTGATACATTATTATGTTATTAGTGTACATTATACAATGAATACATAACAAAATAGGATTTCAGGCATATCGTAAAATGATGTTACCATATTCGTATTCAGTCCATCCATGGATCCATTGTTTATCACAGACTTTTTTTTAAAAATTTATTCAATGAAATTTACAACTCTATTATACTAACACAACAAGTAAATATAATGAATGTTGACATTAAATAACAAGTAGAGAAACTACCCAGTGGTAGTACTCAAATAGCAAGTTCAATTTAGAAGGTCACGAGGCCACCTTCTTTTCAGAAGCCTCGGAGGATTATCTGGAATTTATGAGGTTGCTAGGTTTGAAACAAGTGGCTTTGAGTGGAAATGAAGTGTTTCCTGGAAATATTGATATCGGATTAGGACCAAATCATCAACAAATGGTACATTAACGTCTTTTTGGATTACTTTGTTCGTTACCAGGTAAGGAGCATTGAGTATTTTGGATTGTAAGAATTGAATACGAGAGGAATGCGATGGTTTAGTAGAGCCCCAAAGCTCTATTCCGTAAGTCCAGATGGGTCTAATGATTATCATGTATATAAATCTTTTGTAATTAATTGAGAGCTTAGAGCATTTGTCTAGTAAATGTTGAAGTAGCCTGAAACGGCGAGAGTCTAGTATGGTGATCCCAAGTTAATCTTTTGTCAAGGTGTAGTCCTAAGTACCGGACCTGCTCTACAGGAATCGGTGAGATGTTATTAAACGATACAGGAGGACAGAAAGTCATTGGTTTATGACGGAGGGTAAAAGTGATTTGACGAGATTTGTGGGAATTTATTTTAATCCTCCAGTTTTGTCACCATTTTTCATGGTTCAGTTCGATCTTAGTTAAATTATAATTATTTTTAAGAAATAGCAAATCTTAAAGCCACTGTTCCTGAATTCCTTAAGCTGTTACACAAAATATAGCATTGTCTTGGATATTTGTACATAGAATTGTTTATGAATTTAAACGGGAAAAATGTAATGATTAGATTTAAAAAATAAAACAAGCTACTTTTTATTCCAATATTTCAATTTAAGGACTATTATTTCAATACAGATGTGAAATATGATTTAAGAAATCTATACATATTATAAAACAAAGTCCTTGGCCGTATCTGTCAGTCTGTTCGCGCTAATTTAAATAACTACTCGACTGATTTTCTTGCGGTTTTCACCAGTGATCCACCAGAAAGGTTTAGACAAGGTTTTGTGTAAATGAGTTGAAATATAACGATAATTGTCGGAAATTTCGGAAAAAATATAGCCACCTGGGGGGATTCATCGATGACGCTGTCTAATGCCTTTGTCATATAACTAAACAATGCATGGTGGTATATTCCTCTAGATCTACAAAAAATTCTGAGATAGCATATATCTATCTTTTAAGGACAGCTTACTATACCTATTTTATCTTATAAAAAATTGATGCGTAGGGGAAGGTGGAATTAGACGGGGTAGCGAGGTAAGATGGGGACCCTACCAAAATCGATAATGCAGTGTCACTAGACAATTTATTTTAACGCCATCTGGCGGTATTTAGCAGTACTTGTTAGTGTTACACAATTTGGTCGGAGGAGTGCACATTTATACATGTTAAGTATGTTTTTTTTAATTTTAAGTGGTTGTATCTAACTATTGACGTTTATAATCTGCGTGACTGTTCATAATATATGTTATACAAGTTGCGTGACATATTTTTTTATTAATGTTTGTTTATTTTGCTATTCTAAACTCATTAATTCATTCCGGTTTGCTTTGATTTATAACCTCAAAAAATTTGATACAACTTATAAGTACAGTTTGAGAAAGATGCGGTTGGTACCCCATCTTATCCGTTGATTTGTTATTATTTTTAGATTTAGATTTATTTCAAAATTATCGTTATTAGTTGGGTTCATTTAATTATTTTTTATATGTTATGGTTCGGAATTATAAAAGAAAAACTGATAGAGGACGGTGGAGTGAAGAACAAATGAAATTAGCCATTCAAGAAGTTTTGGATGGAAAAAATGGTTATAAATCGGCCAGCAAGGCTTATAATGTCCCTCAAACAAACTCGAGCGTAAAGTTAACCAAGCGAGAAAATGAGGGAATAGTGTACTAAATGTCCGAAGAAGAATAACAAATACTTGTTACTTATTTAAAGGAAATGGAAGGAAGATTATTTAGTTTGTCAACTTCCGAATTCCAGAAGTTAGCCTATGAGTTAGCAGTTCGTAACAACAAAAAACATAAATTTAATGATCTCAAGGAAAAAGGTGGTAAGGATTTCTAAACCGTCATCCTGACTTGAGTTTACGAAAGCTAGAAAATACGTAAGCGGCTCGTGCTGCTGGGTTTAATAGAGTGTCTGTTGGAAAATTGTTTGAACTGCTAGGAAAAATACTTGAGGATAACCCTTTTATTCCAGACAGTACTTATAACTGTGACGAGACAGGTGTTTCGGTGGTGCCAAAATCACGGTCCAAAGTGATCGCTGCAACGGCTA
Organism: Troilus luridus; assembly: GCA_964056705.1. Lineage (NCBI taxonomy): Eukaryota > Metazoa > Arthropoda > Insecta > Hemiptera > Pentatomidae > Troilus > Troilus luridus. Next base: position 14,652,581 of record OZ057412.1, read on the forward strand.
AAAAGCAAGTGGGAGCTTTGATATCGGCCGAACGAGGCACAACTATATCGATTGAAATTTGTTTCAACGCTGCAGGGCATACCTTCCTCCTATATATATATATATATCCCAGAAAACGTATGAAACCCGAACTGCTCAATGGAACTCATGGGCTGAATGTTCAGATATGAGAAGATGGTTTCAGAAGTTTGTGATTCTCACCAACGCTTCTAAAACCAACCCAGTCATGCTTAGATGGTCATGCCTCTCACACCCAAAATTTGCAGTTAATCGATAAAGCACGTAAATACGGTGTGACAATAATATGCTTCCCAACACTCACCACTCACAAATTACATCCAGCAGATGTTGTTTTTTTGCAGCCTTTGAGTATCTTTTATGATCAGGCTCTAACAGCATGGTTAAGATCTAATCCTGGGAAAGTAATTTCCCATTTCAAATGGCTGAACTCTTCTGGCAGCAACAATGTCAGCTGCAATTAATGCATTTAAAGCATGTGGGATCTCGCCTTATAATCCACAGATTTTTACCCAAGATGACTTCATTGCTGCAGAGGCAAATCGAATTGAACCCTGAAAAGGTCCCCGAAGCTGATACAACTCCAACACCATCGATAGCAGTAATCTCAAAACGAACACTGACAGTTCCACCAACAGTAACATCGTCAGCTCATAATGCAGGATTCCATGTGATTAGCCCGAGAAGTTCCAAGAAGAGGAAAAGCAGCAATTATCACTGCTTCTCCATATAAAACAGAATTAGAGGAAAGACAAAACGGTAAGAACCCGAAACCATCTCAAAAAGAGATCTCAAAAAATCCAGAAAGCTGACGAAGAAGATACAGAATGTCTGTACTGCCATGGCTTGTATTCCGAGTCTACTGAAGGATGGATCACAGCGATAAGTGGGCGAATTGTGGCTGTGCAGGAGTGGAAGATAACGATGACGAAGCTATCCATATCTGCCCGGTTTGTGAAGATGACGACGTTTAAATATTCTATACCCCATCTTACCCAAGGGGGTACCCCGTCTTGCCCTATAGGTGGGGTAAGATGGGGAGATTTAGTTTTTTTTTTAAAGTTGATATTTCTAGGAGAAGAATTATATATTTTTTGTTTTGACTGATTATAATTAAAGGAAGAAATACTGATTATTTTCTTAATAAAAGTTCCTACATTGTGCAATTAAAAACGGGGAGTTTTATTCATGAAATATCTTTAAGTCCCCGCCTTACCCCACCTTCCCCAAACAATGCGGTACTTGTAAAGCTATTTAGACAGTTTCAGTATTAATCCTTATCAACTTATATACCTTAGTCACCTTAACCATTTTATGGGCATTATTAGAATATTTTATACCATATAATTTAAATGAGTTTTAATTATATATGTATTCACTTGATGAATTGTGTTCTATTCTTCTCCTAGCTTTAATTATATGTATTTGGCATCCAATCAAAACTATCCGGTTTTTATTGAATTCACAATCGGCAAATTCATTCGGATCGAAGGTTAGCGAATTATTGTTAGGAGCACCTTCTTCCACATCCCTAGTTTAAGAATAAAAATAATTATTATGATATTTTCGTATTAATTACTTATTGATCCGCATGGTATACCATGATTTATACGAGCTAGCTTACAATTTCCTGTCAGTAGTGAGAGTTTAGACCAATCAACTTTTTATTTCAAATCGTAAATATATCGAAAGCTGCCTTTTAGAAATTATCCATTGTATTAATTGTCCAAAGTGAAAACTATAGGAAGTTATGTAGGCCGTGTGTAGTATAACGGTATTCGAAAACGACTGTCGTCTTACTATGAATCTATTAATCAATGTTCAAAAGATAGCTCATTCTTAAATATATTCGATAGATGTATAAATTATGTATCATTATATCTTATTATAATTTTTTTCAGGATGTTAAGAAAATAATGTTAAAAAGTACAGATTTTTTAAAAACTGTTATGCTTACATATGTAATGCGTAGATATTAGATGAGATAGGCACTGCTGGACTCTTCATTTCAGGTTCTGCTTTTGAGTTGTATATTTTTCTTTCGGGATGGACCGTGTCATGTCGGTGCTAATAATCAAATTTTCGCTCATCATGCTGAGAGCTTTTTCAAGGATAGTCAGTTAATGAGCTTTCAATAGATTCAATAACATTACATTAAAATCCTTAACTGACTCGAATAACAGTTAACTTCTGCAATTCCCGTTTGTTAATTAGTGTCAATGTATGTTTCATGGCTGCGCTGATGCGTCTGTGATGAAATTTCATATGGATAATCTCAAGCATGGGAAGGACATAGGCTACTTTTTATCAACACACCACACAGGCGAAGTTTATATAAAACTGTACCGTGATGGACTAACACACCCAGCGGTCAACGCACAGGAGAAACCCCTCAACTTAGAATCTTTAAATTCGCAGATAGGTTCTTCGAATAGCTTAAATGGGGACTGAGAAAGGAATTTGGACAATTCCACCCCCAAGGGTTTCCCTCTTAATATAATAGGGTACAAAGATTGTATGGAATCCGTCGGTTTTGAATTTAGACATCTGAAATTTCGGATGCACGAGTAACTTGTAGTTATTTATTTAAAATGATCTGTTATTATCAATAATGTAAAGATATATATATATATATATATATATATATATATATATATATATATATATATATATATATATATATATATATATATATATATATATATATGTACAAATATTAACTAGGGTGGTTAAAGGCTCTCGTTTCGAATTATTACTGCATAATGACTTTCAAGCGAACCAACTCGTGAAAATAGTTATATACACCAACAATCATGTATTACTCTTTGGCCATAAAATCGATAATTGGCAGTAATTATTATTATTATAAGTTAACTTTGGACCTAAAATCTGTCTCATTATTTTAGATTCTTACATGTCACATTTTGTATATAGTTCAGCTTGTTTAATTACTGTACAGTAGTGCCTGATCTTTGTGTTTTAGTTTATGCATTTATTATTTATATATTTTTGTCAACTAATTTACAATTTTTTTCTAAGGGAATTTTCAAAACTAATAAAATAGCTATGGTGTAGCTTTCAACAAATTAAACTATCATAGAACTGATTAAAAAACATAATCTATCAAAAAGAACTCTATTTAAATCTCTAAATCAATATTGTGGAAGCGAAATCTAAAGTGAAATGATCCACAGAATAACTAAACGGGACACGAAGGTTCGAGGCCGACATAGTCCAAAAAAACAATTCGTCCTATTTTTTTTTTTTTTAATCGAAACCGGTCGTTAATATATTCGTGAACTATTATGATGTATACGAAGCGGCCATGATGATTTATACAGATGAAAGGATTCGATATCCACCATCGATAACGGACTAGGCAGTATCGATGTTACATAATCGCCCTGTGCCTAATTGATATCTCACTCCAAAGAGGTTGGTGTTTGCTTTCCTAGTGTGGCGCCAAGGCCGACTTTCCAAATGGTGGCTCACCTATAATTTAATGAATAGACAGACGTGAAATTTGAAATATCCATCCTAATAATAAATCGATGTCTGGTGAAAACGGAGGCAGCAGAGCGATTATTAATCCTTATACTAAAACTTAATAATAATAACAACTGCCAATTATCGATTTAAAGGCCGAATAGTCTTAAATTATTATTAGCGTATATAATTGTTTTTACGATTTGGTTCGCTTAAAGTCGTGAAATTGTAATAATTCGATACTAGTGGTTATAATCGTCTTAGTTAACAATCATAGATATTATTGAGTGAATAATTTACGATCGAATTTCTCCGATTTTACTACTCATAAGTACTAATATAGATGACTTATATTTAGAAAATTTAGATTGACTATATCATAAAATTAAGGATCTATTAGGAAAACCAGATATAGTTTCTTGTATTAAAAAAACGAGATTGAGACGGTTGTGGCACGTTTACAGAATGGATAAAAAAGAGGCTCTCAAAGCTAATCCTGGAGGGACGTCCAGATGGAGAAAGATGAAGAGGAAGGCCTACAATGCGATGGCTGGACTATCTGGAAGCAGACCTTAAGCTCCTGGGTATATATGAATCGCAAAAATTGCGAGAATGGGGATGTAGGATCGGCGAAGAGAATGGATTGATCTGGCTTGGTTACGAGCTCTGGTAGCTTAGTTGGAAGAGTGGCGCACTAGAGATGTGGAAGACACGGGTTCGAATCCCGGCCAGGAAAAGTGTTTTCTCTTCAAAATAAATTTTGTTTAACATAAATTAATAAATTATGGGATAAAGCATGGTTTAATTATTTGTTTCGAAGTTAAAACTTCTTAAGATACGTTTAGCGACTTTTGGTAGGTGTAAAATATCGGTTTCGCGTAAACGACATGTCCGCGACATTTTCGTGATGTATTGCGCGAGAGTAGCAACGTGAAAGATGGCGGTCACTTATGATGAAGTGGTTAGCATTCCAACCTTCTATGGCTAAGGTCGTGGATTCTGATGTATGACAGGCGGCACTAGGAATTTTTAAAGGGAGTAAACAATCTTTGGTTAGGCGTCCTTCGGAAGGGACGTAAAATGGGGTCCCGTGCCTATGCAGTACTCATTGAAGATCCCTATCTAATTATACCTGAATACAATTTAGGACTTCCACTGTAGCATCATCCGATTAGGCATCATAAAGTGACATAAAATGAGTAAATAAAACAATAAAAAGAAGATGCGCTACTTTTTGTATGGTACATCAATTCCAAATAAGAAAAAACTTTTTCACAACTTTTTTTACAAATTTTTCTGAGTCTAACCCTCATTCAGTTAGGAAAGAACGCTGTCTTACCTCTTTTACATATGGAATATGGCCCTTGTATGAAGGATATGGCACCAACTTTCTCCAGTTCGTGTAGGTGTCATCCTCTTAGGGACATATAGATCCCGGACTGCTCCATAACAAGGCTAATGGTATACCGCTTAACCTCCGCATTCTCCAACGCGGTAAAAGAAGCTTGAAAAAAAGACAAAAAAATGAAGGTCTGGCGAGAATTTATTAGTTCATTTGAGAGCGGAAGTGAAACTCTGGCAGAACAAAGGTGCCTCCATAAATACCGGAAGTTTCTTCTCTTTAGCATTTTAGCAAAGGCTGTGGCTGTAGGCGTCATCTGCCTTTCACTTTTGTTGTCATCTTAAAGGCTGTTATCCATTATTGAAAATTAGATAACAAGAAGGTAAGGTTGTATGTTTACTTACTGATGTATACGTAATCGTGTTATTTTCGTTGAGAGTAAGAGACTTAGTTTGGCATCATTTCTATATAAGAGACTTGAAAAGGTGTCATTTCTTACATTGAAACTCCATTTAAAGCCAAAAATAGAGAATAAAGGATTACGCTTCTTTCAACTCACGGTGCAGGGGCGACCTGTGGTCTAATGGTTAGAATAATGAAACTACTAAGCCCAAAATCACGGGTTTGTAGCCAGGGAAGTGGTCCTAGGATTTTTATAGTTAAAAAATCCTTGTTTATAACGTCCTTAGAAGGGACGTTAAACGTCGAGGATGCACGATGTCAGGTACTCGTTAAAGATCCCGGTTCTAAATTATACCTGGATAGGGAAAATTTAAAGCTCCCAGTACAGCATCGTCCAATCAGACATAGCTGCATAAAGTGAGGTTAAATAACTAAACAATAACTACTCGTTCTGCTAAAAATTCGACTTAACCACTTAATAACCTAGGCTATGGACATATTATCGATCATGTCGCACTAGTATTTCTAAAGCCACGTAAGTGAAAAACCTACATTTTGAGAAAACGTGAAAAACTATTAGTGAGCTTGGAACAACATTAGAACGCTAGGAGTGACACTTCGGCAGACAAGCTCTGAAGATAGAAGTGATACAGTTTTGAAGAGTGATAACTCACCACAGAAAAACTACCTATTTTTTGAGTTGTGTCCTTTAGAAATACTAGTGCTTAGGGCTGTATTAACCAAACCACCAAAGTTGTGATGATACAAAATACCACTGGGTAAAATTCGGAATAACTGTGTTCTTTTTTGAATTTCTAAATCAATTATATTCTGAGTTATTTAAATTTAAATTATTAACACTAGTCTGGCTTTCTCATATATTGACACTCCGAACGATATTCATCTCTATTTTGAAGTAGTTTATTTAACGTTCAAAACATATTGTGGGCTGTACAAGCTCAATACAAAATATTAGTCTTTTTATTTTAAAAGAAAAGATATGTCCAAGACCGGGACTCGAACCCGGGTCTTCCAGATCACTAGTCTGGGACTCTACCATTTGAGCTATCCTAGACCCCAATCAAGCACGGTTCTCGGTCATGGTCTCACCCTTTCCTTTCACTGATCCCAAGTCCCCGCGTTCTCGCATTTTTGTGAAGTATACGAGGGAAGAATGTTCTTTGAATATTATTTTAATTTGGATCTAGGGCCAAGGATAGCTCAAATGCTAGAGTCCCAGACTAGCGATCTGGAAGACCCGGGTTAGAGTCCCGGGCCTGGACATATCTTTTCTTTTCAAATAAAAATATTTAAAAATTAGTAACAAATAAAATAAAATAAATTACAAAATATTAGTCATTTAATTGAAATAATTATTAGTATATAGTAATAATAATAATAAAGCTTTATTGACATCATATAAATATATAGACGAAAGCCTCTCCCTTAGGAAGGTAAAATGGAGTTCACGTTCAAAATATAGTTTTACAGAACAGTAACAATATAAAATAATATAACTGACACTCATCACAAACTACAAAAACAAAACAAAACACTCTTCTAGAACAAATATAAATAAATAACAAAACAAAATCTTTACAAATTTCAATATAAAATAGAACAAACAATGTATTATTTATATCATCCAAATTCTTGTGTACTTGCATCCACTAGCATTTATTTTATTCGTTATTAATTTTTGTATGTTATATAAAGTATTTTAGGGGAAACGAAAAGTTCAACCGATAATTAATGTTTTAAGTTACCATTGTATTAATTGCACAACTAATAAACGGTCATTTAAATAAATATAATTAATATCTATGGAATTCTAACCTTTAAACTATAGTTGATTAAAAAAAATCGTACACTTTTGCTGCTATAAGTGGCCAGTCTCGAGCATGTTGCTGACTCGAAGTTCGCCCCTACAAAAAGGCGCTAAGCACTGCTTAAGACGTTTTCACTTAAAAAATTATTGAATAAAATACTCGAGCTTTCTAATATTCGGTTAGCTAACCAACTTTTGAGTATGTAAATATCCTCCGACCCTTCGGAACGTCCTTCTTCAGGTTGCCGAAGATAACGATCATCACGAAGGAGTTCAGCTTGGAGTCGATTCAGATTCGCTGGTCTTTGGTAAACACCTCCAGAGCGTGAAGGCGCCCTTTCACCTCACACCAAAGGCTGGATTCGAGGATCATTCAGGAGAAAGTATATCCTTCACGACAATAAGATAATATCCTTTTTAAACACTTCCTGAGGACTTAATTTCTTTCTTTTTTCAAACTTTTTCTATTATGCTAGGACAAAGATTTAACTTTCGTGTAGCGATCTAAGTATGAGCGCCTTTAGTATCGTTTCTTTTTGGATAGGTACAAAAAACAAACGAAACTTTTACTACGCGTAAGGTTAATAATAATGATGAAAGTTTTACAACTAGGATGACGGTGTGTATTTATAATTAATTAAAATAACTTTCAATTAACATTGCATAAAAAAATCACTGCTTACCTCTTGCAGCTTTGGAAGTCGTTAGGGAGAATATTGTCCCAGTGGTGAGGGGGGAGCGCTAAATTCTTATCGCAAATAACTAACCAATATGGAATTTAAATACATTATCTGACAATTTAGAAAACGATCTTGTGCGAAATAAGAGGCTAGGTGCATATGGTGGGTCAAGGGCGGATTCAGTATTTATTCTAGGGTGTGCACAACGGACAGAGGGACAAAAAAATCAACAATAACTTAGACATAAATTTGTAGTATTTATAGAAAGGTTTCAAAGGTTTATTCATCTATTAAAAAATATATTTAAATTACATGTTTAATTAAGAAGGTTTTCTTTTCTTTTCTACTAAAGATGTCAAGTGTTTCATTAGCGTTCATTTTGGTCGCAACGTCTTGATGGATACGCATTAAGCAGGTTCATTCAAACGCTTTTCTGTCATCGTGCTGTGAAGATATGACTTTAATTGGCGTAAGGTGGAAATAGATCGCTGGGCAGAGCTGCCAGGAAGCCAGAAATGGATAAGAGTTTCACTCATGTTCATGCTATTAATTTGTTCATATATCTTAACACTTTACACTTTGATATATATATCTTAACAACTATGATCATGTGATTTGCCTATGTATATGTACTGTAACGGATTCTCCACAGTACAAAAAAAAAACATCTGGGGTATCTCCGTGCCTACGTGTCCCCCCTAAATAGTTGCGGGGAGTTGCCATTGGTTACCAACGTTATAATGTATTCTTGTCTATCCAGGTCGTATTCCTATATTAAGAAGAGGGATTCCAATACCCTCCCAAACGGTGCCGAATTAATTCAGTTATGATTATTGACTTCTCATTTTGACCACAATGTGCGAGAGTGACGAACGAAGCTAGGCTGTGAGGGTGGAGCGTGACTTCTGCGCTTATCATTTTCTTAATTGTCAGACTTTCGTAAAAATGTTTTAATAAATTTATTTCTAAAATTTGAGTAGTTGTATATTTAAATACATTGAAATTGTAACGTTAAACGTATATATAAGACCCGCTTTATTATTTCCTCTCCTCTGCTGGAGTAACTTTTGTTGAACTAATCTTATAAGGCATTGCTTATTCAATTAATGTCACTTTATCTTAGCAGCATACATTTTTAAAAACAACGCAGTGTGCTGGTCAAGGGCACCTTCTACTTTATATGTAATAATTTCACGAGTTACTTCAGCAGCTGTGATATTTTTTAACGCCGTGTCTTAAAATTACGAGAATTTCATAGGGCACTGTTTCTTCTTTGAAGCAAAAAGAAGTCGAACCGGATGAAACAGGCTTAAAGAATGCTCTAGGATAAGAATGCTAAAGGGATTATTAAGTATTGGTAATTATTGATCATACCCAAATCCGTATTGACTAAACATTAGTACACTCGTATAACTCATAACTGTAAAGGAATTTGAAGCTAAGGTATAGCGTAGAACATTCGGAAGGAAAATAATGGATCCCTAGAGGAATTGAGAAGATTAAAAATTGCGGAATTGTAGATTCATCATCTTAATAAGATAATTGCCCTGATAGCATTGCAAAGGTTAAAAAAGGTTGGTTGGTTCAGCAAAGTTGTTGGGACCAATTCCTAATAAGTTTGTTTGTTCATTTAACGTCACTTTATGATGATATGGCTAATCGGACGATGCTACAGCAGGATTCCTAAATTTTCCATAACCAGGTTCAATTAGGATAGGAATCCTTGAGGAGAACCTGAAGCCGCGCATGCTCCAGATAACCATTTTACGTTCTTTACAATGGACGATGTTAGGATTTTTTACTTCCTTTAAAAAATTTTACGTCCACTTCCTGGGCTACGAACCCGCGATCTTGGCCATAGGAGGTTCTTATGCTAACCACTACACCATAGGAGGCCTAGAATCCCCTAGCACTTTACTTTATCAAATAGTAACCTTTAGAAAATTGAATTTGAAATGATTAATGTACCAATCTTATACGTGTGGGAAAAATATTTATGAATTATTTAAAGTTTTTTTTAAATTTATTAAAATAGGAGTCGCGGTATCAAAGTGTGCAAAGAGCTGAGTCGCTATACTGCAGGCACTGATAAACCCTTCGGGATCTACTGACTAAAATCTGAAGGTTGAACGTGATGTAGGACAAATAACCTCCTTGCACAAACGTTGCCCAGAAACAGTACAGTCTCTGTCATGTATTGAACCCAAGATTTGTGCGTTGTAGCGGTACAGGTTTCATTTTATTTTTTAATATACTCAGAATATACAGTTTTCCCAAGCCAAGTAATGTTTCGCTCCAGTTTTTTTATCTGTTGAATTCCGACATAAGTTCTTCCACATTACTACTGAAAAAAATATCTCTCATTCGTAAAACCATCTCTAATCCCCCAGAGCCCGCGGTGGGACTGCGGCTAGTATTCAAAGGACTATTTAGTCTCGCCGTTTATTGAAATCACCTTTCTACCGTCAAGTAAAAGAATAAAAAATCACAGTAAAAAAGAAATAGCTTTCTTTCTAGCCTTTAAAAGAATGGTAACAGGACGCGATGCCTGAATTATCTCGGCTTAATTTTCTTTGGTGTATATTCTTTAGTGTGTAGAGTACTGAGTGACTATGCTGAAGGCTCCCGGTTCAAATTCGGCTTAAGCGGAAAAATTATCTTTAAACATTCCCTGTGGGTATGGGCGGATTCTATAAAGTCGGTACCCTAAATAAGCGGGAAAATCTGGTGGTTAAGAAACTTTACAGTCTCTACCAAGTACTGAACCCAAGAACCTTCATATTTTGTGTTGGTACAGTTTAGATTCTACTCGTATTTTCGTTGATACGTGGTTGTTCAGTTTACAAACTTTAATTATTTATTTATTTTATTTACGTTGCTCGTGTTCAGAATTTCGTGATAATTCGTGAGGAAAATTGGTCATTAGATTAACAACGAAAAAATGACATACTTGCTGCTTGAGAATTGAATGGTTTTAGGGCCACTAATAGCAAACGAAAACATCTTTCCATTGAAAAATTGAATTAAAAAATAAGCTTAAAGTTCCCGAGTTCGAGAACTATAGCAGATGTTACAGATTAATTATTTATTCTTTTAACAACTGTTAAATGGCTCTTTAGGATCGTAAGAACCTCCTGGGGCTCACCCAGCCTCTAGAAAGTGAGATAGTCTCTGTAAGGCGAATACCTCATGAAAATCTGGATGTTTAGCATCATCTTAGTCAAATCACTTCCCTGCATTGTCACAGTACGGTCTTTACCATGTGATGCAGTGGTACCTGTTAACTAACATAATAAATATTATGTGAATTGAACCCCGATAAGTATTATCTGATTTAACCCCAACCACCTAGTTTTACCATACCACTTAGTATATTAGCGTGATACATCGGGTAGGGACCACAGTATCATAATAAGTATATTTAATCAGTTTTATTGTAAGATGATAGTATAATGTTTCCAGTTTTTTATTTTTTTATTTATAAATAAATAATTCAGATTAAGGTCAGGTAGACATTTATTTAATTTCACTTAAAATACAATAAAATCTACGGCACGCACAATTCTTGAAGGATCTGGGGTTCAAGATTGGGACTGTATTGTTACTAAGGTGGAGAATTCGTCTGAGATCACAATTAATTGCTAGATTTCCTCCCGCTTGTATCTTTTTTTTTTTTTTTATATTTATTTCATATATACTTTGCTACAATTAACAAAAATTTTATGATGTACCAAATAGACCAGTCTTAAACTAAAAACAATTACCATTCGAAAATTGAAATGTATGTATACAGAATCATAATATGCAACGAAAGAAAAAATATACAAAAATGTACATATATATATATAAATATAAACAATAAAATAAAATAAATTAGTATCCTACAATAATAAATGCTTTGTTCTTTTATGTACATACCGCTTTGTTCTATTTTTCGTGTAGTTACCTATATTTTTTATAAGTGGGTTTTTATTGGGTTTACACTTATTAAAGAATTTTTTGCATTGCGTTTATTGATGAATACATTAATATAAGGTAGCCATAATTTTAAATTTTAGAGCAATATGCATAATTTCCAGCAATTCTAAGGCATTTGTTTTGGAATATTTGTAGTTTTATTATAATTAGTTTTAGTGATATAACTAAATATTGGGCATGAATATGTTAGTATAAGTCGTAAGCAGGCTTTATATAATAACTTATTATCTGTGCTTAATTTAGACTTCCTGTTAAAGTATAGTACACAGAGCCCGGTTGGGTTTATTGCACACATAATCAGTGCGGAAAATAAAAGTTAACCTTTTGTCCATATTAAGTCCTAAATATTTAATCTGCATTGTCTAGGGTACAGGCGTTCTGTTTACATTCAGTTGGGGGATATTATTCGGTCGTCTCTTTGTAAATAATATAGCTTGTGTCCTCACTTGTAAGTAGATTACATTGAGACAATGAAAAGTGGCGTAAAATCATATTGCGGCAGTTTAATTTATTCTTATTAACTCTTCAGTTAATTAATTGCTTTAATTATTTTCTTATGAAGATTATTTATTATACTCTTCTTTCATTAGAAAATATGATATTATGGGAAAACTGAACAGTTTTTACTACCTACGAAGACCAACATTTCTAATCCGTGCGTTATTCAAATGCTATGGTTTACTCATGCTTTTGAAATCTGTTCTAATCCGACCGTGAAAATATGCTTGGGTATAGAGATGAGCATATTTATGCTTCCTATGCATATCAGGCTGCATAGGAGTATTATTAATAGTCGTCCTAATTTCATATCCAATAGAAACGCCTTCACATCTTCAACCTAACTTTCTCTGCTTTTATTTTGGTCTTGCTAAGTTGTTTATTATATCAAAATCAGTTCTGTCGTGACTATACAATGCCGGATTATTGAAGCTAGAAGCTTTAAAATGGTCAAAGAAACTCGAAATGAATTATAAATTGTACGCTCTAGTCTGTTACGCCGTACATGTACTCAATTTTTTTTTCTAGGTGCACTACATTATTACAACAATCATAAACTCTCTTAAATAAGATATTTTTTTTTTTAGTTAATGAGAGTTAAACAAAAAAAAAATAGAATTTTACCAGAGAATTCTCGAAATAGACTGATCCATTGTCAGTCATAATAAATAATTATACATAACAGTATACAGGTTTACTGTTATGTATAATTATTTATTTAATTAATGAAAATGGGGTATGGTGAAGAAGAAGAATGGGGAGCTGATGGAGCTGTTTGGAGAGCCGGACATGGTGGCGTTGATAAAGAGAGCCAGAATTAGATGGGTGGGACATGTAGGAAGAATGCCAGAAAACAGGATACCAAAGAGAATGCCGTCGGATCAGGAGGGTGGAAGATTTCTTGGAGGACTTTAAGCTGCAGAGATTGGTTGACTGTGGTGCTGGAGGGTCGGGTTCTTGCTGGACCCTTGAGCCAGAATAATAATATTGATCCACATCTGAGTTGTTCATTAGGGCTATTTTTTTTTTAATGTCTACCACTATTACAAGTCGTGGAGGGTTTTGGGTGAGTACATGTTAGAGACTGTACTGTTTCTTGGCAAAAGGTTTGTGCAGGTGCATTTGTCCTAGTTCACGCTCAACTGCCAGAATTTTCTATAAAGGCTGGGTGAACCCAAGAAGCTCCTAGATCCCATAGGATTCATCCCTGGCCGCTAACAAATTAAATGAAAGTCTGCCAAGTTCCGGGATTTGAATCAGTGCTACTGAGCCAAATAAGCTTAAATAGAGATTAAAAAAGCTATACAGAGTGTGTTAAGGCCAGATGAAATAGTAACCTTATAAAGTATTATTAGTTTTAATCAAACAAAATTAAATCATTTTTTTTCGTTAAAGAAAGAACATTATCTTTACTTATTTTGCACATTTTTTATTTAATATAATAATTTAAATTTTATATAATAAAACTTCATTCCTATTGTATACCTTTATATCACATCTGATATTTATATTTTAAATTTTATATTTATATTTTACTTCTCTGCCTGTCATACATGAGATTCCTATTCTTTACTTTCTACAATATTCTTCTCAATTTATTCTTAGGTATATTTTTTAATTCATTTTCTTTCATTTTACTTATGTAACTCCCCAGGAGTCTATTTTCATACAATTTTTTTCTACAATACATTTCTATCTTTATTAAACTAAGTTTTCCATACTCATTATATTTATATCTTTTTCATTTAATTTTTTCTGTTTAACTTGATTTCTCTCTTTGTATTTTGTTTTGCATTATCACCTTTCTATTCATCTATTATGTAATCATCTTTATTCATATATCCTTTCATAATATATCCTTCACTTTTTTCGCTCAATTTTTCTATATCTCTATATTATGTTATGTTTTCTGCATCTCTATGTTATGTATTTTTACAGTCCTTTCTGTTTTTGTCTGTTTTCTCATAGCCCTGAAGATGACCAACACAGTAGGTCGAAACGTCGGCACATATATAATATAATAGGTTTCAACTTATTTGCTGTGTTTTTTTTTTACTGCACCCCCAACTATTTCAATCCTATATTAGTACCTACCAGTCAACGAATTTCTTTCCAATACTAATTTAAACGTTTATTTCGTAGTTGTTTAGAATAATTAAATTTAAAAGGTAATTTTATTTGTTTAGTTATAAGCATAATATTTATCATGAGTTTGAAAACATATGTTACAAAAGAAGAGAGAAAAACAAAAGAGAGTCGATCGGCTTTTGTTCGCCCGGCTATACCGAGCCAGACAGTGTAGGCACGAGCCTCTTGACGTGCACATCGCAAGCTATAGCTCAGAGTTGTTTTTTGTGATTTTGAAGAAGATACTAATTTGCTGCCCACCTGCAGGTGTAATTAGTTTAAACTTCGTCATCGATTCGACCAATTTGAATTGACCCAGTCGATCATCTCAACCTCTATTGTTTCACCATCTTCGCTCGCACTGCCGGCAAAATTCTTCTGTCGTCTCAACATCCAGCTCGCCCAAAAAATCTATGTTATTATTCGTCTTAGAATTTCATTTCGTTCAAGAATAAAAAAAAACACTTTTATACCTTGCAAAGTCACCAATTCACCTTAACCTGAATTCTTATTACTCATCAGGGATATCCAAAATTTCATTTTTATTTCTTGAACATCCATGAATTTAGATAAAAACAATATTCTTAAGGAAAATACATATATTAAAGCTTTCCCTGTAAGTAGATGGTGACTATATTCAGGTCGGATGAGTGGGTGAGTCGTTTCACCAAACCATTTTATTTAAGAGTGAAACCAGGATGCTGTTTTCTTATTGTTTTTCAATTCTTAACGATTTTTTCATATTTAATTTATTAATTCAATATTAAATTTATTTATTATATTAAAATAAATCTTCTGGAGCATATACTAATTAGTGCGAACATTAAAAATGATTAGACCATGGCCAATTACAACTAGATAGTCAAATTAAGCTTTGAGCCACCTTTATGTGATATTTTTTTTAATTTGTCCGATTTGGAGGTTATTTATTCGATATCAGGTTTTCCGCCATCTAAAGGTAGACACTTCACGGGGCTTGGTGATTCACAGCAATCTCCAGATCCCAAGGAACGATTCACGCCTGCTAAAATTAATCCTTTAGCAAAGGCGGTCTCGAATTCAGAATCTAGGGGTCAGTTTCCCAGCGTTACCAAACCTAAAGTAATCACTTAGGTTACAAAAGGGACTAAGCCATGAAGGGTTAAGTACGTAGTACCCATTTTATGGAGGCTATGTGAGCCTCTGGAGGCTCTGCAGATTCCACAGGCCCCATCCTATATCTTTAAACAGATTAAACAATTTATCTATCCTGTACCAGATCCACCCGTGAACGGGTCTGGGGTTCAGTACATGGTAGATACTGTACTGTTTCATAGAGAACGGCTCTGCGGGGAAGTGATTTGGCCTAGATCACGCTCAAGCGCCTGATTCCCCCCCCCCTTATATTGGGTACCCAATTTATAGATGCTGGGTGAGCCCCAGGTGGGTCCTAGATCCCATATGATCCATACCCGGCTGCTAATAGGCTAAATAAAGTCTTGTCGGTAGCGGAGATTGAACCTGGATTTTCGGCATGGCAACTCAGTGCTCTACCACTGAGCCACTCCGCTCTCAATTTATCTGTCACTACCGGAATTTTCGGCAAAGTCATTCAGCTCATAAGTATAGTAAATAGAAAAAAAACTATTTCATATTTATTTGAGAAATTACTATCTTATCCTCCATATAATTTATATACCCAATTAATTATTATTTTGGGTTAAGATTTTACCAAATATTAATCACAAAGAAACATATTGCCAACTTTGTAAAGTAGACTTATAAATATGGAATAATATTAGTTTTATCTAATGTATATGATGAAGATAATTATCCGGGTGGAGGTCAAAAAATTGTCTTAGTAAGAACTGTTTATTTTTTAAAAGTCAACGTTTTGACCCACATTGGAAGTCTTCTTCAGGGCTAAATATAAAAGCTACATTATTGCTTTATAATTCTCTATAATTCATCTTAAATAATGCCTTTATGTCATGTTATTATCTATTAATTTTTATTACTTCATGTTACTTTTCACCTCTTATTTGATAATTCATGTTATCCCCTATCTTTTATGCGACGCAGTCATTCTTTACTACACATATCAATATTCTATCAATAGAATACATTTACTGTTATTCTTTATTACTTTAATTTATATGTATGCTGTACGTCGGGTCGAAACGTCGACTTTTAAATAATAAAGAGTTTTTCGCACTAAGAGAATTTTTCTAACGTCCACCCGGAACGTTTTCTTCCTCATAGGCTTTTAAATAAATAGAGCTGCATTATCTGATAACAACTCTCGTAAAAGAGCTTTTAATCCGTCATAGAGCTTTGAAGGAAGTTAGAAAGCGCTCCGGAAGAATGGACGTCGCTTTACTTCACACTGCGACCGATTTCCTCTCACAGATTACAAGCAAGAAGATTTTACAGGTGTGAAAACGCACCTTGACCATAGAGTTATAGAGCTATAGAGGTATAGAGTATTTAGCTGCAGAGGAAAGTCAGTATTGTCCTTGCCGAAGAAGAAAGTCACCCGGGAAAGTTCTGTTTACAACGGAAGCCTCCGCGGCCAATTAGCTGACCACAAAATGGCGGTTATCTTCGTCCTCCGCCTCTTACTTCTTGTGGGCCGTGTCTCGGGGTTGATGGCATCCATAACTGGTTTAGGGATAACTGGTACCTTTCATTTCAATATCTCCTTCGGGGTGCGGTGTCATAATTAATTGTTGTTGTTTTTTCTACTTCCATGTACGCTGTGAAGGTAATAGAATGTATATAAAAAAAGATCGATACAACTAAAAGTCAAAGTACAGTCATAGGCCATCTACTATCCAATCGCTCGATCCCTTGCTGATACCATTCCTTGACTGTCAAATAACTCTTGGACCGCAATTTCAACTTCAGCAAAATTATCAAAATTTTTCCATTGAAGAAAATGGGCCTTGGATCGAAACAAGTTGTAATCCGATGGTGCGAAGTCTGGACTAGAAGGGTGTTTCAGTAAATATTCACAAAATTTTTACCTCATTTCTGATTGCTGATTAGTAAGTTTGTGAAGGACGTTTTTACCTTCCCAATAGAGCTTAGATGACGAGTTCGCGAGTACTTGTGGATGGATTTGACTGAACAACTTCCTGCAGAAACTCATCAATGGTCGTCCGGAGTTTTTATTCCTTTCCAACGTCGTATCTCCACTACTAAAGCGCGCTGGTCAAGGACACCTTCTCCTTTATATTTAATAATTTCATGAGTTGCTTCAGCAGCTCTGACATTTTTTCATGTTATGCCTAAAAATTACGAGAATTTCGCAGGGCACTGTTATTCCTTTGAAACAAATAACTAAACTGAGGCTGTTTTTTTTTAAGAAATCGATTGAATGAAACAAGAGGGATTAATAAGTATTGATTATTACAGATCATTCCCAAATCCGTATTGACTAAACATTAGTACACTCGTATCTCTGTCGGTATAACTCAAAAACTGTAAAGGAATTTGAAGGTAAGGTATAGCGTAGAACATTCGGAAGGGAAACAATGATTCATCCCTTGAAGAATTGAGAAGATTAAACATTGCAGAATTATAGTTTATGCATCTTGATTATTTAATTGCCCTGATAGCATTGCAAAGGTTAAAATGGTTCAGCAAAGTTGTTGGGACCAATTCCTAATAAGTTTGTTTGTTCATTTAACGTCACTTTATGATGATATGGCTAATCGGACGATGCTACAGCAGGAGTCCTAAATTTTTCCCTAACCAGGTTCAATTAGGATAGGAATCCTTAAGGAGTACCTGAAGCCGCGCAGGCTCGAGATCGCCATTTTACGTTCTTTACAATGTACGGTATAAGGATTTTTACATCCTTTCAAAAATCCCACGGCCACTTGCCGAGTTACGAACCCACGATCTTGGCCATGGTAGGTTCTTATGCTAACCACTACACCACAGGTGGCCTAGAATCCCCTAGGACTTTACTTTATCAAATAGTAACCTTTTGAAATTTGAATTTGAAATGATTAATGTACCAATCTTTTACGTGTGGGGCCATATTTACGACATAATATACCTTTCTAATAGGATGATTACAATGAAAAATATTTATGAATTATTTAAAGTTTTTTCTTTTATTTATTAAAATAGGAGTCGCGGTATCAAAGTGTGTAAGGTGCTGAGTCGCTATACTGCAGGCACTGATAAATCCTTTGGGATCTACTGACTATACTGTGTTATTTTTATGAGTTCTGAAAACGACTTGTGTGTGAACTATTGTTGGCAGTAGAACTGAGAGACATGAAATCCTGTCACCTTCACTCCATCGCTCCATTTGGAGTGACGTTTAGAGAGCTCGTATCGTTCCAATTTGGACTGTATACAATGCCATACCTTGACATAATATGTAAGTGACGATATCAATGTACGTCCTTGGGCTCAATTCTAAAATGAAATCGGGTATTCCCGGGCGTTTGGCTTTGTGAGTCCGGAACTCATTATGACTCAATGCCGACTCCAAGAACATCTTCCGATTTGTTAATAAGTTTATTTTACTTGAAAATTTTATCAATTTTTATCTAAGAGGTTATTATCCCCAAATTCTGTTGTGGATCAGAGTTTAGGGCGGTGAGTTGGTGAGCTATAGGTCCCGGGTGAGGCATTAAATTCTATAAACAATCGTGGATAGGATATCGTGGATAGGAACCTTTGGGAACTTGAGATTCTCCAGAGATTCACTCAGACCTTATAAAATAGATTGAGCGTGGTCTCGGGCAAATCACTTGCTTAAAATAAGTAGCCTCAGTCGCTCATGGAGAATAGCGGTATTTTTTTGATCTTATCAATTCTTACTTTAATTGCTCAATACCAAAATTGGATATAATAAATCGCGAAAAATGATTTCTTGACACAGACTTTTGGAGATACGCATAAACAATGTTACAAAACTAAATATACCAAAAAATATTAAAATATGTCCGATGTAAACATCATTGTTAGACTATATATTGGTGGCTCAGAAAATGATCCTAAATCCGATTGAAATATGTGAGCACAGTATCAAGTATTTTCAAATGATCGCTCAGTAACTTAATAATATTTACGATTATTAAACAAAAAAATAAATCCAAAAATATTCAGGGTTGAACTCTATAAATTTTCACACATTAAGTACTCCTTTTATACATAAAAGGAAGTAAATGCCTGTATATATGGGGGTTACTTGCGGCGTTGGCGTTAGTATAATTATGCGTTAGTATAAATATAACCTGCTATGCCCAATATCGAGGGCTCATAACCTTAGTATTTTTGGGGAGTAAAAATACCGTAATTATACTATTCTTCAGAGAAAGCGTAAAATGGAGTTTCTGAGCCTTTGCTGTCCTAATTTTACCTAGATCGGAAACATTTAGGACTCCCACTATAGCATTGTCCAAATAGCCATAGCAGCTTAAAGAGATGTTGATTGAACAAAGAAAAATATCTAAATATACAGTATGGCATCATAGATACTTGTAATAGTATTGATAACTTAGCTTCGTAATAAAAACCTCCTTAGCATAAATATCTATAATTATTATTATTTGGCGCTACGACCCTTGTAGTCGAGTCTTGGCCTGCTCCAGCATCGACCGCCAGTTCTCTCTATCAAGTGCTGCTACTCTCCAATTGCAGATATCCAATATGGTCCGGACGTCCGAAGCTACGCAGTCCTCCCACCGAGGACTTTGGCTGGGGATTTCATCCTGCTCCATCCTAATCACATGTCCTGAACACCTCAGTCTTGCTAATTTTATAAACTGTAATACATCAAGCTCCTTATAAAGTAGTCTCAGTTCGTTGTTGGACCGGCGCCTCCACTCTCCATCCACCAAAACTGGACCGTATATTCTCCTAAGGACTCTCCTTTCGAATCTCAGAAGTGAGAGTTCGTGTGCATGGACCAGGGTCCAGTTTTCTGAGGCATATGTTAGAACTGGCCGGATGAGAATTTTATACAGTCTGGTCTTAGAAGATTTAGACAGGAGACTACCAAGTAGATGTTTCTGCAGATCAAAATAGCAGCGATTAGCGGCTGTAATCCGCTCCTCGACTTCTGCCCCAATAGCATTTTGTTGGTTCAGTTGGGATCCAAGGTACACAAATTCCTCAACTCTATCCACCCTCTGCTCGTCAACTTGGATATGGTTTTCAAGGATTATTTGTTGAGGGTTTAAGCACATGTACTTCGTTTTGCGGTAGTTGACGATAAATCCCAGCCTTGCTGCAGCGTCATAGTCTCTAACCGCCTTTTCCAGAGCAAGGTTGAAGATCATCTATGCCAATCCATCTCCCTGTCCCAGTGGAAAAGCCTCTTGAGAGTTCACCACTAATCCGGACGAAGGATATGTTGCCCTCCATAGTCATTCTTGTTAGGCGCACTAGCTTCGATAGAATATTCATCTCAAGCATTGCTCTATATACCTCTGGTCTGTTGACCGAATCGTACGCTTGTAGGAAGTAAACAAATATATGATGTGTCGTCACCTTGTATTCTCTGGTCTTTTCCAAAAAAAAAAATCTATAAAAATATTGCGAAAAAAATGTGATTAATTAGACATTACAACACTAGCTTGACTATTGAAGTCAATTATTAACGGGTGGTTCCCAGAAAAATCCTAGAAGAAAGTCTTGTGTATATAGACGTCAAGACATGGATTCAGGGATGGTCAAAATGTATATACTTTGTACATTCGCGATTACAATATTTCCTATTTTTAAATAATATTTTATGCTAATAGTGCGAAAGTGTAGCAGTCACAGAAAATTTAGGACTCCATCCACACATTCTCCTTTTATAAGAAGGATTACGTGTGCATTCCTAATATAGCGATAAATATGTAAATAATTAGTGATTACAATCATGATAATTCTAACACAAGATTGACTATTTAAGTCAATTGTTAGCAAGTGGTTCACATGTAAGTCTCAATCATGTCACCGACTTGTGTGCACTCATATATATACGTAAAGTCATTGGATTGAGGGATGTTCAAAAAGGATAAAATTTTGTCTTATTCATATAATATTACTCTATCATCTCTCTCGGTCTTTCCCTTGGTTCAGCTTCCATAGCTTTCTTCGCTGCCCGGCAGTCATCCATCCTCAACACATGACCGAACCATCGAAGCTTTATTAAGTGATTGAGGGGTTCAATTTTTAGTGCAGTCTTGTTTCGTACACGGTCCCTCTTGATCTTTTCCCTCCATTTTTCACTTCATAATGAGGATAGGAATGTACATCGAGTGATAAACACCCAATTTTGTTTCTTTTGTCACTTATCTCTTCTATAAAAACTTAATGTTAATGTACAAAATAAATGTTATTTTGTACTGTTGTAAAATAATTACTAAATATAATACACTAAGATGATTATAGATGTGATGATAGTAGACTGTACAGTACGACAGTACAGCGTGACAGTACAACGGTTAGGTAACAGACGCCCTTGACAGAGCTTTCTCCGCGGGACTCCCCGCCTTATGTCACACTTGGCTACAACTGGGACATCTCCACGCCCACCGGTATTCTTGTATCCGTATCCTTTCTTAGGTACAGGAGGATCTTCTTCTTTCTTCGGCTCTGCGGAGTTTGGGAGGGGAGTGACTCAGTGGTAGAGGGCTGAATTACCACGCCGAAGGACCTGGGTTCAAATCCCGCTGCTGGCAAGACTTTTATTTAATCTGTTTGCAGCAGGAGATGGATCCTATGAGATCTAGGACCCTCCTGGGGCTCACCCAGCCTCTATAAAGTTAGTACCGAAAATATGGAGGACAAATCATCGCCATGCTACCGTATAGTCTCTATCATGTAACGAACCCCTGACCCTTCACGGGTTGTAATGGTACAGGTTTTTTTGGCCCTTCTCATGCCTTGGTCTCCTCCAAGCAATTCTTCTTCCTTTCTCTGTCTTGTGCCGTTGCCTAACAATTAGGGACTCTTATAGCTGCGGCATATCGGGTTGATTTTTTATCTTGTTTCGGGCCTTCAAGTCTGGCGTACATCAAGGCTTTAGGAGTCTGTACTCAGCCCATCATAATCGGTTTATTTTATTATATACTGGGCAAAAATGAATAGAGATATTGCTAATTTTGTAGAATATAATTTACCAAGCATTTATATTATTATATATTAAACAATTTCATTAATATGTAATGTAGTATAATATCTACTAAATATGTTGTTGACGCTTCTCAGGACTATCAGGAATTGAAGAGGTTGCTAGGTTTGAAACTAGTGGGTTTGATGGAGAATTAATAATAGCAGTAAAAATGAATGTACTTAATAAGGAGCATACCATTAGTTACACATACCATTTCCCTATGAATAAAAAGGGACTTTATATGATTATAAAGGCCATCTGAGCCAACTTTATAATAAAACAATATATTATATGTTTCTTGTAATACTCGTATAATTTTCCATACTCAAGTACGCCTTTTGGTACCAATACCGGTTTTCAGCACGAGGATGACTCACCGGTGACTTGGTACCCGTTGGTGACTGCCTCTGCGAGAAAGTGTTGATCATCGATAGTGACAGTGCTTCGGAATGGCTCATTAGAAACCGGTAGGGGAAGAAAAAAAAGTAGCAAAGGAAGGAAAAAGAAAAAAAAAAACGAGAAAAACACCTCGGGAATAATTGGAGAAAATTATACTCCTCGAGTAATTTGTGGAGGAATGAGTGAGTCAGTTTAAATGCAACTTAATGTTCCGCTCTGTTGTGGTCGTTTGTCAAATCACCAATGGTGAAAACCAATATTAAGGCTTATTTAAAACGGATTTACTCCGAAATTTCTCCTAATAGAGGGTTTTTTTCCTTATCACTAAGAGCCATGAAGAGTATTGGGTTCAGTACATGGTAGGGACTGTACTCTTTCTAAGAAAAGGGTTGTGTAGGGAAGTAATTTGTCCGAGTCAATTGAGGGTACCGACGTTATGGAGGCTGTGAGTGCGAGGATAGTCCGCAGATCCCCATCAAACTCTCTAAAATAATTTCTTATAACAATTATTAAATAAAATGAAAACTATCGCATTTGTCAGTGATTGGGGAAAAAGGTTCATAATGATATTTCCATCATTATCATTATGGATTTTTTTCCCTGGATGGTTGACTGGATATATCTTAGAAGAGTTTGAAATGGTTGGGGGATGCAATAAATAAATTTTACACAAAATAAATTAAACTGCTTATAACAAAAACAAGTGAAGCTATTTATAAAAAAAAATAAAATAATAAAAACTCCAACCCGTAAACGAGTCTGGGGTTCAGTACGTGGTAGAGACTGTACTGTTTCATGGAGAACGGTTCTCCAGGGAGGTGATTTGTCCTAGATTACGCTCAACCGCCAGATTTTCTTCATAGAGGCTGGGTGAGCCCCAGGAGGGTCCTAGATCCTATACGATCCATCTACAGATGCTAACATACTATATAAAAGTCTTGCAGCGGGATTTAAACCAGGATTTTCGCCATGGCAACTAAGTGCTCTACCACTGAGCCACTTCGCTTCGATTTAAAAAGAAAAAGAAAGGTAGCTTTTATATTTTGAAAAAAAATCTGAAAACAGCTGTGTACTACATTTTTCTCAGTTATGGCATTAGCGACATATTGGAACACTGATGACATTATCTTGATAAATCGATATTGTTCTCGAACAGTGTTCCCTGGATTCGAATCGTCTTTTGAAAGAATCGAAAATGTTATCTTAATGTGTTAGTCGACGATAGAGATCGCCCCAGTCGGTAAGATGGACCAATTAGATGGTGATTCCGGATCCTGCTCTCAGCCAAGGTTCTTATTATAACGGCAATGAACTAGTAGTACTGATTTGTTTTGTATTTACTTACTAAAATTTTTTTTATAATCCTTTAATAAGGACTGTAACTAATAATTTTAGTAAGTAAAAAATGTCTTTATCATCTTCGTAAGCATGTAAGTTAATAATGAAATTTAAAAAAAATAATAACAACTCACTCTCGATATATATATTTTTTTTCGAATACATTAATTATATCTCTTATTTTTTCATTACATTGAATTTTAAATATTTTTATTTTTTGTAGGCTGGTGTTGTCTGGTTATCTTCCCCTTTATATCTGGGCAGAGGTTCCACAGATACGGTAATGTCTTTCATTTTTACATAGTATTATTGTTTTAATATAGTTTAATTATAGTTGGTATTTTGGCTTATGGAGCGTTAGTTTATTTTATTAAAATACATTTTCATGATATAATAATTACAAAAACTATTGCATTCCTTTTAAATAACATCGATAGTTTGGAAATTAATAAAACGACTTGGGCAGAAGTCGCCTCGGACCCACTGCGCATAGAGAAGAGATGCGCTTTCTCCCATTATCTATCCACCTTATTCGCT
This sequence comes from Troilus luridus, assembly GCA_964056705.1. Classification (NCBI taxonomy): domain Eukaryota; kingdom Metazoa; phylum Arthropoda; class Insecta; order Hemiptera; family Pentatomidae; genus Troilus; species Troilus luridus. The sequence goes on from OZ057412.1 coordinate 14,677,324, forward strand.
CTCTGTTCACATCGTGGATAAAATTAATTTATATAGGCTATGATATTTAATGGCTAAACATTACTAGGGTTAATAATACAGGCATAATTAATTAATTCAGGAATTAATTAAAAGTAATACAACCTGAATATTTGATTATACATTATAAATTTGGTAACCATTGGCCTTTCCCCCACATCTTTCGAGCCCTGCGACCGATATCGCATAACGTTGATTCCTTAATTGCCAGACAATTTGTAGCTCCTTGGTGAAAAAAAATATCATTAGAATTCCGATACATTAGAGATGTGGTTTTTCATTTTATATTTTTTAGAATCAAATTAATTGATGGATAATTTATTTTTTTAAATACATTTCGGTTTGTTTTTCTCAGGGAGATATTTAGTAAGCAAAAACACCTACACCACTACAACCCACGAAATCTTGGGTTCAGTACCTCATAGAAACAGTAATGATTCTACAACGGTTATGTAGGGAAGTGACTAGTCCGAGATCACGCTCAAACGCCTGGTTTCCCCCTAATTACGGGTACCCACTTTATAAAGGCTGATTGAGCCCAGCAAGGCATCAGATGAACCAGGATTTGAGATGATTTGAGGAGCCATCGACAAAACAATTCAGCGCTCCACACTCTGAGATAATCCGCTATAATGTATAATATGTTTGTTTTATCTCTTCCCCATTCAACAAAAGCCCTTAAATACAAGAACGAAAATTTCGGCTATATTTTTAATTATTTTTTGTGACGTGTTGGTCATCGACTTAAATTGTATAAATATCTTTTCATGCTACTTTTTAAGGTCCTAGTCCCTAGTTTCTTTCCGACAGAATTTATATTTTAAAAATATTTACGCACGGGGCGACCTGTGGTCTAGTGGTTAGCATAACATCATACTAAGTCCTAGATAGTAGGTTAGTAGCCCGGTAGATGGCCTTAGGATTTTTTTTTTAAATCCCTTGTTATAACGTCCTTCGGAAGGGACGTTAAATGGGGCGATGTCAGTTACTCGTTATAAATCCCTACCCTACTAAAACCTGGACAGGAAGTTTTTGATTTCCTACTGTAGGCTCGTCCGAGTATCCATACCAGCATAAAGTGTTGTTAAATAAACAAACGCCGTATTCCGGCATAGCTAATTATATCTTAACTATATAGAATTTTTTTGTACTGCTTTTATTTTGATTATAATGTTAATAAAGTAGATCGTAAATGTATAAAATAAAAAAACAATAGAATTTATCTTATTTTTCTCCTGGACGATGGCTTTTATAAATGGCATTTATAATATTAATTTTATAGAAAAGAAGAAAAAAATATTCTAGTATTTTATTAAGTTTGCAGCTTTAGCACATAGAAAGCTATCGCGGTTACCACAGGTTTTTAGATGTTCCTTCTTAAGGACTGCAGAAATATTCGAATTATTAAAGAAATCTGAAAAAATTGGAACGAAGATGAGATGCTTTCGAGATGCATCATAGTTTAGAAAGCATGGTGGGCTTATCCAGAGCGCTTACCTCATACTTTATCCGTTATCTTCAAGATAAGTTTCTAGATATCCAACTTCAAAGCTGATATATAAAGGATACGTTTCTAAACTCAGCGATAAGCATATCGATGTTATAGTAAATCTATCAGGATGATCCTTTATTTAACGATGTAATCAATGATGACTGATGGGTCTATCGACGTATGGATATAACCTTATTTTATGCTTTACATTCTTATTTATGTTTTAAAACGAAAAACTATTGGATAGTTAAATTATTGGCCCAAGATCCTGTCAGGCAAGAAAATGTTTGCAAAAGTATTCGGTGATTTGAGATACACCTCATATCCAAAATAGTAAACTTTCAGGAAACCAAAAAAAAATCATCTGTTCCATAATTTAACATCATATAGTTTTTGAAATTTTATATGTTTCTACAGGGGTTTGGTAAGCTAATTCTACCAAACTAAAATATTATTATTTTTATTTTTGGCTTTTAAAAAAATTATAAAGGTTGTTGGAGATGTGTTATGTCTCAAATGATTGATTAAACGATGTGTTATCAGGTATGAAATAAAGGGTAAAATAATTAAAAATATTAATAAAAATCAGTATTTTATTTTTCAAATAATATATACACATTTTCCAAACATGCATATTGGATTTGTCTAGCCTTCACCAACAATTTAATATGTCTAACTCAATTTTGGCCAAAAATGGACATGAGGTGTTTCTCAAATGCCTGATTCAATTGTGATCGATCAATATTATGTGTTTAATTTTAAGATCTTAATTTTTTTTTTCTCTTTATATTTTCATCCACACCTGTCAAATAAAAACAAAAACAAACAATGAATCAACAGATTAGCTGACGCTAAAAATATAATAAAATGTCCAAGAAGAACAGTACCCAGCGGTACCTATCGCTAAATCTTAAAATAAAAAAGCTGTGGGGCTCCAAAAAAAAGCCATTGTATTCCTCACGTATCCGCACTTTACCATCCTAAATTCGTCGCAGGATTTAGGATGATAAGGAGGATTTCTGAAGATCGTAGGATTCCTGTAGAACAGATCCGGTACTTTGGGCTACATCTTGACAAGCGTTTAACTTGGAATTTTCAACAGCTCTCCGTTTGAGGCCATTTAAACATCTACTTCTTGACTCTAATTTTCCAATTAGTTAAAACGACTGATATACATGGCTATTAAATGATGAATTGGACTTATGGAGTAGAGCTTTGTGGCTCGACCAAGCCATCAAATTTCTCTCGTATCCAATCGTTACAATCCCCAATCCTTCATAAAATCATTAATGCTTTTTTACTTTGCTACAAATAAAGTCATCCATAATGACCTTAATATCCCATTTGTTGCCGATTTGGATCGAACCCGATACCATTCCTTTCATGACGAACTTTATTCCCACTCAAACTCACTAGTTTCAAACCTAGCAACCTCTTCAAATCCTGATAATCCTCCGAGGCGTCTGAAATGAAGATGGGCTCGTGGCCTAAGTTAAATTTGTTATTCGAGTACTACTAGTAGGATGGTTATCTACTTTATTTAGTCTCAATATCATACAGTTGTGAACTTCAAAAAATAAATAATAAAAAAATAATAATTTTTGTTTGTATTACCTCTTCTAAATGTTAACCTTCCCCTCTAATCAAATATATCAACGCACTTGCTGTCTATCAGTAGATCGATTCAATTTTGTCCACTCATTTTTGAGTCTTATCGGTGGTAACATCCTTGTCTCTTTATTCAGGGAATTATCTCACCCCCCGAGTCCTCGAGCACTCGAGTTGATGGAATTATTACAACCTTCACTTTTATTATTCAAAACCAACAATTACTGGATAGCTAAATTATTTGTACAATTGACAAGAAAATGCTTGTCTTTATGATCTATTAAACTTTTTTTTTCGTATTACATTCTGTAAGTAGATAATATTTCGCTTGATTCCGTTCATTGTTTGTGCATTTCGTTTAACGTCACTTGATGCTGCTTCGGCTAATCGGACGATGCTACAGTAGGAGCCCAAATTTTGCCTATCCAAATTTAATTAGGATATGGATCTTTAAAGAGTAAACTTACGTCCATTCCGAAGGACGGCATAACCAAGGATTTTTACTCCCTTTAAAAATTCCTAGGGCCACCTGCCGAGCTGCGAAACCGCCATCTTGGGCTTAGTAGGTAACCACAAGTGTACAGGCCCTAGTCCAAATAAAAAAAAAAAAAATACGTTTATTTAATTTCGTATCCAACCATTTATATGAGGAAGAAAATGGTTCTGGTGGAGGTCAATGGTCAAAATATTCTCTCAAGTAGGGAGAACTGTTTATTAAAGAGGCAACGTTTCGACCCACATTGGAGATCTTCTTCAGGACTTTCGAGGTGGGAGAGCGGGGACCCCAGTGTGGCTTCGTCACTAACTGAGGTCAACTGTAAGTAAAATTATTATTATTCAAGCTTACCATTTATACTTTTTGTTTTAAAAATAGTTGTATCGTGTCAATCTAGCCATTAAGAAGCCGTGCTATGCTATCGAAACGTCGGTTCCAAGTTTACTAATATTTAAAGAATTGTTTATTTGACCTCCTCCCGGATCCTTTTCATATCCATATTAATAAAGTCGACTAAAACTATTCAAGTAGAATTATTATAATTTCGCAGGGGTTGTACGAAGATAAAATTCGGCCTGTCCGTAACAATAAGTAATCCAGCTGGCCTGCCGTTTCATTTCAGACCCAATTTTGTCTAGTTTTCAATTAATTGGATTCCCATGACAAAATTACACGGTATTGATTTTCTGAACTTCATAGGTCTTGGTCTGCCTATTTCCCTACTTTTTTAAGGTGTTTTTTCAATCTTCCATTGCGAATTAGAAAGCTCTCCTAGCAGACTTAGCCATAAGACTCACGATGACTCCATCAAGTTCTGCGTTTTCTCGACCCCTCTTCAAGTAAGTACCAGATCATCGGCGATGACCACTTCCTCCGCTTTGGTACTTTCGTTTTTACGCTCCGTTTATGTGCTTCGGTTGTATCCAGCCTGAAAACCTTTCACCGAGAAACCTTTCGCTGGAGTGGTCCGGGAAAGTGAGATGTTTGCCAAGAGTAAACAGCTTGTGTGCAGTTGTTACGGTATCTTATTCAACAGCTATTATTTTTATGGTCGTTGCTTCAACAATATGATATAACACCGAAGAAGTATTCTTTCTTGTATCTAGTATTATAGTCTCTGTCGTTTATATTGTTTAAATAACTCGGTTATTTTTAGTAAAATACAAATATTTCATTCTTGAACACTATTACGACACTCGAAGCAGTTACTGTATCGAAAATTTTTTTTAATGCTATTTTAATCAGTCAACTTTTTCGGAGACATCTCACATTTTCTGTGTCCCTTTTAATGTAATTTATATGCAAATTGTGCTTCGAGGTATATGGATATGTCTGGTGAATAAGTGTTTAACTCGAATTTCGCCCAGTATGAACTAATTTTATAATCATAATTTTAATGTGTTTTTTTTTTCACGGAGCGGCCTTAGAGACCACGCAGATATCATAATTTTCACTTCATTCTCTCCTCCATTCTTTCTTCCCACCTTTACCACATTGTTTCCGATTATTCTTTCCTTCTTTACTCGGTCCACACTATTCCTTTTCTCGCATCTCTCTTTTTCACAAGGACCTTAATTTCTTTGAGTCTCTTCTCATAATCATCCCTTTCGAAATAGTCTTGGTCTGTTGTTTTCAGTCTCTCTGTTCCTTCCTTCATCTCTTTGATGCACCCCCAGCACTATTGTACCCTCTCATTTTATAGAAGATTTCTCTATTTAATCTGGGATATTTAATCTTTGGGTGCATCCTCACCATATGTCCGTAGAACCTTAATCTTCTTATTCTTATGCCCGTTTCCAAATTATTCACTTCTTTGTATGCTTCCTTATTAGATCTTAACAAATTAAATAATTTATTTGCCTCACATCGATTTTAATCCGGGACGTTCAGCTCAGCAATTAAGCTACACAAGTCCTTAATGCATTGAATGAATACAACACCTATAAAAAAACAAAAAAAACAATATTGCTCTATAAGGGATTCATGATAATCCCACAAATTGCCTGAAATAAGATGACCTGCGGACCTTCAAACATAAAATTCTCATTCCATTTCAACCAATAGGCAGTTTAATCATGAATTATGATATGTATTTCTAATGTTAACAAATACATAAATATAGATAAAAGATAAAAAATGGAAAAAACAAAAGATAAATGTCTTAGTTTTAGCTCAAATTGTACCTAATTTTATTTTATCGTCCAGTTTGAGTGTGTGTGTTTGTGAGTGATTTTACCTATGTGTATTCACGATCAGTAATGATACAAACTATAAAGCGAACCATAAGCGTTAATGACCTAAAGGTTTTATGCCTTTAAACACCAACAGGCAACAACAACAATATAAATATTTCTATTATTATTTGTATTGCTACTCAAAAAAATTAAAAGTGCGAGCATATAAGACCGTTCTCTGGCCAGTAGAAGGATATGCTATTGATGGCTGGATTCTTAAAAAGCGCCAAGAGAGTTTCATTAATACTTGGGAGAGGAAAATACTGAGAAAAATATATGGCTCAATCTAAGTCGAAAATATCTACAGGATAAAAATAAAGAACTTCGAGACCTGTATAAAGACTTCGATTTAGTCTCAAATATTAAAAAAGAGAGAATAAAATGGTTGGGTCATATGTATCGAATGGATCAGGAAAGACTACCAATGAAGAAAATGAAGGGACGCCCGGATAGTAGAAGAGGAAGAGGTAGGCCGAAATTACGATAGATTGAAGATGTCGAGGCTGGCCTGCAGCTTCTGGGAGTGAGAAGATGGAGAAAAGCAAAGGATCGCTCTGAGTGGAGGAGAATTGTTGAGGAGGCCAAGGCCCATCAAGGACATTAGCGCTGTCAGTGATAGATAGATAGATTTTATTTATAGGGACCAAAGTTGCTGAGTGAATAAAGCACTGGACTGCTATGCTGGAGGTCCTGGATTCAAATCCACGAGTGGCAGATAAATTATTTAATTGTTTAACAGTCATAGACGGATTCTAAGGGATCTCCCAGCGTCTATAAATTGAGTCTCCCTTATTAAGAAAAAAATCTAGGTGTTGTGCATGGCCACATCCCAATCATCTCTCAGCACACAATCTTTGTCTTTGAAAGAGTACGGTACAAAGTACTGAGGCCAGGACCCTTCGTAGGTCTGACGGATTCCATACAGTCTTTTATATTAAGGGGGGGCCCTTTGGGGTGGAATTATCCAAATTCCTTTCTTAGTGCTCATTAAAGCTATACAAAGAACCTATCTGCAAATTTCAAGATGCTAAGTTCAGTAGTTTCTGCTGTGCGTTGACAGCTGGGTGTATTAGTCAATCAGGTAACACTTTTATATAAACTTCGAATGTGTGGTGTGTTGATAAAAAGTAGCCTATATCCTTCCCCAGGCTTGAGATTGTCCATATCAAATTTTATCACAAACGGACCAGCACAGCCGTGAAACATACATTGACACTGATTAACAAACGGGACAGACAGAAGTCACTTTCGTTTACTGTTTATCGATGTGTGTTTTTAGTTATGGCGGTCCTACTTACCTACTGCAATATACTCCTGTACACTGTGTTACTTGATTTGTTTCGTTCAGCGAAAATATGTAGATTTTGCAAGTAAGAAACACGAGAGCAAGCTGCTCATTTTATACGACTTACTTGATATTTATCGTTATATTATGACCAAATTACACAAAATCATTACAAATTGTAGCCTATGTGTTATTATGATGTATAACCTATATTACTGTAAAGTTTCATCCAAATCCGTTCAGTTTTTACGTGAAATAGTAACAAACATAAGTACATACATATATCTCTACATACATATATCCATCCTCACAAACATTCGCATTTATATTATTAGTAGGATTAAATATTGGATTACATTATTGTATTGTTATCATAAATATAATTCTATTATTAGAAAAAAGAAATTCAAGCTACCCCAGGAGATATAAACAAGAACCCAGGAAGCAAATGGCCTCATGAATATCTCCTACACGAGAGGTTTTCACTTTCGTTAGCTTTCTCTTCAAGGTCTTGCTTACATCACCACCTAGTCACTTCTCGTTGACTTATGTATAATCGATTGTTTTCTAGCCAAATCGATGTCGAAACTTTTGTCGACCTAATCGATATTATATCATATAGTCCTTATATACATCGCTAACAGACTTAATATATAATTAATGAATGTTATGATTTTATATTCAAATAAAAAAACAAAACAAGGCAGCCCTAGAGGAGCTATACCTTTTGTTATTTGTAAAACTCCTATGAGCACTGGCAAAGTACTGTTTTGAGATATTAAATATTTTACATTTTAAAAAATTATGAATTATTATTATTTTCAGGTTTAGGATTTATATTATTTCACTGCATTCTGTGTATTGAAATAAGAGTCCTAAAATTGAAATATTAGAATAGGATGTAGCAAGCATTATTTTTTAAACATATTTTTTCCATTGAAATTTTGTGTTATATTGCTTTATTGTGGTGCAGTTTAATAATATTTAAGTTTTGAGTAATTTAATGAATAATGGGTATCTGTTCCACAGGTTGTCGCTTCGAGTTGAGTCCCAAGAAGTTTTAACTGTTTATTCATTTTATTTTTAATATTTTCCAAAAATACAAGCTATCGTTAGCTTTAGTATGGAAAAGAGAATGTAATTATGGGTTATGAGTAGAACTCGATAATCATTTCATCAAGAAATAAAAGTTTCAACAAACATTTCGAGATATGTCCGGGTGGTGGTCAATAAATTTCTCTAAGATAGGGAGAAATGTTTATTAAATAGCCAACGTTTCGACCCAGTTTGCAGGTCTTCTTCAGGGCTGTCGAGGGGGGCACAAAAATAAAAACAATGGCAATAGTATAATAAACAATCACATACACATCGATTATACTATAACTTTTTTTAAAAATTTATTTATTGATATTTACAACTGTATTAAAAAAAAATACATCAAGCAAATAGGCTATGTGATACAAAATGGCATGAGTAATGGCAAGTTGAGAAACTACCCACTGGTAGTACTCAAATCACTAGTTCAACTAAGAAGGTCACGTGGCCATCTTCTTTTCAGACCCCTCGGAGGATTATCGGGAATCGAAGAGGAAGGTTTGAAACTAGAGGATTTGAGTGGGATTGAAGTTTGTTATGAAAGGAAAGATACCGGGTTCGGGACAAATCGGCAACAAATGGGACATTAAGGTCGTTATGGATGACGGTATTTTTAACAAAATAAGGAGCGTTGAGGATTTAACGAAGGATTTTGGATTGTAGGGATTGGATACGAGAGGAATTCGATGGCTTAGTGGAGCCCCAAAGCTCTACTCCGTAAGTCCAAATAGGTCGTATGATGGTCATGTAGATGAGTCTTTTGTAGTTAATTGGGAGGTTAGAGCGTTTGTATAGTAAGTGTTGAAGTAGCCTGAAACGTCGAGCGGTTTCTTGTCTTTTCAGTCTAGTGTGAGGATTCCAGGTTAATCGTTTGTCAAGATGCAACCCTAAGTATCGGATCTGTTCTATAGGCACCAGTGGGATATTATTAAAGGATACTGAAGGGCAGGAAGTCATTGGTTTACGACGTAAGGTAAAAGTGATTTGATGAGATTTTTGAGAATTTATTTTAATTCTCCAGTTTTGACACCATTCTTCAAGATCAGTGATATGGGATTGGAGGCTTTGGGATGCAATAACTGGATTGGTGTTGACTGATAATACACATGTATCATCAGCATACGTGGTAAGGATGGCATTAGGATGAGTTGGGATGTCAGCTGTATAAACTGTATAAAGGATTGGGCCAAGGATACTACCTTGAGGAATACTGAAACTTTTAATTTAAACACGTTTAAATTATATGGTATAAAATATTCTAGTAATACGGATGAAATGCTTAAGGTAACTAAAATATATATAATAACCCTATCTGGTGAATCACTCTGTTGGTGAAAACCACATGAAAATCCGTGCAGTAGTTACTAAGTTCACCGCGAACAGACAGACAGACGCTGCCGAGAAGTTTATTTTATAATATGAATAGAAGGCTATAACTGGAAATGCCAAAATTTTCGAAAATATACGTGTTTTATTTTTGTTATCTTGTAATTTTCCTAAACCATCCCAATTATAATATATATTTTAAACATAATGAAAAGTTGCATTCTAATTGGATATTCCTTTTGAAAGTTGTTATCTTCGATTTCTTCTTCATTAAAAATATGGAGCTTATTGGTCGAACGAGATGTGGCCAGAGATAACTGTAATACTTTCTTCGGCATTCAGAAAGTTTAGGGTATGAATATGTAATGTATTTCAGAGAGAATGAAAGTAAATAAATACATTATTTATGGCATATTACAATTCTACACAGTTGAGTATAAGTAATTGTTTCGTCAATTAATGACCATTTTAAAATGTTTTAACTCATCATCCTCAAACCAACTAGTTTCAAATCTGTACTACTACAACCCGTGAACGGGTCTGGGGTTCAGTACATGGTAGAGACTGTACTGTTTCATGGACAACGATCTGTAAGGAGGTGACGCCCTAGGTCACGCTCAACCGCCAGATTTGTACCATTTTGGGTACCAAACTTTTATAACATTTTATAGAGGCTGGGTGAGCCCCAGGAGGGTCGTATATCCTATATGACCCATCTCCGGCTGCAAACAGACTAAACAAAAGTCTTGCCCGCAGCGGGATTTGAACCAGGATTTTCGGCATGGCAACTCAGTGCTTTACCACTGAGCCACTCCGCTCCCTAAGAAAAACATGAAGCAAGCTATGTCATATATTCAAATGTTTCGATTTTAGAACGCTTATTTAAATAGAAAACCCACTAGTTATGTTTTTAAAAAGACTCATTTTCAAGAATAAGAAAACAATTTGAAAAATATATAAAACTACGAAGGAAGGCAATCACAATTACAACTTTTTTTATTTGACTATTTTTTTTTAAATTGTATAAATGGGAAAATTATAAGTTTCTGATATTCAATTATTATCAGTATTTCGATGAATCGACTTAGTAAGCTATCGAATGAAATATGCACGTAGATGTTTTATGGTACAAATATTTCCCCAACGCCTCTAAATCTTTTTAAATTCATTTTATTTTAAGGTATGTATATCCTTTGTAAAATTCTCAATGCTCCTTACTTTGTAACAAACAAAGTAATCCATAATAACCTTAAATATCCCATTTGTTGCTGATTTGGCCCGAATCCGAGATCAATCTTTTCATAACGAACTTCATTCCCACTCAAACCTAGAAACCTCTTTAATTCCTGATAATCCTCCGAGGCTTCCGAAAAGAAGATGGCCTCGTGATCTTCTAAGTTGAACTTGCTATTTGAGTACTACCACTGGGTAGTTTCTCTACTTGTCATTTCACGTCAAGGTATACTCATTCTATTCAATTATATTTAATTATTGCTTAAATAAAAAAAATATATATATATTTTTATAATTTATTCAATGAAATTGACAACTATATTTACACTAAAACAACAAGTAAATAGAATTTATGTAAACATTGACATGAAATGACAACTAGAGAAACTACGTAGTGGTAGTACCCAAATAGTAAGTTCAACTTAGAAGGTCACGAGGCCATCTTCTTTTCAGACGCCTCAGAAGATTTTCAGGAATTAAAGAGGTTGCTAGGTTTGAAACTATTGGATATGAGTGGGAATGAAGTTTGCAATGAAAAGATTGATATCGTATTCGGGCCAAATCAGCAAAACAAGTTAAGGGACATTAAGGTCATTATAGACTACTTTGTTCGTTACAAAGTAAGGAGCATTGAGGATTTTTTGAAGGATTTTGGATTGTAAGGATTGCATACGAGAGGATTTTGGTGGTTAGTGGAACCCCAAATCTTTATTTCGTAAGTCCAAATGGATCTAATGATTGTCATATATATGAGTCTTTTGTAATTAATTGAGAGCTTAGAGCGTTTGTCTAGAAAATGTTAAGTTCTTACTTGCCGTTTCAGTCTACTACGAGGATTACAAATTAATCTTTTGTCCTAAGTACCGGACCTGTTCTACAAGAATTAGTGGGATGTTATTAAACATACAGGAGGGCAGGAATTCATTGGTTTACGACACAAGTTAAAAGTGATTTGATGGGATTTGTGGGAATTTATTTTGAGATTTCACACCATTTTTCAAGGTCAGTGATATGGGATTGAAGAATATGGTATGCTATAATTGTATCAGTGATGAATAACAATAGACATGTGTCATCCACATTCGTGGTAAGAATAGTATTAGGATGAGTTGGGATGTCAGCTGTAAAAACTGTGTATAGGATTGGGCCTTGAAAAATATATTTGGGAATGAAATTGTGTGATCTGATTTATTTTGCATTCGCTTTCACTATTGGAGCAAGAAACCAATAGAATTTTATTGCTGATGTTAGCGATTGTGTCAACAACACTTTCCGAAAAAAATAATTTATTTCGGTTTCTCCGAGTCACGAAATATATCTTTCTCAACGGCAATATCGCGATAACTAGCCGGAAATCCGCGTCGACACGCCTCCCGTAATTATATTGTTTTATGTTAGAACAGGTATATTGGAGATCATAATGAACTAGGAGGATGCTATAATTAAGTGCTGTACAAACACAAAAATCTGACGCCTCTTTTGACGTTTGCTTATTCGTTAACGTCACTTTATGCTCCTTTTCGAACGATCCTACAATCGGGGTCCCAAATTTTGCATAACCAGGAATAGTTAGGATAGGGATCTTTAGCGAATACCTCATTTCGCACAGGCTCGGGGCCACCATTTTTCATCCTCTCTGATGGACGACAAAACTAAGATTTTTTTCTCCGATAATCCTAAACCCACCTGTCGGGCTGCGAATCCTCGATCTCGAGCATAATTGGTTGTTGTGGCTTATATACTACAGGTGACAGGGAGTAGTGTATTCCATGTTGGTGGTCTTAGACCAAGGTGAGGATGGGAAGATGGTATAAATGAATCTGTTATAACCATACGATTGGATTGGAGAAGAGGAAAATTTACCAGAAAGAAAGATCTCTGAAAATTTAGTTCAGGATCTGAAAGTTCACCCTCACTCTGCAATATCTGTTGGCAAGGGTTTGGCGAAGGAGAAGATTGGAATATTATATTAAATTGGTAAAGAATATTTTAATTGTAAATATATCTTAAAATGTCGTAAAACAATGAGCTAAAGGTCTTTATAACTCCCTTAAGAAAATTAAAACCTACATCAAACAAACACCCTACTAAATATTTTCTGGTCAAGAATAAAAATAATGAAATATTTATCAGTAGAGACACTGATTCATAGCTTTAATTTTTAAGAAACGTAGCATTAATTATTGAAAAAATAGCTTTTATGGCTTTAATTTTGCGTTTTCCAGCTGCCTCAGCAAATTTTCTGTGAACAATTTTTACAGCTAAGAGTAGCTGAATTGTGTCTACAGTGACTTCATCCCTCACTTGCTCTGCAAGCTGTCATTAAAATAGCTGTTATCTTCCTGGAATTTACTGTCATCGCCAGATTTGGATATTGGTGCAGGCCTACTTTTACTTGCTAAAAAAATGGCGTCTGATCGCTGGACATTCTGGCCTAGTTTTTCTTCTTTGATATATCAAATTCGTTCGTAGTTTTAATTTATCAATTTTTATTACAACAACAAACCTATGATGGGTCTTATATTTCAGTGTTTGTTTCTAAGTTATGTAAGCATAAATTATTATTATTTATTTAAATATTTTTATTTTGAAGAGAAAAGATTTGTCCTGGCCGGGATTCGAACCCGGGTCTTCTGCATTTCTAATGCGGCACTCTTCTAACTAAGCAACCAAGCCCTTAACTAGACTAGACAAATCCATTCTCTAAACCGATCCTATATTTTGACAGAGCTTTCCTTATCCGATCCTCGTCTCTTTGGAACTCAATACCTTCTTCTATTCGTCATTCCAGTAACCTTTCAACCTTTAAATCCCGTATATTCAATCACCTAATTCCCTTAGAATCCCCAAAAAATCGGAAATAGTACGTTTAGTTTTGAGACTAAGGTTTTCTAAATGATGGATGAATGATTTATTTTATAAATATGTGTGTTTCTGCATAATCGTATATGTGAATACGCCTGTGATTGAGGTCTGCATATATATATACATTTGCTTTCTCTGACAATTTGGCCGTTCACACTTCCAGACACATATCTTTATATTTACTTATTTATAATAGCTTTAATTTTATTTTTCATTTATAGGAAATAGTTTTCTTTAAATATTGTTTTAGGAGGTAATTGATAATTTTTTTCAATTATTTTTTTATTTATTCCTCATTTATTAATTTAATTGTAATTAATTAACTAAATGTAATCTATTTTACTCTAAGACATTTTGGTTATACATTATTCCTGTAATGTTATTCTAAAGTGACTTGTCCCAGCATAAATAAAGTATTTATTATTATTATATCCCCAGTTCTTGCAATTTTAGCGATGTTTATGTGGGTATATGCGCTTTGCTATGTAAGTAGTTGATTAGGCTGAGATCACGCTATATCGTCAGATTTTTCTCCGATTAAGAGTTTATTTATACAGACTGAATGAGTCTTATGATTGTCTACAGATCCCATTGGGTCGATCCCATGACTTCTGAAAGTTTAAAGACTGTATTTTATCTTATACGCAAACACATACTTTTCAATTAGTAGGCCTATGCTGTTTCCAGGCCAACTGTTGCATAAATAGTGTAAATTGTATAGATAAATAAAGTTTCAGGTTTATCACATAATGGACGATGGGAAATGCATTTCCAAGAGAGAAATTGCGTATACTTAACAACACTTTCTCTTTCGAGACAACAGGAAGGAATATTGTTGTGATGAAACGTGGGAGTCCCAAACTGAGCCGGATCTTCTGCAACGTTTGGTAATATTCTTCGGTATTCCCTGCCAGGGGGGGCGTATGGCCATCGTAAGTTCTCGGTATCGAACCTTTGGTAACAGCTTGCATAACTAGTTGAGTAACATATCAACGATTCAGCAATCAGCTATAATCAGTCTCTAATAACCAGCTTTAATATATATTTTTAAATTAACATTCGTACGATCCATATAATCTCAGCAGTTGTTAGTTTGACTTGTCACCGCAGACTACGCACCCACAGAGCAGCCATGTTCGATTTGAAGATGCCCTACATCGTAGGCCGAAACGTTCACACAATTAAAAAATAAGCTTCACTTGTTTTGTGTTATCTCTGACAGCACCCCCTGACCAATTCAATCCATCATATAATTTCTGACTTGACTACTAACTGATCGATTTAAAGAAAAATATCTAATGTGGAAAACACATAACTTCCTTGTTCACATATTAAGCAACTAGCTTTTGCCCGCGACTTCGTCTGAGTTGATTTTAAATATAAATTTATGTTTAGTTTAAACGGAGTGTGAATTTTGAATTCCATAAATGAGCTCCATATTATGAACAATGGCTTAAAGCATTTGTGTATTCAGCCGGTCTACCAATGCTTATCCCTTTGTTGATAGATTTTAATAAACTGTCCTATTAAATATTAAATGGCATAATAACAGAACTATCGATAAGTTTTCTATTGAAATCCACTAATTAATATCCAAAACTGTAATATCAAGAGGTTGATTTTGCAAAATCTTGAATACCATTGTCATGATATTTAAAAGTAAAGTCTGCTTATTTTCACATCTCTAACTTAACATGTTACGATTTTCAGTATTTTACACTTTTATGGGTCGATTTAAAAAAAATGTAGATGTAGAAGCTAAATCTAAAATTTAATGGTGCTCGATTTTCAAATTTTTTTTTTACGTTTGTCACCCTTTTCACCCTCTTAGGAGACGAATTTTCAAGTCTCTAGCTTATGCCGCTTTAGCTCTGCGATGGTCTTTTCAGTCAAGACCAACTCTTTTGTATGTATAGGTAATTTGGTCGTTAAATAGGTGATTCTGAATTACATATATACGTCTCCAAGTTAAGAATCAATCAATATATCTATAGCCCCGGTGAATAAGTGGTTAGGTCTGAATTTGTCCAGAGAGAGTTAACTGCTTTCAGATTACTGGAATCGTATCATTCTCGTAGTTTTTTGGCTTGAAATGGAGTTGTAATATAAACAATAACTCCTTTTCAAGCCAATGCCTAACTTAGGCATTAACTACGAAAATAACTCCATTCCACTTACTTAAGTACAAGAAACTTATTTTGGAGAAAATTAGACTTAACCACTTATTCACCGGGCTGTAGATATAATGAACTTCTGTTTCTTATTACAAATAAATACAAAATGGTTAAGATAAATAAATAAACTAGTAAAAATTAGTTAACAAAATGGAAAGCGAAAATTTTCACAATCACAATATTTCATTTACTGCTTAAAAGGAAATACAAAACGATTCCTAAACCTCATTTACTATTTGGTAGCATGCAAAATGCAGTATATTATGTCAAGTAAAGTATTACTTCTGATTTACCAACTACGTCTAAAATTTAATATTTTGTTTTATTTATATACAACAATTAAACATTAGATTTGGAAACAATATGGGTCAGTTCCTACGTAGGTTCTCGGCTTAAATCCGGCTGTGGCAGGTAAATTATTAAATCTTTTATCATCCACAGATAGACCATTTGGGACCAACAGACCACTCAGACTCTAAAAGTTTGGTACTCTTATAATGGGGAAATACCTGGTGATTAAGAGTGGTCTGGGACGAATCCTTTTCCTGCAGAACCATAATGGTAGAGTTTCTACCATATTCTTATCCTAGGATCCATCGTCGGTTGTTATGGTGGAGTTTTTTGTTTTTTTTTGTTCATTATTAAACATTGAAATTTATGAGCAAATGTTCAAAATAGACATAAAATACATTTTAAGACAGCGGAAAAATTCCCACTAAAAAGCTTTTAGTTTCTCAACTAAAAAAGGAGAAAAAAAACCTTTTATTAAAAAGGATTTTGGTTGGAATTTTTCACTAATTTTTTAAAAATTAAACATAAAAATAATTGATTTTTACTTTAAGACTAATTAATTTGTTTATAAATATATTAAGAGCTTAAAGTAAAGTATCATTAGCGGTGATTATGCAATAACTACTGAGTTAAGTTGCACGACTAAATGTTATACCGATCCCAAAAATGGCATTTCTTTTGTGCCGTTTACTATCGATGAATGAAATTGGGGTTACTTGTGGTGTAATGGTTAGCATAACAATCTTCTATGTCCTTGGTCGAGGTTGGAAGCTCAGCAGGTCGATTTTTTTTTATGAAAGTGAAAAATCTTCAGTAATGCCTTCCTATGGATGGGACGTAAAACCTTACCCATCCTGTGCGGTTTAAGGTTAATGATTATTATCCCAATTATAATCCTAATGAATCAATAAACAAATACTACCCAAAGTAAATAAAGAGTTGATGGAAATGGATATACCCATTAAAAACTGGAAACTGATTTTTTTCGCAATTAGAATACATCCTTTATTCCATTGTTAAAGAAAGTAAAATATGAACAACTGATAAATAATAATTTAATTGTTGTCATTATTTATCTATTATCCATATTATATTAGCATATAATATTCGATCATCGAACATCTTTCTTCCACTTTCCATTTGAACCTTCTTTGAATATGATATTCTTAAATGCAGGCTTCAGACTCTGGTCTACTTGTATCTTGACCTACTGCGAAGATGCACCCACACGTTAACTGCTGCATTCCAAACTTGCAATGCTTTCTAATTTAGATTTTTGAAAAATGTCATAGGGTTATAGTACTTCATTACCTGAGGTCCCGTGACTATAGAAAGTTGGCCAAAAAGACTTTCTTGTAGACAAAAGGTCCATTCTTGGGCTAAGTAAAGGTTATCTTCGTGAGGTGATTATTAAAAGATCATTGTTAATGTGAACGTAGTTATTTTTAATGGGGATAGATAAATTCACAGCTATAAAAAAAGTTTTTTTGTGGATATAACAATAAAGATAGCTGTTACTTGCTGGATATATTCGTTGGAACAATCTAGCTTGGAGCTTAGGATTCTTGTAGTTAAAAAAAAAAACTTTACCACAACAACTTATGAAGGGTCCCGAGTTTAACACATTTTAGAGACTGTTTCTGCAACAACGGTTGTGCAGGGAGGGGATTGTCAACAGGCACGTTTTACCCCAACTAAAGGTACCCACTTTAATGATGCTGGTTGAGCTCCAGGAGGTCACCCAGTTCTGTTGGTTTCTCAAAGTTCATCCATGATTGTTAACAGTCATATATCTTATATGATCAATATTAATAATATATCTGCCACAGCTGGATTTGAACCTGTAGTCTTCAGATTTTCTATGATTTCTATGATTTTTAATTGAGTTAAAAAAAAAAATCATGTTTAAACAAGAGATGAAACTTAAATAATCGTACAATTCTATAAAGTGAAACATAAGTGTGTAATTAAATAATTAAATTCAAATCAAATAAATTTTTAAAAATTAGAATAAAAAAAAAAGTTTATTTTACTTTTCCTGCAAATTTTTTTTTTAAAGGTACCTGGAAGGTGGAGTATCGTGGAGAATTCGGTTTCATGCGATTTGTTTAATTCGTGTTGACGTTAACACAATAGCTCGTTCCGCACATCCAGATACGTCAGTTGATCAGTTTCTTTAAGGGCAGTTATATTCAGTCACTTTTTGGAACGGTTATGCTCAGTCACCGTAGGAACAGTTATATTCAGTCACTGTTATTAGTAGCCATATTCGGTCACTTTAGGAGTAGGTATTTACAGCCACAATAAATGAGCTATTTTCTGTCAATGGAGAATGTCAGTTATTTTCAGTCACTGTTATTATTTATTTTATTTTATTTTTATAAAAACTAATTGCAATAATCTCGAGAAGAGGTAAATTTCGTTACAGATTGGTGAAAGTAATTAATATGCTGTTATGTTCCGTTCACTATAGATTGATTGTACCGGTTTTTTAATGCTGTTATTTTTATTTTGGCGTTAATTATTTTAATTTATGCGGTGGCAAAATATAATAGCTTTGAATTCTATAATTATTCTCACGTGCCTTTAGAACAGACAGAAAAAAAACCTAATACATAAAGTCCCCTCAGAAACTTTTTTGTCGAATTTGACGATGTTAAAATTTGTTTAAAGTTCAATTTTTAATAACCTGGTATAGGAAAAATCATATTTTTTTTTAGGAGAAGAGATTTGTCCTGGCCTGAATTCGAACGGATTTGTCCGACTTGGATAAGACCACTGGTAGCTCAGTGGTATAGAGCACTGCACCGGGGATGCAAACGAACCCGGTTCGAATCCCGCCCAGGACAAATCTTATCTCTTCATAACAAAATTATTTTTAAAAAATGACCATCAAAATAAAATTAATAAAAATAAACCATAAATAATATATTGATGTAAGTCAACAAGATCCTAATTAAAGTAATGTTAAATGAACATTCTTTCCCGTGTATACATCGCAAAAATTGCGAGAACACGGGGATATAGGATCGGTGAAGAGAACGGATTTGTCTGATTTGGATACGACCCCTGGGAGCTCAGTGGTTTACAGCACTACACCGGAAATGCAGACGACCCGGGTTCGAATCCCGGCCAGGACAAATCTTTTCTCTTAAAAAAAAATATTTAAAAATAATCATCATCAAAATAACAGTTGAATAGTTGCCTGGAAGATGGGCGTATGTTACATTTTTCAGCTTTCGTTTTTTTTTTGTGAAACAAGGTCCATGTCCATAACCGACAATATAAGGATAGCACAATCGTCCATATCAGAGGGTGATCGGTCTCTCAAGAGACAAAGTTCCAGTGTAAGAAAGGCGCATGTGAAGATATCCTAACCTAACTCGTGTTACTTACAATGGCGTAAGTGCCCAATCTATAAAATGTAAAAGGGGAGGATATGACAGTCACCTAATTAAATGACCCGTTATTTTATTTTGGCTCTCCGTAAACTTTAAAAAATAAAATTCATGATATACTTTTACATTTGTATACATATTTAATTAAATTTTTCATGTTATTAATCGTAACTTAAGAGTAACTTTCTAAATACATCTTGGGTCTTGGGTTTAGTACAAGGTAGAGACAGTTTCTTAGGCAGCGGTTGTGCCTGGGGAGTGATTTATCATAGTTCACGCTCAACCTTCATGTTTTTCACTCAATTTAGAGTACCTAATCTATAGAGACTGGGTGAACTCCAGGAGGGTTTCCAGATCCTAGAGGATCCATCAGTGGTTTATATCAGATTGAATAAATTTATCTTCTACAACCGGACTTAAACCCTAGACCATCACACGTCACATCTGCGCTCTATCATTGAGTTATCCCAATCTCTACTTGATCAATAAAGTAATTGAAATTTCTATTTAATTTTTAATTTTCTTAAAAATATATTTGTTGACTTCATTTACTGGCAATGGGTTGAAGGTATTTTATCCTGATAGGAAAAGTTATTTCAAAGAGATAATAACATAATCCATCCCGGGAATTACTTTCACTGTTGAGAAAACAGGAAGAATCAAAATGTACTCAACATTGCGTTGATGAAATGGGAAATCCTAAACCAATATTAACCTTTAACATTTTATTATTCTAAGGTATTCATTTTCATGAAAATAGAAAATAAACTTGATTTTCGTTATTCATTTCTTAGTTATTACCCAGAATCCTAAACAGTCTTAGTCATATTTTCCATACAAATTTCTCTTATGCATATTCATTTGAATTATTATATTGTTTGTTTTAAATGAAACGATCAAGCAAAATGGTTTTTCCTATTTATTAATTTCTCTGCAGGTAATCGACACAGTTGTAACTTATTAAGGATAGTCCTCATTAATACAATTGCCATGATTATAAATGTCTCTTTAGTTTATCGTTGTTTATGTGTCAGAACGTAAGATGTATACACTACCCGTGAACAGCTTTTTATTTTATTTTTTTGATTTATTTATTTTTTTAAAATTTATTTATTGATATTTACAACTGTATTACAATAATACATCAAGTAAGTAGGCTATGTGATACATAATGACATGAGTTAATGGCAAGTAGAGAAACTACCCACTGGAAGTCAAATCACTCGTTCAACTAAGAAGGTCACATGGCCATCTTCTTTTCAGACGCCTCGGAGGATTATCGGGAATTGAAGAGGAAGCTAGGTTTGAAACTAGAAAGTCTGAAAAGTAGGTCTGAAAAAGAGAGTTTTTGGTTTGAACGTCTTGGGGTGGAGGTGCGTTCCCGGATTATGTGCCTTTTTGAGCGATTATTCGTTGGGATGTATTGCACTTCTGTTTTGAGATGTGATTGAAGTTATTTTTTATTGTGTCTTGATAATGCCTGAATAGGCGAAACGTCGATTGATAAGTGTTTGTATTTTACATAAAAAATTTTGAAACATAAGGCTCTGCTTGTGGTTTTTTCCATTTGCATTCTAATAAAATTGAATGTTTCGTTTTGAGTTTTGGCTCTATTTTATTGATTTGATTTGTGGTATAGCCGTTTTTCCACTTCATTTCCTGATAAAAAAGAGTTTTTGGTTTGAACGTCTTGGGGTGGAGGTGCGTTCCCGGATTATGTGCCTTTTTGAGCGATTATTCGTTGGGATGTATTGCACTTCTGTTTTGAGATGTGATTGAATTTATTTTTTATTGTGTCTTGATAATGCCTGAATAGGCGAAACGTCGATTGATAAGTGTTTGTATTTTACATAAAAATTTTTGAAACATAAGGCTCTGCTTGTGGTTTTTTCCATTTGCATTCTAATAAAATTGAATGTTTCGTTTTGAGTTTTGGCTCTATTTTATTGATTTATTATGAAAGGATAGATACCGGGCTCGGGCCAAATCAGCAATAAATGGGACATTAAGGTCGTTATGGATGACTTTATTCTTAACAAAATAAGGAGCGTTGAGGATTTTACGAAGGATTTTGGATTGTAGGGGTTGGATTTTATTTTTTTTAAATTATTAATGAAATTTACAACTGTATTAAATAATATACCATTATGAATGACATAATCTTCTTTTCAGGCGCCTCGGAGGATTATTGGGGATTGAAATAGTAGCTAGATTTGAAACTATTGGGTATGAGTGGGAATAAAGTTTCTAATTTAAGGAATAAAGTTTGCTGATATCGGGTTCGGACCAAATCAGCAACAAATGGCACATTATGATCATTATGGATGATTTTTTTCGAAACGAAGGAGCATTTTGCGAAGGATTTTGGATTGTATGGATTGGATACGAGAGGAATTTGATGATTTAATGGAATCCCAAAGCTTTGGCTTTTTATTTTTATTTTTTTCCATTTTAACATTTTTTTCACGACGATTTCGTATATAGATGGTCTTGAAAGGAATTAGGGGCTTATTATTGGATATCGTGATGTCCCCGAGAAAGGATGAACTCACCTGAGCCTGAGAGTGCACTTTCTAATTAACAGGTGAGAGTATAGTGACTGTCATGCAAATTGCCTTCTTTAGAACAGTCTCTTCCTTGTTTATGTTGGCACCACTGGATGAGGAATAAAATGGGAGATTACGATATGAAGGTTGTTGAGGCTGATATCAGGTACCTGATGGATCGATAGACTAGAATGCCCACATTTCGCGGATGATGTTCAATGATGTAATATCAAAATATCTGTACTTTTGTGCCATAGATACTACTGAATATATTGCTAAATAAATACTAAAACTAGATATAGAAAATCGGTATTTTTTAAATTATATATATATATATATATATATATATATATACACATATATATATTAATTGAATTTTTATAAAATGGAAAGGTTAACAAGTCTTTCTTAATCTTTTTTAATTTATTCATTGAAATTTACAACTGTATTCCAGCATTACATCAAATAAATGGCAGGAATGATACATTGTGGAATGGATAAAGACAAGTAGAGAAACTACCTAGTGCTAGTACTCAAATATTATCAGGAATTGGAGAGGTTGCTAGGTTTGAAAATAGTGGGTTAAAAAAAAAAAAAAATTGTACTACTACAACCCGTGAACGGGTCTGGGGTTAAGTACATGCTATTGACTGTACTATACTGTTTCTTGGACAACGGTTTTGCAAGGAGGTCAAGTCCTACGTCACACTCAACCCCCAGATTCTATAGAGGCCGGGTGAGCCCCAGGAGGATCTTAGATCCTACATGATCCATCTCCGGGTGCAAACAGACTAAATAAAAGTCTTTTCCGCAGCGGGATTCAAACCAGGATTTCCGGCATGTGGGTTAGAGTGGGAATAAAGTTTGATATGAAAAGATTTATATCGTGTCTTGCCAAATTAGTTACAAATGGGACATATGGTCATTATGGATTACTTTATTCATAAAAAGTAAGGAATTATTAATCTAAAAATCTAATTTTCTATTTTATTAGTATTTATATAGAATAATTAAGTTGGATATTGGAGGAGAGTTGCCAGGGTAACCAGACTAGAAAGAAGGACTGATGCCGAAATTAGAGAGCGGATGCAAACTCAACAAAACGTTCTCTAAAATAAAGAGAAAAAATATTAGAACGGCACGTTCATCTGAGAAGAATGAAGAAAGAATTCAGAAGGAATTGAGGAAAGTTTGCACAGAAATGGTCTGAGAGAGGAAGATATATAAGATGGAAGAAAAACAAAATGGAAGAAATGGAAGAGGAAGAAGAACAAAATGGAAAAAAAAATAAAGGAAACTTAAATTTCAGGAAAAAAATAATTAACTTTTTGGTAAGTGTCTTTCATTACTGTTCTTGGGATAAATCAATTAGTTTTTTATATTTGACACAGCCATCTGTGGACTACAAATACATCTTAATCGTTCAGTTTTTTTTTCATAAAGGTATTCTTTCCTTTCCGCTTATTAAGAGACTTTCAGCTTGTGAGTTCTGTTCGATCGTTCTTCTGCAGACAGCGTAGGTCTTCCTTTGGGGGGACCCTTCACCCTGTAATTCTACTTCTAAATCTTGACCTATCCTACACTTCTGAAAGCTTGATGTACTTCCTTGCTTTTCCGATTTCTGTTTAAGGTTGAGAATTGACTTAGCAAACCTCTCGTCCCCAATCGTTTAATAAGCCAATAGAACATCAACTTGTTCTTCTCATACTGACAAAAACACCTTCATTTGTTATAAAGTTCATGGTTTGACCTCAATTGAAATTTGTATCCATCATCAGGTATTTTCTTGGGACTTAGAATTTTCCTTAATTTATTTATAATGTGTAAAGAAGTTTTTGTTTATTTAACGTCACTTCTACTACGGTTAATCAGACGATGGTAAGCGCAATGGGGTTCCTAAAGATTTCCTATTAGTGGTAATTAGGATATTGGTCTTTTACGATTACCTGACATCGCAAAGATCATAACGTTAATAATAATCTTAAGTTAACAATATGTGTTAGCCCAAACAAAAGCATACTTCGAAAAAACTCCAGCTTCCGAAAACCCACTAATCCGAGAAATCGGTAACTATGAAAAACATTCATTACGACGCTACACGCACAGAAGAACAAAACATATTCTCCTTTCTTAACAAATTACTATTTGCAGGTATTGTAATTTGTATTGTAATTTAATTATCTGTATTTCGTTTATAGCTATTTTTAAGTGTTTACTTATTTTCTATTTAATTATTATTATATTTATTTACTTTATTATTATCATTTTCATTTATTTATCTTATTATTATTATTATTTTTTTTTAAGCGGGTTTTTTCTACATTTTTCCTGATATTGTAAAACTTATTTATAAAAGATAACTTTAATTAATTAAAATCAATGTTCTTTAAACATGTAAAGGAAGTCCGGAACATGTATTCATACTTACGCTGTTGTATATGTAAAATTGCAAATAAAGTTGTTGTTGTTGTTGTTTAATCTTAAGTTTTCTTCATTCATCCTCCAAACAGTAGTGATCTGTATAATATTGTACAAAATTTGGTTTGGAGGTTAGCCAATACCTTTTCTATGGCTGAATGAAATTCAATGAAGGGAAACTATGAGGCAAATCCGAACATAAAATGAACAGTGTAAAAATTCTGGAGAAACCATTTAGACCATCGAAGCGGGGAAGATGAAGCCAATGAAGGAAGACGAAGAAGCAGCCACAGACTGTGGATTTGAAGAAAGCCGAGAAAGTGAGGAGTCAAACCTCTGCGAAGGGTCTTTCGGATAATTATGCAAGTGAGAGTAAACTTCACAAATTATTGATCTTAATTATCAAGTACAATTATTATGAATAATATATATATCTGCAATCTCAGTGTGTATATATGTGTATATGTGTATATATAATATGTGGTTAAGTCGAATTTTGTACAGAGTGAGTTGTTTGTTTATTTAAAGTCACTTTATGGTACTATGTCTAATCGGACGATCGTACATTGAGAGCTCTACATGTTGCCTATCAAGGTTGAATTAGGATAGGGATATTCAACGACTACCTGACATCGTACAAGCTCGGGACCCACCGTTTAACCGAAATTAGGACATTATCGTAGTTTTAGGCTTGTAATGGAGATCTAATATAAGAAATAACTCATTTTCAAGCCAAGGCCTTCCTATGTTGAATTAATTTTTTTTTTACTCTATGATAACAGTTAAGAGTTATCCATCAGTTAAAGAAAATTGATTCCCATAAATAGTAAAAAATAACTTGTGCTTATGAAAAAGTATCTTAAACATTATATGTATCGTAAACATATTCAAATGGACGAAAAAGTAAAAAGGAATTCCCTCAAGTACTGGAAGGTCGTGGACTGGAAGAATTGAGGCGTGCTTGGAGGCGATCCATCAGCTAGCTCGTGTCTTCTGTCCCCTGAAGAAGTTTCTGTGGTACTCCTGTCGGGTCTTGTATTCAAGGACACCTTGGTTTCTCTTTGCTCTGAAATATTACCACGGATCTTCCTAATGTGACCATGTCCTGTTTTTAGAAACAGTTTTTTTCCTTCTTTTTCCATTCGGAATGTTACATGGCATGGCTAAGACACCTAAAAAGAGTCCTTTTTGAAGAAGATTTTTTTTCTTATAAATGATACTAAAAGCATATACTTTCACCATTTAACACCTCTTGATACGATATACCAGTCAATCAAGTAAATATACTCAGTACTAGCTTTTGCCCGCGACTTCGTCCGCGTTGAAGTCGAAAATGGTTCTAATAGGATTTTTAATTGGTTTTTTACGTTATTAATTTGTTATAACATATAAATTATTGTGTTCAAATGTTTGAATACTAATAAAATAGAACAATATTTATTATAGTGTAGGGATTTAAAGGTTAAATAAACATGAAAATAAAATAAAATTTTGTTATATTTTGTGAAAGAACACACCCTCCAAGTTTCAGGTCTCTACGATCAGCGGTTTAGGCTGTGCGTGAACCGTCAGACAGTCATTCAGGACTTTAATTTAAATCAAAAGCACTAATGTTATCAAGCAGTATTGATATCAACATCGAAGCAAATCACCGCCAAAATAACTTTCTACTCTTTTTTAACCCCGTTAGGGGACGAATTTCAAGAAAATACGAAACCCTCCTTCCATCAATTCTGTTAAAAAAGGTTTATGCAAAGTTTGAATTAGATTGGATCAAGGAATCACGTTGTCTCATACAAACTTTACCCCCCTTAGGCTACACCTACATTGGGTCCGGCGTGATACGATGAGACGTCGCTAGCAAACCAAATGACTGAAATATATCGAGAGTTATAACATATGGTTCTTTAAATTTATAAAATTAAGATTATTTATTAATTATTTATTTAATACATTTATATTTTATTATAATGTATAATAAAATATGTATAATGTATACACCCCAGCATCGTATGTGATAGGATCATGTCGCACCGAATCGGATCCAATTAGAAGTAGAATAGCCTTAAGAGTAGAATTTCGGAAAATCCTTTCTTATCGAATGCCTACGTCATACAAAGAACACACCCTCCAAGTTTCAATTCCCTACGATCAGCGGTTGAGGCTGTGCGTTGATCCGTCGGTTCAGGACGAAGCATTTTATATGTATAGATTGCAGTGCATTTGTATCATTATAGCTCATGAAGGTTTTAAGATTCTATGAAGATATGTTTCCAAGCCAATGTTGAGGAGGAAGCTGATCTGGCCGAAATCATGCTCGACTGCTAATTACTTCCCAAAATTAAATATACGCACTTTACAGAGGCTGGTTGAACTGCAGGAGGGTCGTCAGATCTTAAAGGGTTAATAAACTCAAGTGTAACAGACTAAATAATTGATCTGCTTTAGCCGGACTTGAATCTGAAACCAACAGATCAGAAGCTCAGGATTAAAAATTGTTCTTTTATATATTTACAAGAGGAGAAGAAAAATGGTCAAATAAGTAGCATATTGATAGAATGTTAGTCAATAATTAAAGTTAATATTCACCTTTTATGATATCCATACATATAAAATGCTTTTATAAATCTGAAATTTCGGATGTAGAGTAACTAATAGTTTAAAAAAATTAAATTATTTATTAAAATTATCTGTTACGAAACTTTATGTGGCAGACCAAATTCCACGCGAGAAGCCTAAACCGCTGATCGTAGAGACCTGAAACTTGGAGTGTGTTCTTTATATGACGTAGGATATCTTCCGATAAGAAAGGATTTCCAAAATTCCACTTTTATGGGAGTGAAAAAGTGGGGCAAAGTTTGTATACTTGCTCACGTGTTTCTAACTTGCAAAATCTACATATTTTCGCTGAACAAAACAAATCAAGTAACATGGTTCACTTCTCGCTGCTGCCGTACGTCAAGTGAAAACTAAGTAATCGTTTTCTATAAATTCAATAACATTACATACTTTACTGACTCGAACAACAGTAAACTAACAGTCCGTCCCGCTAGTTAATCAGTGTCAATGTATGTTTCACGGCTGTGCTGATCCGTTGAAATTTGATATGGATAATTTCAAACCTGGGGAAGGACATAGGCTACTTTTTATCAACCCACAACACAGGCAAAGTTTAATTAAAACTACAACCTGATTGACTAACACACCAAGCGGTCAACGCACAGCAGAAACCATTGAACTTAGCATCTTGAAATTCGCATATAAATTCTTGATATAGCTTAAATGAGCACTAAGAAAGGAATTTGGACAATTCCACCCCCAAGGATTTCCACCTTAATATAATTGGGGTCCAAAGATTGTATGGAATCCGTCAGTTTTGAAGTTAGACATCTGAAATTTCGGATGTACGAGTAACTCATAGTTAAAAAAATTAAATTATTTATTTATTTATTTTATTTTTTTTTTTTTAAGACAACAACAACAACTTTATTTGCAATTTTACATATAACAGCATAAGTATGACTACATGTTCCGGACTTCCAATTATTTATTTAAAAGTGATCTGTCACGAAACTTTATGTGGCGGACCAAATTCCACGCGAGCGAATCCGTGGACAAAAGGTAGTCATAAAATATAACAAGTTAGGTTTTAATTATAGAGGCTAAATGTGCTCCAGCAGGGCCTGTGATCCCACAGAGTCGATCTATCGCGTATCGAACTCGACACATATCATCAGTATACAGAGTTCTCTCTCTCTCTCTCTCTCTCTCTCTCTCTCTCTCTCTCTCTCTCTCTCTCTCTCTCTCTCTCTCTCTCTCTCTCTCTCTCTCTCTCTCTCTCTCTCTCTCTCTCTCTCTCTCTCTCTCTCCCTCCCTCTTAATAACACTTGAAACCCTCCTCCTTATCTCATGTAACCTGTTCTTATCACTCTTCCCATTTATGTTATTCAAGAGTGCTTTAATAATTTTATTTTTCGTACTGTTTTTAAGTGTATTTGCTAATTAATTTCTATTCCTATTTCTGTATTGTTTATTAATTTTATTTTTGTGTCTTTGTCTTATTGCTTTGCATACTGCCTGGTTACAGTGAACGGAATAACATTCTGGGCAATTGCCGTCTTTAAAAGTAGAAGCTGTGAAATAATTCCTGAAGTTAGGGACAATTCCAAAGATGAAATTATATGAAAAAGGTAATCAAACGGATTTTGACAAGGATAGATATGAAGATGTTTTCGTGGAAAGAATAGGAAAAATGCTTGCAATAAGAAAGGAACGTGACTGGAGGGGTTGAGCATTAGCATTTAATTATTACATTTTGTATATTTCAATTTCCATTAACACGAATAAAAGGATAGGTTTTATCAGTATCAGAATCGTCACTGTTCAGGTAACAAACGATGGTGGATAGCAGTCCCTGGGTACCGGGTAATACATAAGTAAACAAACATTAGAAGAGTATTTTCTTTAAAATTAAACCTTTTAGAACTATTATAAAGGAAATCTAGTCTTGTTGTTTCTTAACAATAATGATTTTAGCAGTATGAGGCATAATAGTTTTTTAATGAAAACAGTTTATTGAAAGATTAACTGTAACTCGTTAGTAACTATTGTAACTAGAAACTGTTACGCGGTGGATAACAATAAAATTTGTTTTAAATAGAACCATGGTAATTGTTTGGCATTTTTTAAAAGTGAATTTCGATTATCCGAACATTTGATAATCTGAACCACACGCGACATTAATCCGGCTAATCGACGTACTGTACTTAATAAAGCACCAGTATATATAATTATTTTGCTCGTTTATCAATCAGTTGGTATTACTGTTTTTTCTATCTTATTTTGTTATCGTTTTATCCGTTCAGTGTATGTCGCTTCCATTTACCTCACAACTATCTACTAACTGAGGGGAAAAGAATTCGAAAAATCTTTTGCGACTTGGCTTCCTCCAGAAGGCAGTCGACAATCCAAGTAATTAAAAAAGTGTGTTTATCTGTGATCTAGTGGTTAGCATGACAACCTACTATGCCCGATCTCGGGCTCGCAGCCCGGCAATAGGCCCTAGAATTTTTAAAAAGGGGGTAAATATCCATGGCTGTGACGCCCTTCAGAAGGAACGTAAAATAGCGTGAATGAGGCTGTGGGTGTCAAGTACTCGTTAAAGATCTCTGTCCTAATTATACCTGGATATGCAAAGATTAGAACTCCCAATGTAGCATCGTCGCATTAGCCATAGCAGCAAAATGTTATGTTAAATAAATGAACAACCAATCATAGGCAACTTAAAAAATCAAAACATAAAGAGCAATGAGCCTAAAAGTTTTTCTTTCTTTCACATTGATTAATATTACTTATGAAGGAAAATTTCTCATCTAGAAAGTAATAAATATTATAATATATTACCATAATCCTCTTTAAAATAACATAACCGTTAACTGGGACGGTTCTCACAGAATAACCTGGATATCACAAAAAGGACAATACTAATGCCAGTTAGTACTTGGCGCTTAAAATCCTTCAACGGTTCATTCCATTTCCACTTAAACAGGGTTTAATTGTGTAAAATCCAATTTGGATCTAAAACGTTGTTCTGTCATAAAAAAGGCATTTTTTTTTATAAAAAAAGATAAAAGAAAAAAAAGTTGTGATTAAATCCATTAAAGTCAAGCGTACTTTAAGAAATGTACAACCCCTTTTACTCAATTGAAGCAATGAGGCTGAAATGGTTTAGAATGAGAGTAGAAGAGAGGCAATGACCCAAAAATGTTTAGGATCTGAGAACGTAAAGTTAAATTTTTTTATTAATTTATTCATTGAAATTCACAATTGTATTATAGCAATATTAAATGGCACTTATGTTACATATTAACCTGTATAAAGACAAGTAGAGAAACTACACAAAGGTAGTAGTACTCAAATAACAAAAAAAAACTCAAAAGGTCGCGATCTTCTTTTCAGACGCCTCGGAGGATTATCAGGAATTGAAGAGGTTGCTAGGTTTGAAACTAATGGGTTTGAGTGGGAGTAAAGTTTGTCATGAAAAGATTGATATCGAGCTCGGGCCAAATCAGTAACCAATGGGAGATTAAGCTCATTATGGATTACTTTGTTAAGAACAAAGGAGCATGAGGTTTAATAAGAAGTTTTTGGATTGTAAGGATTTAATACGCGAGGAATTCCACGGCTTAGTGGAGCACCAAAGAACATTAAGATAACGAAAGAAAGGTTATCAAAGAAAATTGAGGTGCTAAAGCATAGGAATAAGAATGATGAACAGAGAAAATCAGTGAATTTCTTAAACTCAAAAAAAAAAAAACTGAATAAAAAGGGGAAAAAATCATAACTGAATTAAATATCAAACTTACAGACCATGTACACATGATGTGGAACTCTACTACATATGTTAATTATTTAATAGTCATTTGTTAATTTTAAAATATATATTTCCGATAACCAAGTTTTAATATCGATGTGATTTACAGAGTAGAGCTTTGGGCTCACTAAGCCATTGAATTCCACTCGTATCCAATCCAAAATCATTCGTAAAATCCTCAATGCTCCTTACTTTGATAAGAATAAAGCCATCCATAATGACCTTAATTTCTCATTTGTTACTGATTTGGCCTAAGGCCGATATCAGTCCTTTCATTACAAACTTTATTCTGACTCAAACCCACTAATTTCAAACCTAGCTTCCTCTTTAATTTCTGATATTCCCCGGAGGCGTCTGAAAAGAATATGGCCACATGACCTTCTAAATTGAATTTTTTATTCTAGTACTACCAGTGGGTATTTTTGTACTTGTCTTTATCTCAT
This sequence comes from Troilus luridus, assembly GCA_964056705.1. Lineage (NCBI taxonomy): Eukaryota > Metazoa > Arthropoda > Insecta > Hemiptera > Pentatomidae > Troilus > Troilus luridus. The sequence continues at coordinate 14,708,619 of OZ057412.1, forward strand.
ATCATTCAATATACATATCTTTCATGGTATTGACTTAATGTGTTATTTTGCCAATTTCAATAAATACATTTTTATAAAAATATCGATACATAGATTTGATGCATCAATATTTTTCTAACTTTCTTTGTTAGACTTGCTACTGTATTTATTAGGAGGGAGTTTGAAAAAAGAAAAATATCAAAGTCTGATGTGCCCGAAGTATCGATTTATTTTGATTTATCGAATTACCATTTAAATTTATTTAAAAACGGTACTTGTGTATTATACGGTCTCCAAGGAATGTTATCAGCCATTGTCTATAACCTGAGCACTGATTCAGATAATTCAGATACTTATAACACTTAGCTTCTTATTTATATTAATTAAAATTGAAATATACAAAATGCAATAATTAAATGCTAAATCCCCTCTAGCGAGGTCCTTCTTCTTATATAAATGGTTTCCCAACACTTTCGACCAAAACATTTCAATTTCTACCCTTGTCAAAATCCATTTGATGACCTTTTTCACATAATTTCGTCTTTGGAATTATCCCAAACTTTTGGAAGTATTTCACTGCTTCTTCTTTCAAAGTCGGTTATTCTGTTCATTTTAAATAGGCCTGACCTGTACCACTACAACCCGTGAACGGATCTGGGGTTCGGTACATGCTAGACACTACTATTTCATCGACAACGATTCTGCAAGGAGGTGACTTGTCCTAGGTCAACCACCAGATTTTCCCCCTTATTTTGGGTAACCTATTTTTATAACATTTTATTGAGGCTGGGTGAACCCCGGGAGGGTCCTAGACCCCATATGATTCATCTCCCGCTACAAACAGACTAAATAAAAGTCCTGCCTGTAGCGGGATTCAAACCAGGATTTCCAGTATGGCAACTCAGTGCTCTACCACTGAGCCACTCCGCTCCAAGGCAATAAACAAAGTTAACGTGACCAAAACAATGAAGAAAATAATTTAATAACGCTCTCGCAAATAACTCAAACGAGTCGAGTGGTAAGAATAGGTTACACGAGATAAGGAAGTTGGTTTCATGCAGACCGGCTAATACACAAGTACTTTGAACACTATCGATACTTATACATACGCAAATAAATATAAATGTATGCATTTCCTAATCTTTTCGAGAATGATAAAGACTTTTTTTAACATTTACAAATTGTCTTTAGTTTTGTCAATTGGAACCGTCTTAATACTAAAGTAGTTAATGTGTTGAATTACCTACTGGAAAACAATAATCTGAAGGCAGTGGTTAATATTTTCTTGCAGGTTATAAAAGGAAAAAACTTTTAAAATAAAAACAAACTACATGTAAGCAATATACAATCAGTACTGTAAATTATCCGCTTTCTCTTTGTTGTTATATGGAACGAATGAAGAAAATAACCGGTTACTGAGTTTGTCTTATTAGTAAGGAAACCGTTCTGTATTATATATAATATATGGATCATCTCCTTGATCTGTAGACAATATTTCCTTGGTTCATTCTTATACTAATCCATCAACTTTTCGTATACTAACATCTACAGTCTTCTAAAATCTTCTATACAATCCGGGAAATAAGATCTCGCATTTCCGTCCTTTACACTGGTAAGTGAAGCAAAATATTCTCACCAGTTCCACCTAATATCCGCCATCCTTCATCCCTATCCTCATTCAAACCCTGATTTTTCAACTTCTCCTCAGTTCCCAAGCAGATGCTCTCTAATCAGTAGTAGTTATCAGCTCATATTTATCAGAAGTAACTAATGGCTTCTCTTATTTTCTTTCTTATTTAGTTAATTTCCTTCTCTTATAACTTTATCATTTATTATACATTGAGATAAAATCTCTATAAATACTTTTGATTACTTACTTGACTTTAAATGAAAAAATATTTTTTGTTATTGACCCTAGAAAGTACTAGGGGAAAAAACATATTAAAAAACTCTTCAATATTTCTTTGTTCATTTCTCTAATAGGTTTTCTTAAGTACAATTGATAACAATATCCTATTGATACATAATTAAGTCCTTGCATATTACATTTGAAGACCTAAGGGAAGATGAATAAGATTGACCCGACTTCTCGAGGATGGTTGATGACCAGGACTCTTCAAGAGAGTGGTCCACTTACCTCCTAATGTTCCTCTTGATAGAGCCCCAAAAAGAGGTCCTTCCTAATCGTCAATACGGGTGCTGTTTAAAAAACAATCCTGTGAAAAGGACGATTATCCTGACATCATTATTACAAGAGGGAGGGGGCCCAAGGAGAATTCAAGTCATGTCCTGTCCATGGCATTAATCTCTAGTACCTTCCACAGGCTGCAATTAATCGGGAAGTGAAATCTCTATTTTCTCAATGATATCCTCCTGAATTGCCATTACGAAGAAAAAATTAAGATCGTAAAGATAGAAAATTAATAAAAATATATAATGAACAATTGTTCACTAATAAAACTTATCGTAAAGGAGATACTGCATGTTGTTTATATTCATTACTTTAGTTATATCTTTTGCCTTCCTCTGGACATCTCAATAATAATTTTTTTTTCAACTTAGTGATTACATTTGAGCTATTAACCTATTTATTTTATTTAACTACTATATTTTCCCCATGGCTTCGCTAGCGTGGAATTTGGTCTGCCACATAAAGTTTCGTGACAGATAATTTTAAATAAATAATTTAATTTGTTTAACTATAAGTTACTCGTACATCCGAAATTTCATATGTCTAACTTCAAAACTGACGGTTTCCATACAATCTTTGAACCCTATTATATTAAGGGGGAGACCTTTGGGGGTGGAATTGTCCAAATTACTTTCTCAGTGCTCATTTAAGCTATACAAAGAACCTATCTGTGAATTTCAAAATGATATGTTCAGTGGTTTCTCCTGTGCGTTGACCGCTAAGTGTGTAAGTCTATCAGGTTTCAGTTTTATATAAACTTCGCCTGTGTGGTGTGTTGATAAAAAGTAGCTCATGTCATTCCCCAGACTTCAGAATATCCATATCAAATTTCATCAAAGACGGATCAGCACATCCGTGAAACATACAGAAGTTTACTGTAGTTCGTGCCAGTAAAGGATTAGTATGCAATGTCATGGAATTGATTGAAAACGATTTCACTTGACGTACGGTGGCAGCGAGAAGTAAACCACATTACTTGTGAAGTAAACACGCGAGCAAGCATACAAACTTTGCCCCGCTTTTTCTCCCCCTTAGGGGCAGAATTTTGGAAAATCTTTTCTTATCGGATGGCTAAGTCATACAAAGAACACACTCTCCAAGTTTCCAATCAGCGGTTTAGGCTGTGCTTTGGTCCGTCAGTTATTAAGGACAAAGCATTTTATATGTATAGATTATAGTTTTTTTGTAGTCTCGTTTAGTTTAATTCATTTATAACAGTATCTAGAACGATGAGTTGACGGTTTCAGAGTCTCAGGTTAGAATCCTTATGTGGCAGATAAATTATTTATTTGTTAAATGCCATAGATGAAAACTATCGGATCTGCTGATCTTCCTGGAACTCATCCAGCCTCAATAAAGTTGATATCCTGATTGGAAAGACATGACTGTGGAGAGTTATCTAGGAAAAACGATCATGTTCCCCTCCGTTGTTTTAGAGAGTAGAGACAGTACAGTCTCAACCATGTTCTGAACAAATGACCCTTCATGGGCTGGAGTTGTACATTTTTTATATCAAATTTACTCAGGAGTGTTGCTCAATGTCTAGAGCTATGAGTTGAGGACCCAAGGTTGGCATTCCACTGTGACAGCTAAATTAGTTAATTTGTTGACCGCCATCGATGAAAACTGTAGGATCTTCAGATCCTCTTGGGGCTTCCCTTATATTTACTAGCCTTTATAAATTGGATTCCCTTGATGGGGAAAAATGGTCACGGCTTAGGATCAGTGCAATCTCTAACATATATTCAGCTCAATACCCATCATGTATTGTAGTGAAACAGGTCTATCAAGGTTATCAAAATCTAAAAGTAAAACCTGTATCTCTACAAACCTAGAAGAATCGTGGGTTTAGTGATTTAGCCGAGATCCTGCTCAACCGCCTTGCTTTTCCTCTAATAGATAGTACCTACTTTAAAATTGTTAGGTAGGCAGATTCCATTGGTCCACCTGTGGCTGTTAACAAGTGAAATAATTTAAACATGTAAACTCAGGAAACATATGAATCGCTTGGGCATTGAACAAGAACCTCGGTTCACAGAGGAGGACGAAACCCCCTGGCACGTTCTCTTTGAATGCAAAGCACTAAGTCGAAACAGGACATTTGACCTTTGCCCTGATGGACATAAGGAATTCCAAGAACTGAGTTTTAAAGACTATCTAAAATTTCTCAGAAGTCTAGGCCTAGGTTAGAGATTTTTATGACTCAAGCATATTGGGCCTCTTAAGCCCGAAGTGCATGGTATTGGAAGAGTCGTACAAAAATAATAATATTACAGTAAAATTGTTGTTTTGTTTTTTCTTTCTTTTTTTTATTTCATTAACATGAACGTGTACCAGAATACTTTTTAGTATTAACGACACCAGACCTAAGCAACATCCTCTCTGGAGATCATCTCAATAGAAGGATGTTACATCAGGCCTTTGACAAAGAATGGCCCAATACAGAACGTCATGAGACGTTTTCTCAATTCCTCACAAGACAAAGACTTGAGGACACCATTATGTGTTATTGGCTCAGCCTCGTTACCTCATCCTTTCAGCGTCCTTCTGCAGCCACTTCGTCCTTTCTTGCGCACAAGAAGAAAGTGGTGAGGGTTAAGGACCTCCATAAAAAAAGTTATTGTGCATGAAGGATGAACTTTCTTGCTATTGTCAATCATTTTTCTCTTATTAATAATACATGCCTATACCACGGATATTCCGTCGTAAATGAAAGTTTGAACACAAAAGATCGATTTACTTTCTAAATCGATGAATGAGTTCAATATTATCCAGCTCAATATAATAATTATTTTTTTCTGTGTTTTTTTTTGCTACAATTTTAAAATAGATTTAACTATAATAATGCCATGAAACAGCACGTTCTATTCTATCACAGATAAATTTTCAAAAAGATCCTTAAAATCCTCGAGTGGGATTCTTATATCTCCATTTTTTTTTTCATTTAATCTTGATTCTATCGCTTACCTATGATAGAATCTGGAAGAAGCTGGAGAAAATGTACGGTCATTCAATGTTGTTATAATTAAATTAATGAAATTAAAATGTTATTATTCTTCTGTTGATGAATTTATCTACCTACATACGGATAGGTAAATTATTTGGATTTAAAAAATATTTAAATATTAAAATTTGCTACTGTGTTATAATAATTCAACAAGTATAGAACAAACAATATTTTATATTATTTTTTTATTAATTGTTATAAATTTTATTTTGAAGAGAAAAGATTTTCCCAGGGCCGGGATTCGAACCCGGGTCACTCACGTCTCCGTCGTGGTGCTCTAATCAACTGAGCTAACCTAGCTCTTAACATGGCCAGACAAAACCATTCTCTTCACCGATCCTATATCCCCGTGTTCTCGAAAATTTGCGATGTATACACGGGGAAGAATGTTCATTGAACATTACTTTATTTAATATCTTGTAGACTTGTCTCGGAGTATTTTTGGGAATTGAAGAGGTTGCTAGGTTTGAAACTAGTAGGCTTGAGCGGGAACAAAGTCAGTCATGAAAGGATTGATATCGGGCTCGGGCCAAATCAGCAACAAATGGGACATTATGGTCATTATGGATAACGTTGTTCTAACAAAGTAAGGAGCAAAACTGAAATTAAATTTGAACTTTACTATCTTCTGATAATGAAAAAAAAAATGTATATGAACCATTACAACCCACATACATCGTAGATACTGAACTGTTTCTATGACATCGGTTTCTAAGCAATATGATTTGTCCGAGACCAGGCACAAACGCCAGGTAGGGGTCTAGAGATCCATCTGGGTCCATCCATAGCTGTTAGCAGATTAATTAACATATCTACCACAACTGGATTTGAACCTGGGACAGTATAGAACTACACCACTCAACACTCTGAGGCACCACGCTCCTAATGAATTCATCTACCTAGGATAAATGGATTGGTAAATTAATTGGATCTTAAAAAAAAAATGATTTGGAATTGTGTTTTTTTCTTACATAAAATATTAAAAGTAAATTAAATAAAAAAAATAATAAAAAACTCAAACAGAGACATCAATTATAGATTAGAATGCAATTGGAAAAATCCCAAATAGCAAAGCCTTTAGTCTCTGAAACAGTAGAAAATCTACCCAGTCAACGTTTCGCCGCTTTAGCCATCGTCAAAAAAATTATGTCATAACTCAAAAAAACTTTTTTGAAATTTTTCAATAGACTTATTTGAAAGTTCCATGTGAGTTTAAAAAAATAAATATTCGGCTGTAGGTAAAGCAATACATTCCTATTGTAATAATGGTTTTTTTTTTTTTATTCTCTTTATTTCCAGATCGGCTATTCCTAGCTTTACATGGTTTTTTTAGTAATGAATTTTAAGGTTTAACACTTAGTGAAAGTGTGGGTTTCGTCTCATGCAAGAGACACCCCTAACTGTACATTATCTGATTATTTACAGAGAGGATGTAAATATTTAATAGTGTTTTTTCATATAAAAGAATGATAGTAGTTTGAATATAAAACATGTAAATAAGTAAACAAAATTAAAATTAATGTAATAATAAACAGAACTATAGTACTATAAAACGGAAAACTAAAAGAAAACATGATTATATTACATTTTGTTAAAACTATTGGTGAGAAACGTCATCTATTGAGATCACATCACAATGTCTTTCTTTTAGTCTTGGGGATGAAATAGGTTCGCCTATGTTGAATGCTAAAGCTCCTTTGACTGCTAGTAATCCGGTCTTAAATCTGGTGTAACACTTAATAATGGTATTGAAATTGTTTTATTAACCTTAAGAAAACAGTTACAAAATTTGAAACTTTTTTGATTTTAACTTATGTCATTATTCCTATAAAACTTCATGTTCAAACATAATAAAACGCAAAATATAACTTTATTAAAAAAAATGTTGGAATTGGAATATCAGATATGTCGATACTGAATTAAGATCGTTCAACCAATACAATTAATAACGGTTGTACAGGGAGGTGATTGTCCTAGATTACGCTCAACCGCCAGAATTTTCCCCCTTATTTTGAGTACCCACTTAAAGTCCCAGGAGGGTCCTCGATCCCATAACAACTAATGATATGAATATAGGACTATTATAAATAATATAAAATTGGGTAAAGTTTGCACATTTATTTATATCTGTTTTTCTTTAGCTGGTGGGAATAAATTAAATGAATTTTGAGATTAAAATGCTCGCAGTTTCAGGCTAATTCAACATTTAGTAGACAAACACTCTAAGCTACCAATTAATTACAAAAGACTCATATACATGACATTCATTAGACCCATCTGGACTTACGGAGTAGAGCTTTGAGGCCCCACTAAGCCATCCTCTCGTATTCAATCCTTACAATAGTTTCAAACTCCTGATAATCCTACGAGGCGTCTGAAAAGAAGATGGCCTCATGAGCTTCTAAGTTGAACTTATAATTTGAGTACTACCACTGGGTAGTTTCTCTACTTTTGTTTTTTTTTCATGTCAATATGTACAATATACCAAGGGTTCAAATCCTGCTGCAAGCCAAGACTTTTATTTAGTCTTTCAGCAGCAGGAGATGGATCATATTGGATCTAGGACCGTCCTTGGGCTTACTCGGTCTCTATAAAGTATTATAAAAATAGGTACCCAAACAAGGGGGAAAACCCTGGCGGTTGAGCTTGATCTAGGACAAGTAACCTCCTTGCAGAAGCGTTGTCCATGAAACAGTACAGTCTCTATCATGTACTGAGCCCCAAACCCGTTCACGTGTTTTAGTGGTACAGATTGGTACATTAGTATAATACAGTTGTAAATTTCATTAAAAAATTAAGAAAAGCAATGACAAAAGAAACATTAGCTAACGATATAAAAAAGAAATCGTTCTTTTTCATAATCGTATTGTATAAAAAATTAAGGCTAAAGCAAATATTACAGTGTTAGTAAACTTTTTGTACTAAATTCCTCCAAAATGAACCCCTCGCTATGGTCCTAGGCAGAGTGATCACGTCTTCGATACCAAATGAACCGAACGTTACTGCAATTGTGGTTATATAACGGGTTATATAAAACTAAAGCCAAGAGATTATCCGACCAAAATGAGGCTGCCTGCGTTCAGCGCGTTATTTATTTGCTAATTTTGTCTCCTATTGTTTAACTGCATTCATCCGAATCGGTTACGATTCTTTCTGTTATTTCAAAAAAATAATAAAAAGCTACTACACTCATTAGGTATTGGGGTCGTAAGTTTACATTTATCTGATATCAATAATATATCTATGTTCATATATATTAGCCTATAAGATTGTTCGTTTTTGTTAGTAGTCGTAGTCCGAATATTTTCCAGTTCTCTTTGCCTTGTTTGATAATGATACTTTTCGGAAAGTCTTCTTTGAGTCAAATATCGCTCTTAAAAACTGTTGTGCTGGTTTTCATTGGCATTAGATTTGTTTGTGACACAGCGTTATGAATATATCAAATAATAAAGTGCATTTTCGGTCGATTTATCTTAATAAATGGCAAGTGAACTTCGGAGACTCACTAAAAGATATGTAAGGTATCGAGAAATGTACCTTAACAGATAGTACTTCTGAAAAATGGTTCGCCGAGTTTCGGTCCGAAGATATGTCTCGAAGATACACCCCGCAGCGGTCGGGCCACCGAGGTTGATTACAGTGATATCAAGACTCTAATCGAACAAGACCATTGGCTACAGGTACGAGACATTGCGGAGATACTGAAAATAAGATTTGCGAATTAAAACAGTTTGGCTACGGATCACACCTGGATGTTTGGGCGCCACACAAATTGACTGAGGCAAATCTGGCCAACCGAATTAGTCTAGAACTTTCTTATGAACCGGCACGAAAAGGATAGTGACGGGTGACAAACTGTGGATGATCTACGACAATGCAGTCCGCAGGAAACCGTGGAAAACTACTGAAGGGTCGCCTAATGCCACCTCTAAAACTGTCCTGCAACGGACAAAAAAAATTTACTCTTCATATGGTAGATTTATAAAACGTTGGACGACTTGTAAGAGAAATATATATTTATTGAGATATTGAACAGATATATATGATACATAAAATAGACATAGTTCATAAGAATGTCTCTTTTATATGTCAATAACTTGTAGACTTATTGACTTTTGATTAATATTAGAACTTATGGGCTATGGGCTATTTATAACTTAGAGACTACTCTCTTACGTACTATATTATATCAACTAAAGTTCTACTATTTACTATCCTACCTTCTACCTTCTACCTTTCCAAATCTTAGAACTAGTATATATATATATATATATATATATATATATATATATATATATATATATATATATATATATATATATATATAATATATATACATATAAAAGAAGTGGGAAGGATAAGGACATTTACAATGCTGACAACAGGGAAGCATTAAAGAAACTCCCTTGTTGCAAAAGTATTTTATTAAATAATTTGTTTAATGCCATTGACAGTGTCATATTCCTAATACAGTCAGCGCTGGGAGTGTATCCATGGCAACCACCCCTGGCCAGAAGATTCCAGCAGTTGTTGGACCAATGTACATACTTATAACCTTTACTTAATGTTTATGTTCAAGTGTTGTAATTGTTATCATTTTAATATAATGTTCAAAGTATGTGATGTTCAAACAGTGCTTTTTTATTTCATAATAGTTGTCAATAATTCACCAATCTAGCACTTTGGTGAAATATACCCACAACCTACCCGGAAGCTTCTTGTATCTTCCCTTATCTTCCCCCACTTTGACTACTGTTGTGTGGTATACGGGGGCCTCTCGAAATTGCTAGAGGATCGCTTAAAAAGAATTATGAACTGCGCTTTAAGATTTGTCCTTGGTACTCCGAGGCGTTCCCGAGTGTCACATCATTATGATGAGTTAAAGTGGCTCTTCCCACCCATTCGTAGACATTATTTCCTTAGTGTTTTTCTATACCAATCCATTAACTCGCAACACCCTTCATACATCTATAGTCTCCTTCAATTTAAATCCACTGTCCAACACCATCAAACAAGATCCCGCCTCTCCGATCTCTACATTCCATCCCATAGAACTAAGGCATTCGACCGTTCCTTCCTCGCCCGTTCCACCACTGTGTGGAACTCAATCCCTCCTTTCATCCGCCATTCATCTTCACTGGCCTCATTTAAATCCCTGCTTTTCCATCATCTCTTGGCATCCCAAAAAAATGCTCTCCAGGCAGGCCAATCTTCCGCTTGAATTAATGTGTGTCGAATACTCGATCTCGTTACCTACGTGTTTGTCTATTTTTCCAACAACAAAGAACATACAAACTTTGTAAATACTCTATTGCATGCTATGCAATTTATTTGCTTTATTTAGCAATTCCGTTATTAACTATTATATTAATGTTATTTATTATTATTTTGTTAATATCAAACCTTTATATATATATATGTTTTATTTTTATTTTTATTTTTCTAGAAAATTGTTTAAATTCCTGTAAAGTCTATTACTTTTTAATCAGTTATTTATTTTATTTTATTTTTTTTCTTTCTCTATTTCTATTATGTTTTGTCACTCATGATTACTTCTTGATTTGTATCATTATGTGCCTCCTGGCCAGATGAATATTATGTTTATTTTACTTGTTCTTTATTGTTATTCTAAAGGGACTTGGTCCCAGAATAAAGTTTGTTTTCTATTCTATTCTATTCTATTCTAATACCTAGAAAACTAATGTGGAAGTTTTAAAGATATCTGATATATCTATAATAACTGTAACACTATTATGAAAGTTGTTTGAAACATGCAACAAACATCAAGAGTAAGAATATAAAAGTTTTAAAGATTTCTGTTATCTCTATAGCACCTGGAGCATTATAATGGATTTTTTTAAGATGTCTGATCAACGACACCTAAGACACGAATGCCCTATATACCTACAACACCTAGAACATAAGTATGGAAGTTGACTACTGCATATAACAAACACCAAGAGCACAAAAATAAAAGTTTTATAGATATCTGATATATCTAAAACATCTAGAATACGAATATGGAAGTTTTAAAGATGTCTAATACATCAACAACACGAATATCGAAGTTGCTTGCTACATATATAATAAATATTTAGAATACGACAATCGAAGTTTTAAAGGTATAATAATATACATAAAATAATAATCGAAAAAAGAATCGATGTTGCGCCGTAAATTTATTCTAGTCGATGATTTATACTTCAGGCTTTATATAATAGGTTTATAATTTAACGGGGAAGGCAGAAACTTGTTTACTCCCAGCCACGGCCATAGAGAGCGATGCTTTCTTGATGGACGGTCCAAGAGTTGTTTTCCTTCCGGTAGCTTCAAAACCTGTCTCTTTGTTTCACTTTTCTACTTTCACTGGTTCCTTTGTTGTACGTGTTTCCAGCGTATCAATGCAACTTTGTCTGATTGGAAAAGTTTTGGAAATTTTACTTTATCTTTAAGATTCATTATATCCAAAAATTAAATAATAAAACGGTCTGGCCGGGTTTTTCTAGCGACTTTTGGTAGTAGAAAAACTTGTGGCTTTGCATCAACAACATGCTTGAGACAGATGACAACTAGCGGCCAGTGCATGAGTTATACAATTTATTTTAATCAGCTTTAGTTTAATGGTCAGAACTCCATTGAAATAAGAATAATTATATTTAACTAAAAAGTCATCTAATAGTTGCGTAATTGGTACTAATAATAACTTATAACATCAATAACTTGTTGAACTTTTCGTTTCCCCTAAAAGATTTTATTTGTAATAGTTAAATGGCTTGTTTTATGAAATGATTGACAGGACAAATGATCTTGATATAGTGGAATTTAACGATGGTCATAATAATGCTAATAAAGTAAACTTTATCTATGTAAATACAAATACAAGATATAAATACTATAACTATTTTTACCATAGGTAGTATTTATTTCTAATTTAATTTGCTACAATTCACAAAAGTAATACGCTGTACCAAACAGACCAGTCTCAAACTTCAAAAACTTGGACAAATTTAAATGTATCTATACAGAATGACATGTACAATGAAAGAAAAAATATATATAAAAAAAAAACTTTCAACAGAGAAAAAAAAATTAATAATCCAAATAAACAAAAATTGTCTCTATACATTCCTAATAACTTATATACATATTTATAAACAATAACAATAAAATAAAATAAATGCTTTGTTCTTTTAAGTACATACCTGTATCACTACAACCGATGAAGGGTCTGGGGTTCAGTACATGGTAGAGACTGTACTGTTTCATGGACAACGGTTCTGCAGAGAGGTGACTTGTCCTAGGTCATGCTCAACCGCCAGACCCCCCTCCCTTATTTTGGGTACCCTATTTTTATAATATTTTATAGAGGCTGGGTGGGCCCCAGGAGAGTCCTAGATCCTATATAAACAGACTAAATAAAAATCATTACCTGCAGCGGGAATTGAACCAGGATTTCCGGCATGGCAACTCAGTGCTCTACCACTGAGCCACTCCGCTCCCTTTAAGTGCATACCGCTTTGTACTATTTTTTGTATAATTCCCAATATTTTTTATAAGCGGGTTTTTATTCTGTTTACACTTAAAAAAGAATTGTTTGCATAATTTATTGATGAATACATTAATATACGGTGTACATAATTCTGTATGCATAATTATAACTTAACTAAAATATGCGTAATTTCCAGCAACTATCAGGCATTTGTTTTGGAATATTTGTAGTTGATTATAATTTATTTTGGACATATAACTAAATATTGGGCATGCATATGTTAGTATAGGTCGTAAGCAGGCTTTATATAATAATAACTTATTTTCTGTGCTTAATTAGAATTCCTGTTAAAGTATGGATATTATAGTACACAGAGCCCTGTGTCCTATAATCTATATCCCCCCAGGAAATATAATCAGTGAGGAAAGTAAAAGTTAACCTTTAATCCATGTTAAGTTAATATAACTATTCGCTTCCTCTTAATGTACACAAATATCATTGTTCTTTAGTAAACGTATAAAACATACATACATGTATGGCTCTACATCCCACCTCAAGATAAGTCCTCCCGCAACATCATCTCTGTTCATTGCTGCTGCTCTCCAGTTACGGTATCAGTCCGGCTTGTTTTGAGGGGATGTATGTAGTATGGCGGATATGAGTATTGTGTTCCATAATACTAGAGTTACGTATTTTAAGAGTGTTAAGTATTATTGCTCCCCAAACCTGGAGGACCAGTGGCTGGTTTCAGCCTGACGGCTGGGGGGGGGGGGGGCACTTCCCTACGTACAAAACAAGGCTTTAAGAAAAATTAGCTCATCTAACTTAAGTTACCTCTTAAAATGAGGTAGGTGTTGAACATTTAGTCCAAAAGAAAGACGAGTCAATGGAGTATCAAGGAGGTTAGATAACTCGCAATTGCAGACTGTTAATATAATTGAAATGATAGAACCGCGGAGATTGAAATGCCTAAGATATTGTTCAAAAATATTCATTATTGTTAGAACGGCGTTACAATATAGGAATGAAGGAGGTGCCAGTTTTTTAATATGTAACTGGGTGAGTCTACTTATTTACTTATTATTATTTCTCTGTGAGCTTATTTGTCACTAACAAGCAGTAATCAGACACTGACATCGGGCAAGTGTGGGAGTAGTGACAGTTGATGGAGTGCTACAGGGCAGGACACTTAGTACCTTTCTCTTCTGGAGTCGATGGTTTCTTTGTCTCCTGAGGAGGAAAAGGAAACTACATTGTTCTTAGGAGATATCCGGCCACTCCTATTTTCAGAGGTCTTTAAGTCTATATATATATGAAAGCTGATTCTAAATCTGGGTTGATCAGTTGATGTTAAGCTTGAAATTAATAAATATAAGATACAAAATAAAACAAGATACAGCGAATGAAATTAATGATATTATCCTTCAACTTTTTTTCAAGATTTTTTGTATTTCAGCGTGTTCTCGATCTTTCCACAATACACGGGCTTACTTTTAGGAGAGGAGTGACTAAATGACAGAGCGATGTGTTCTAGTACACAGGTTCTGGTACATTGGTTCAAATCCCTCTCGCTGGAAGACTTTTATTAAATTCGTTAGCAGCCGTAGATAGATCCTATGGGATCTAGGACCCTTCTAGGGGCTCACCCAGCCTCAGCAAAGTGGCTACCCAAAAAATAATGGTAGATCTGGCGATTGAGTGTGACCTAGGACAAATAATCTCTCCACAGAACCGTTGTCCAAGAAGTCGTACAATTTCTACCATGTACTGAATCCTAGACCCTCCATGGGATGTAGTGGTACAGGAAATGAAACAAAATTGAAAATAAAACTACAAGATATTCTTCTAAACCAGTGGTTTCCAACATTTTTTGTATTACGCCTCCCTTGCCATGAATTGCCATGATCATATGAATGCCTTCCACGTCCCTTCCCCCTGTTCAAATGAAATTCTCCTATACCCCCACTTACACAAAATCTTTATGGGCATAAGAAACAAAACAGCAAGTATTACATGGAAAACCAAATAATTAGTTTTAATATTACAAGATACAACATTATAACTTTGAATTTAAGATAAAGTAGTGGTATAGTTGAAGAGAACAGATTTGTCCTAGGTAGGGAGCGACCCCGGTGGCTCAAATGGTTAGAGCGTTGCCAAGGTGAGGAGGAGATCCGGGTTCGAATCCCGGCTGGGGGCAAATCTTTTCTCTTCAAAAAATAAAATAAAAATAAAGTACTATTGGTAAGAAAAAATAATCAAAACTAAGTGAGAATTTTCTTGATTTTCAACTGTCTAGCACCCCCCCCCCCCCGGTTGGGAAACACTGTTCTAAGCCATCTTAACAATTACGTTGGAACAGCCGTCTAGTAGACGTATAGGAATTATAAACTTCCGTAAGTGTGTCATTTATCATTTTTTTCTCACTCAAACCAACTTATTACGTCACAATAATTATAATAATTAATTATAATTCAATGTTTGAGTGAAAAACAGTAATTTTAATAAACATGGGTTGTAAATTGTATAATTGTAATACTTAATCGTAAACAAACAAGCCATACTTATTTGTTATGTACCAACGTTTCGGCCTAACCTTTCGTCCATAATTATGGCAGAGGGATGTAGAGTCTAAGGACTACTGAAGTTTATTATTTGTAAACCTTAATACTATTTAATAATTATGATGTAAATAATTAATATCGGGTTTAGCAATTTTCTCACATCACGATCCCCAATACGCCTTCCTTTCTTCACATACAATCCTCCTCTGTCGACCTCTAGCGGTCGTTTCTTCTCTGAGGTCTTCCGTCCATTTCTTCCACATCTCCTCCTCTTCTCTGGAAGATGCAAATGTTTATATCTAATTAGTTATATGTTGTTTCAGATAAATACTTGGATGAAGACGACGACTGGTCCCACTACGCCGGACCCTCGCAGGAGGGTTGGGGCCAGGAGAGAGCTCTGTCACCGGACATGCTGAGGACCATCTCGGAGACCCTCGGAGCCATCAACACCGTAGGCAGGTACCTCGTCAACAGGACCAGGTCCGAACCTACTGTCGCTCCTCTACCGGTAAGTATCAAGGGGCTAGTCAATATTTCCTTGTTCAGCATGCAATATGTCGACTAAGCATTAGCAAACAGTCCAACTTCAGACTTCATTATATCTATAAGCAACCATATTCTTTTATCAATCCTTATGTTTTATTCCGGAAAACAATGGAGAATTCTAAGTTTTCCTTTGTAACAAACTAAATAAAAAGAAAAGTAGATAAATTAAATGGTAATTTAGATTAAGAGTTTATATTGTTAAGGCCCTCATCTCTGGTTGAGGCGTGCTTACTAAACATTTCCCAGGACCAGCTGTGGTAATAAGGCCGGATATTACTTAGTGATTTTTTTTTTCAATTCCTTCCCGAGATTAATCGAACAATTGATTAATTGACATTTTATTTCAAGAATGTCCTACCAACTCTGTCCCCAAGGGGCAGCACATCGTGGACATGGGGGTAAAAATGTTTATGTTAGCTCGGATGAGCCTTTTTATACCCGATCGTTTTCCCCAATAAGTCGGAGTTGAGAACTGCTACTGCCGGCGAGCCGGACGGACGGAAGGAAGATGAGCTGTTAGATAGGAGTCTCAATTTTTCTGCAGTCTCATTAGATTTGGGTTGTAGCCAGATGGTAGCTGTTGTTGATAGAGGTACTTAAATATTTTATTTTTATTTTGCACGAAGTAGATGGGATAGTGCATCTTATTTTAAATTATAGTTGTTATTTTTATTGTTTTGTTGACAGTGAATTTTCGTTCAAAATGGTAGTTATTATTTTATTAATGCCTTATGGATTATTCTTATTCAAAACTCAGGTGGATTCATTATAATTATTATTCTAATAATGAAGCCCTTTGGGCAGATATATCGTTATTAAATTTCGCGCTCATATGTTATTCTTAAGGGAACTGGTCCCAGAATAAAATTATTTTTCCTTCTTATTCTATATATTATATGTTGTTGATTTATCACAGGCAATGATTTTTTTGTTCAGTGGTTTACTTTTCAAATTATATCATAGTAAACCAACAACAAAAACGTAAATATAACAAAATTAAGTTTTTTTTCTTGGCGGAGAACGTTGCTCCTAAAATACATAGAGGAGGGTTAATGAAAATCGCATAGCTTACGAACCTTTTTTTTTCTTTCAAAGTAACCCTTTGAAAGGACCCTTTATTTATTGTCACATACATGATTATACTCTGTGCCTTTTTAAATCATTTTTACAATAAGGATTAACAACAATTGTGATAATTCTAACATATATACAAAAGTCATTATTACTCATATACTGTTATAAATTAACAAAATTAAAATTACAATAATTATATAATGATGTTTTACATTGTATGGTTATTCTTAAATAGATGTCAACTTTTCGAAATCAATACTAAATAAATAAATTTAGTGAATAAGGGTCGAAATGTATTGTACAGATCATGGTCAGATACTGGCCAAACACTCCCTCTTAGTATTGTAGAGATAATTAATTTGGACCTTTGTCTTTCATACATTTGGCAGTATAATATGTTGGGGAAAAAGAATTTCATTATTTTCTCGGTAGATGGCTATAGTGATCAATGTCTCGTAAAGTATCAATCAAACAATTGCAAGTTTATGCTCGTTGTCAAGGTGACATTTCACACTAAAAAAATTCTTTGGCTGTTTTTTGATAGTTCTATTCAGTTGTGAGTTACAGGCTGTGAACAATAGAAGTCAACAAAGATAATATTCGGTACATTTTACAGTTTTTCTAAGATAAAGGCAAAAATGCAAGCCAGGCCGCTGAAATTGTGAATGGTGTTTATGGTGCCGATACTGTCGTCGATTCCGTTCAGGCATTTTTGGAGTTAAAGATGAACCTAGCACAGGCAGGCCCGTCATCGAAAATGTCGATAAAATCACAGGACTAATCGAAGTTGACCGGTATGTTAGTAGTCGTAGCTAAAGATCGACCATAAAACAGTTTGGGTGTCACACCAATTAACAGCAAAAAACATGATGGACCGAATTTCCAACTGTGAAGTCTTGGCCAAAGGGAATGAAATCGACCCATTTCTTAAACGGATAGTGACTGGGGATGAGATATGGGTCACATACGACAATATTGTGCGGTAACGATCGTGGTCAGCGTGATGAAGCAGCTCAAACGGTGGCCAAACCAGGACTAACAGCCAGGAAGGTTCTACTGTGTATTTGGTGGGACTTGAAAGGAATCATTTATTTTAAGTTGCTTCCGTATGACCAAACACTAAATTCAGATCTCGACTGTCAACAACTGGACCGTTTGAAGTTAGCGATTGACCAGAAACGTCCAAAATTAGCCAACAGAAGAGTCGTTGGATTCCACCAGGACAACCCAAGCCCACGTCTGTAGTGACTCCCCAGAAACACCGGAAGCTTGGTTAGGAAGTTTTAATGCATACAGCATACAGTCCAGACCTGGAACCAAGTGATTACCACCTTTTTCACGCATTGCAAAACTTCCAAAAGTGATAAGAAATATCAAGAGAATATTGTGAAAATCGATTACTAGAGTTTTTTGCCAATAAGGACCAAGACTTCTATGAGAGAGGCATTATGAAGCTACCTTTAAAATACCAACAAATTATACAACAAAACGGTGCATAAATGAGCCAAATCGGACAATCCGAAACATTTTAAATAAAGTTTTGAATTTCACGCAAAGTAGTGGATTTCTTTTTCCCCAACCTATTATTATGTGTTTAAATGTCTGTTCTTCTTTGTCTATTCAGCAAGTATTATCGTTGGATATGTGAAATCTGTGTTAATATTACTTGGTATGTCCATGTTCAGTTAAAACTTGAGTTAGTTTGTAATTACATGATTTTATTAATTTGTAGTTATTGGTTGTCAGTTTTGGAATAAACCCAATAAGTAGGTTCCCATGCAAACTAGGAGATTTATTTGAAACGGTGCACCGTTCATTCCAGCACATAATCGATTCTTCCCTAATTTTCAATTTTATAAACGAAATTGGTGTTTTGTGAAAAGGTGGAGAGAAAATCCCTTTGTGCTGCCTCCTTTGCTAATTTATCAGAAATCTCATTGCCCTCAATACCAGAGTCACCTTTTGCCCATATTATTGTTACAGAGAAATTTAGAAGCCAAAGTGTGTATAAGTTCATTCTGATATTTTCTGTAAGCTCGTCATGCATATCTGTGTTGAGAACGGATTGTATCAAGATCATGTTATCTGTGTGTATGACTATGTCTGTATGTATATTGGTTCGAACCCTTAGAGAAGAGCCAAATTTGTTTGAATCGATCAAATGGTACCTCATTCATGAGCCCTTTTAATAACTTTGAAGCATATTAATTATAAGAATTAAAAATATCTTTTATTCAAGCATTTGCAATTTATCTTTTAAACTTTATACTCGTATATTATTTTAGTTCGTCAAAACAAAAATAGAATGATATGATGTCAAATAAATGATAAGTGTCGAAATATCTGGGCTTGTAATCTTATTAACAATTTTTAATTTAAAAAAAATCTTACATTAATTATTCACCTATCACTGTTCACCGATGCATTGTGTAGGAGTATCTTATTAAAAACTTGTTGATTTGTGATATAAAAACTATTGGTTAAAATTTACTATCTGACTCTAAGAATGCAGTGTTTGTTTATTTAACGTCACTTTATGCTACGGCTAATCGGACGATGCTACAGAGGGAGCTCTTAATTTTGGCTATCCAGGTTCAACTAGGATAGGCCTCAAGGTAGTAGTATCCTTGGCCCAATCCTTTATACAGTTTATACAGCTGACATCCCAACACATCCTAATACTATCCTTACCACGTATGCTGATGATACATGTGTATTATCAGTCAACACCAATCCAGTTATTGTATCCCAAAGCCTCCAATCCCATATCACTGATCTTGAAGAATGGTGTCAAAACTGGAGAATTAAAATAAATTCTCAAAAATCCCATCAAATCACTTTTACCTTACGTCGTAAACCAATGACTTCCTGCCCTTCAGTATCCTTTAATAATACTTCACTTGTACCTGTAGAACAGATCCGATACTTAAGGTTGCATTTCGACAAATGATCAACCTGGAATCCTCATACAACACTGAAAAGACAAGAAACCGCTCGACGTTTCAGGCTACTTCAACACTTACTAGACAAACGCTCTAAGCTCCCAATTAACTACAAAAGACTCATATACATGACCATTATACGACATATTTGGACTTACGGAGTAGAGCTTTGGGGCTCCACTAAGCCATCGAATTCCTCTCGTATCCAATCCCTACAATCCAAAATCCTTCGTAAAATCCTCAATGCTCCTTATTTTTTTAAGAATAAAATCATCCATAATGACCTTAATGTCCAATTTGTTGCTGATTTGGCCCGAACCCGCTATCTATCCTTTCATAACAAACTTCATTTCCACTCAAACCCTCTAGTTTCAAACCTGAACAGACATTTAAACACATAGTAATAGGTTGGGGGAAAAGAAATCCACTATTTTTGCGTGCAATTCAAAACTTTATTTGGGGCCAGGATAGCTCAAATGGTAGAGTTCCAGACTAGCGATCTGGACGACCCGGGTTCGAGTCCCGGTCCTGGACATACCTTTTCTTTTCAAATAAAAATATTTAAAAATTAATAAAATTATCTGTTATTAATTTTTAAATACAATAAATTATATTGATAATATATGTTTGTTGAAACGTTCAGTTCTAGATGAAATGATTAACGAAGTATACAAATTTCCCATAATTACATTCTCTTTTCCATTCTAGAGATAATGATCATGATAACTTGTATTTTTGGAAAATATTAAAAAAGAAACGAATGAAAAGTTGAAACTTGTTGTAACTCAACTAGGAAGCGACAACCTGCGGAATAATTACCATTAATGCGTGTTTTTAAACTATTATTTATTAAACTCATTGCGGCGTTAATTTCATGGACCTCAACCGCTAGAATATTAATATTAATTTCAATTACCTTGCCTTACCTCGTAATTATATTTGCTCATTTGCTGTCCATATTATTCAGTTTTTCATTAATAAATTGTAACTACAATTCTAGCTATTTGTAATTACAATATTATTTCTGAAATTTTAACTTTTAAAAAATTGTAAGTAACTGTAATTGAAACTACATTTTTCTCAATTCTTCAATAGCTGTTTATTATTATTTATAACACCTGGTTACAATCAGCTGATTATAGCTTTCCAATAATTTCTTCTTGTTCGCCCACCGAAACTAAAGGAATAAAGGAACCTTGTATTTTCAGTAATGTAATGTCGACTTTCTCCTGTTTAAGACGAATTATTCTTTCAAACGGCTAGGGAAACTGTATCTGGTTAAGAAATTTTCGGTCGAGTACAAAGAGTTGTTTTGTTTTTTTGTCTAAGATCGTTGTTAAGAGCCACAGGAGTTCTATAAACGGAATGTGAATAACTGTTGATATGGATGTTTCCAAAAACTGTATAAAATGGTCGTATTGTGTCTTTTAGTCAAGTATAGTGATTATGGTTAACTCTTGGGAAATGAAAATAATGCGTGAAAATTCGTTTTAGTAATGAAAAGCAATGGTACCCCGTTTAACTGGGTCCTCGGATTATCCCACCGAAAAAAAAGTTAGTTCAATTTCGTTCAGAGTTAACTGAATTTTATCTACTTTTGTTTTTTGGTATTTTTTGAATAATTATATAAACAATTATGTTATTTGTGTTATGGTTAATAATAATAAGGGGGAGCGGAGTGGCTGAGTGGTAGAGCACCGAGTTGCCATGCCGAAAATCCTGATTCAAATCCGGGCGCAGGAAGACTTTTATAAAGTCTGTTAGCAGCCGGAGATGGATCCTATAGGATCTAGGACCCTCCTGGGGCTCACCTAGCCTCTATAAAATGGGTACCCAAAATGAGGGGGTAAATCTGGCGATTAAGCGTGATCTATGACAAATCATCTCCCTGCACAATAGTTGTCCTTGAAACAGTATAATCTCTACCATGTACTGAACCCCAGACCCGTTCACGGGTTGTTGTGGTACAGGTTAAAATATAAATGAGAAATAATTTAAATGAATGAGAAAATAAAATACATTAAATTATGTAAATAAAAAAAGGCTTGGTGAAAAGATGATAGAGTATTGGAGGAAAAGAAAACAACAAATGCAAAGCAATTGAAATTGGCATGTGGTCCCTCGTTGGGCAAAACGAAGAGAAAATAAATAACTAAATTATACGTTAATAAGTTATATAAACAATTAATTATAAGGTTATGATTCAAATTCACGACATGCTTGAAAATGCTTTGAGCATTCATTAAAGGTAATCGATTTTTTATAATTAAGAAACATCTATTTAATTTTATTTATTTGCTTATTGTAAATTTGTCGTATCAATGTTGATAAAAATCCTTCGGATGACATATTATGTAGCTGCATATTAATTTCGGTAATTTCTTTTCAATTTTTAACTAGTGTATGAGGCAATCAGGAATTTTGTATATCCTTGGGATTAATCGGCGAGATCTTTGTATCGTTCAAGAAGAATAAACGGGAACTTGGGCTAAAATCAGAAAACTGTATACAACTTTAATGAAATTGTTTTTACCATTAAAAAGAAATAGTTTTTTATATTATATAACGTAAAATGGGAGCAAAATAGGAAGATTTTTTACTGGACTAAAGAAGAACGTTCTATTAATATTTACTATACTAACAATTTTCGTATGCCTTTTATGCAACACTGGGTAGAAAATTGATGGAGAAAGAATGGAATGCATCAGAAACGGCCTGTACGGA
Organism: Troilus luridus; assembly: GCA_964056705.1. Taxonomy (NCBI): domain Eukaryota; kingdom Metazoa; phylum Arthropoda; class Insecta; order Hemiptera; family Pentatomidae; genus Troilus; species Troilus luridus. Next base: position 14,731,138 of record OZ057412.1, read on the forward strand.
TGACGTGAACTACTCATATAGGATCTAAACATTAACTGTTATACCGTAATTCAGATGATGCCGAATGATACCTAACGATCATGATACCTAATGACGCTAATAATATCCCAAATATGAAAAAAAAGAAAAAAAGAGTTCGACCTATCTCGTGGTAAATACCGGCATTAAGAACCACTACGTGATCTCTGCAAGGGCACAGCACACGTATTTAAGCTGTAATTGAAACGGGAAGCCCGCTGCAACTGGTATACCAAAAATGGATGGGATCACTAAAGCTTATATCATGGAACTTTGTTGAAGAAGAGATATCGAAGTATCTTTGGAGTACATCTTATATACCGAGTGGCACTGGGTATTTTAATTCCACCATAGGGCGTTGCAAGTTTGATGAACGGTCATATAATATTTTGTTGGTTTTTTTAATGTTGCTGTTATTCAAATAAACAAGAACTGTAGCATGTTCAAATTAGCCTTCCACAGCTAACATTATAAACAATGATGAATTAAATGAGATTATTACAAATTGGCAATTACATGAGAATAGCTTACAGCAGGAGAAAATAATAGTTCCTAAGTATGGTTCTGTAAACTTAAAAAAAATAAAACATAATCATCATCCATCTAAATGTATGGAACACGTTGCATATTAAATATTTTTCCTACAACACTGGCCCATTTTTATTATTACAGTGTATTTGTTAAAATTTATATATCATATCTATATGATATTTATATGGTCTATCACGGTAAATACACTGAAAATTAAATATGAAAGAAATAACAGAAAAAATATTTTGTTTAGGAAGGTGGAGCTTCGGAAGAGGACTTGCCAGGAGCCTTCTACACCATATCCAAGAACGTCCTTGGGAAGAACATGACAGAAACTATAGCACCATTAGTGAGGGTACTTCCTATCGGTAAGGTTGCCAATGCACCAGGAGCTTGCACCACACCAGAAGGAAAACCTGGAACATGCCAAGATCTGAGCAACTGCCCTCAACTTCTTCTAAACCTTGGTGGCCTGAGGCAGAGTATTTGCTTCAAAAGTCTCTTCGTGCCAGGTGTTTGCTGCCCCAACTCAGGGTAATAGTTTTAATCAAGTAGATTCCATAAATAAAACAAAGTATAAAATGAACATGTTAGCGAGAAGATAGTTGACTGGAAGATCTGAGTAAGGAAGGAAATAGTTGGGTGGTGCAGTCAAATTAAACATTAAATAAGTGGGTACTTATTTAGTGTTTAATTTGACTGCACCCCCAACTATTTCCTTCCTTATAAAACAAAAAATTTAAATATACATTCATATTGATATAAATAAATATATTTTGAGGTATATAAGATAAATAAAATTAAATAATGGATTCAGCTCTATAGCTTCTGGAATTCTATCAAATTACTGTATATCCTTTTTGTAATACAGCATGGTCATATAAATGCATAGAATAACAATTCTAGCTATCGTTTAGTCACCTCCAATAACTCCTGAATCTTACCACTGTATATATTTATTATTTTTAATTCTTAAATACGAGTACGATAGGGTCAGAGGCATATCAGAGTGTTGTATTATTGTTAGTTATCCACCAATGTTTCAATAACCAATCATAATAATTGATATTATTAAAATTCAAAGAAAATTAATGAAAAACAAAAAAAATCCCAAAAAGCCAAGCCTTAAGTCTCTAAAATACTAGAAAAAGTACTCCCTGGAAAAAAGTGCCAAGAGTTGTTTGAGGAATTCCTTGAACCAAGATAGCTGTCTATATTTGATAAGTCTGTGACCGTTAATGTGAGATGTGCTGCTTAGTACATATAGTTGATTTATAATCATAGTGTCTTCTTTGGGTATATGTCCTGATTATGCCTGAATTGGCAAAATGTTGACTGCTTAGGTTTTTCCATTGATTTAGAGACTGGAAGTTAAAAAATAATAGTTGACCTCAGGTATATATAAGGGAGAAAATGGTCCGGGTAGAGGTCAAGAAAATTCTCTTATATTGGGAGAATTTTCTTGACCTCTACCCGGACGATTTTCTTCCTCACAGAGACTGGAAGGCTTTGCATTTTAAGATTTTTTTTATTGCATCTTAATTCTTATAATTAATCTTTCTTTTTGAGTTTTTGCTCATTTTTATAGAAAAATAGGAAGGCATATGTAATAAGGTAATTTCATAACCTGTAATATTAAATTAAATCCTCCTTTTTTATTTTAATGAAAGCAATAGTATGAATTGAAGTTAAAATAGGATAATTCCATTGATTAAATATTATTGTTTTTGTTGAAATTTCACTCCATGTAATGTTATGACATTGTATCCTATTCTTTGTTATGTTATCTTTGCAGATGTACTTAAAATGATCAAGAATTGTTCATCACATGGGTATTAAGTATAAAATTGCAAAAAAATATTTTAGTGTAAATTTATCAAAACATTTTATGTCTAAATATTATATATGAGTATAATAATTTTGTTTTCTTCATTAAATTTGCAGTTCCTCAGGGAGTTCATCAATTCAACAAATATCGACCACAACAAGAAAACCAATTTATATTTCAACTACTTCACACTATCCATCAATATCGATACCAGAAGTCACTCAAGAAATCGCACCATTTCAAGATGAAGGTATTACTATTGTTATGCATATACTATTTGCCACTAAAACCCTATCATTGGTTGTTCCAAATTTGAGGCATAAAACAGATTGGTCATCGACGCCTTAGTTTAGTTTGGTTTAAATGTATATATGTTATTTATATTTGTTTTTTAGTAATAATTTTTATAAAAATCGAATAAGAAAAAAATAATAAAAATAAAACATGAACAAAAATTATAAATAAAAAAAGTAATAAAACTAAATAAAATATAATGGATTATAAAATAAAAATAAATGAAAAAATGTATATATAAAGAAAAATAATGGAAAATAAAAAGTAGGAGATAACTGTATTAGGTATTCTTAATTAATCCTTCTTTTGATAGAAAGGCAATGACCTTATTAACCTACTTTTCCTCATTTCCCAAAACCATTGATGCATTGGCAGACAATCCTATTTTATGCATCGCTCTTTTGTAAAAGGTACAACATTGAAAGATATGGAATATAATTAAGTTGTTGTTGCACTTCTCGCATGTAGGCAGATGTCCTTTAGTGATTAGGTGAGCGTGGGTAAGCCTTGTGTGTCCTATCCGTAAGTCGTGTAAGGACCACTTCCTTACTTCGGATGCTACGACAGGAACTGCTCCATGGTGTAACATCAGTTTTTATAAGGTTTCAGTTTATTTGGAGGGCTACTGTCCCATAGAGCCTGCCACTGTTGGAGTACATTCTGTATTAGTCTAAAAATCTATGTAACAACATTCTAACCAAACTATAATATCAGAACTAAACTCAGTATTTTTTTCAATAGAAATTTTCTTGGGATATAAAAATGATCAGTATGTTTAATAAGGTCAACCAAATGAAGTCAATCCAATTTGATAACCAGAGCTATGTCACTTTATAGATCACAACTTCATCATTTTTTTTTTTCCGTTCAGACTTCTCTCAATCATGCCGCCCTTACAAATCTTCTCTCACAAATATCAATAAACAAATATCTTCTCAGGACTCATTAGTATTCCTTTATTTGGCCTGATTAAACAACAAACATTCCACTTGAAATTCAATCATTCTTCTAAACTTGTTAGCACTTAAAATAAATACTTTTTTTTTTTCAAATAACTGTTAATCTATTATTTCTTTCTGGTCAAAATTATTTTAGATCACATTTAGTATAAATTTATTTCAATATCTAATTCATGAACATGCTCTTTTCTTATGTAGCATGTGGAGTACCCGATTCTCCCAAATTCCGTGTGGTCGGAGGGTCAGAAAGTCTTCCTGGTAGATGGCCTTGGATGGCTGCAATATACCTCCATGGTCCCAGGAGAACTGAATTTTGGTGTGGTGGTTCTCTCATTTCCATGAAGCATGTTCTGACAGCAGCGCATTGTACTCGTGACACTAGGCAGAAACCGTAAGTACACTGTTATTTATTAGACACATTTACTATAATATATTATAATCTTTCAATTTCTTCAGGAAAAAATGACAGAAATACGACAAAATCACTATTTTTACTTTCGTTTAAGCAGTAATGGAAGTATAGTAATCATGAAATTTTCTACTTTCACATTTCAATTGAACTGGATATTTTGATAACAATAATTCTAACATCTCCTGAATCCATTTTGAATTGGTTTGTTTTGATGTCTGTAAATATGAGCCGTTCAGTGCACAAACCGACTAACTCCACTTTCTGAAATTTTTTAAATTTAAGTGTAAAACCTTCTTCTTCTTTCTCTATCTCCTTTGTGCTGTTAAGGGTGGAGTAGTCTCGGACCACCTTCGGTAGGTGTCCCTATCCTGGGCCTTCCATTTCATCTCCAACTGGTCTTTGTCCTCTCGGTCTGGCCTCCATCAGCCACCTTGCTCTACGTCCGACCCCCATCCTGCAAACGTGCCCATACCACTTGAGGTGGTGTTCCTCTATGACATCTCTCACATGCCTATCTCTAATTGTTCTGTTCCTAACGCTGCTTCGTCTCGTCTTTCCCGCAGCTCTTCTGAGATACCTCATTCCTGCTAACGTCACTCATGAGGCATTCTTGTCCAGGAATACCCAGCTCTCGGCTCCAAATAACAAGACAGGGAGGAAGATAGATCTAAAGATGCAAAGCTTCGCCTCCTTGCTCACCTCCTGCTTGCCCACCAGAGTTCTGAAAATCTGGAAGAAAACTTGGTTTGCTTTACGCACTCGATGCATAACCTCCTGGTCTATCTTCCCATCCCGACTGAAAATCATTCCCATATATAATACAGAAATATTTAACTTGCCTTTTTGGACCTCAAAGCACCCTTTGACACGATCCCCAGACAGGAGATTTAGACTGCTTTTCAAGAGAAGTGAATACCTCCAAACCTGATTAGCACCATTAAATCAACGTACCAGGACCTAAAAGGTGTGGTTAGATTAAATGGAATGAAGTCTGCCAAATTCAGAATCTACAAAGGGGCTAAGCCAGGAGATAGCCTCAGTCCACTCCTCATGGACGAGGTGTAGAAGGTATAAAAACAGAGAACACCCAGAGCAATCGTTGGTTCTGGAATATGTTGCCCGTTCAGGCCCAGTGTTTCGTTTATGCAGAGGACATTGTGATGGTAGCAGACAATGTGGATTCTCTGCAAGTTGCACACGATTAGCCTCAGATAGTTCAAAATTCTTAATTTGGCTTGGTGTAGCATTTAGCTATACACATTACAGGAAGGTCTTGATAGATATTAATAAAAAAGTACCTCTTCTCGAGCAGAAGATTTATTTTAAAATAAAATATTAATAAATTCGATATAATAAATAAATAATAAATAAAATATTAATAAATTCTATAATAAATAAAATATTAATAAATTCGAGTCCCAGTCCTGGACATATCTTTTCTTTTCAAATAAAAATATTTAAAAATAAATATAATCAATAACTAATATAATAAAACAAATTATAATAATATATAATGACGTAAGTCAACAAAATCCAAATTAAATAAATGTTCAAAGAACATTCTTCCCCTCCTTACATCGCATTCCCCTCCTTACATCACAAACTGCGAGAACGCGCTGACATTGGATCAGTGAAAAGAAAGGATATGGCCATGACCGGGGAGCGAGACTGATTGAGCCAGGATAGTTCAATTGGTAGAGTTCCAGACTACCGATCTGGGCGACCCGGGTTCGAGTCTTGCTGGACATATCTTTTCTTTTCAAATAAACATATTTAAAAATTAATAAAATCAATAACTAATTTAATAAAATAAATTATAAAATATTAATAGTTAGTCAACAGGAAGTGACACTTTACGTTAAAATCTAAACTGCTTTTTACAATCCACCAAATGCTAAGGAATTTATAGAAGTTCCAATCTACTCAGATTTTTTTTTCCTTGTACACAGTAAAAAATCTATTGAAGACATGAAAATTATCCATTTTTTATTTCAAGCTATCGATCCATTATAATCATTTTTGAATCCATAGCAACTTTTGAAATCATTACTAATATGTTCAATTATTTTGCAATATTCTGTAAAAAATTAAATTAAAAAATCCGTACCACTACAACCCATAAAGGGTCTTGGGTTCAGTACATGGGAGAGATTGTATTTGTTCTAGAACAACGGTTGTGCAGGGATATGATTTGTCCTAGATCACGCTCAACCGCCAGATTTCCCCCCTTACTTTGGGTACCCACTATATAGAGGCTAGCCTATATCCCATGGGTGTCCTAGATCCTTTATGATCCATCTTCGGCAGACTAAATAAAACCCTAGCTTGCCGTGGAATTTGAACCAGGATTTTTGACATGGCAACTCAGTGCTCTACCACTGAGCCACTCTGCTCCCAGGTTTGCAAGAAACGGGGATCAATTTGAACACTCCCCCCCCCCCAACTTGGACTTCACCCTCCTTACAGTTTTATTGGATAGATCATGAGTTCACAGCTCAAATACTGTATAGGTTGCACCTGTCAGAAGAAAGTATTTCATTGATATAGATGTTAATCTACTCAATCTCTAATTTTTTTTTATATAATATTTCAAATATCTCCTGGTTCTTTTATCTTCTATCAAATTACTATATATTTTCTTATAATAATATGAAAAGCTATTATTTAGTCACCTCCTATAACTCTTGATTCTGAACCACTGTATATTTATTATTTGTAATGTCTAAATACAAATTGATAGAGTGATAGGGATATTGGAGTAGTGTTATGTTACTAGTTATGCATAACATATTATTATAATTGATATTACTAAAAGTTAAAGCAAATTAATGAAAAAATAGAAAAAAACAAAATGCCAAGCCTTAAGTCCCTAAAATACTTCAGATTTGTCCGAGATTACACTTAACTTCAAGGATATCCACTTTATTGCGGCTGGGTAAGCCCAAAGAGGTTCTTTGGCTGTTAGTTTCGCCAGATTCCATGGCTTTTTTAGATTAAATAAATTATTCGCAACAGCTGGATTTGAACCCGGGACCTTGAGCAGTGCAACTCAGCACTCTACACACTGGGCCACCCCAATCCTTTATGTTATAATTAATAAGTGGTAATTTAATATTACCTGCTACTATAGAGGCATACTTAAATTTGATTCAGGATCAACAGAACTGTAATTTAATAGGTCAATATAAGAAAGTAATGAGTTGTCTTCATCAGATTTTGTTTTCTATATGAGAGATTGAAGAAATTTTACTCACTGGAATGGCGAAACTCAAAGTTATAACCGGAATAATTTTGTTTCAAAACATTAAGGATTTTTCAATATTATTGTAATAAATCATAATACAGTGGAGCATTGATTATCCAAATGTTCAATTAATGGGACTGTTCTTTTTAAAATGTAATTTTTATTAACTTGATCAGATCATCCAGTTACTTATTTATATTGTTAAAATTGTTGTTATATTAAATAAAATTTTACGAAAAATAAAATGATTTTTTCCATGAACCTCAATAATCATCATTTCTTGGAAACTGCAAAAAAATGAACTTAGACTTCAATACTATTTGTTTACTAAAAACTGTAAACCTAATTAGGTAATTTCATTTGTTTCTCTGAATCTCTTCCTTATTCATTTGGTTGGTAATAGTTTGCTCATCTTTTGTTTTAAATCATTCTTTGTGAGATGTACATCGGATTTGTGATCACTTTTTGTTTTAAAATTGCAGCATGTCAAACAGAAAACGAGTGGTTCTTTCATTAAAAGACGAATTGGAATTTAAATTTTATTTTATTTTTTATTGAATTTCAATTATCCGAATTTTTGATTATCCGAACTACCCCTGACAACATTAGCTCGGATAATCGACTCTCCACAGTAAAACATTTTTAAACTTTCAGTTAAATCTGCTTGTAATTTTTGTTTGAGCTAATGAAAATTCCAGGTTCCATGCAAGACAGTTTACTGTTCGAGTTGGTGATATTGACTTGAGGAGGGATGACGAACCATCTTCTCCACAGACGATTGGGGTTGCTGAAGTTAGAGCTCATCCTAAATTCTCAAGAGTTGGTTTCTACAATGACATAGCGGTTATTGTACTTGACAGACCGGCCAGGAAGACTCGCTATGTCCGATCATTGTGTCTTCCACCGCCATCTATGAGTAACGAGATGTATGTTGGAAGGACTCCTACAGTTGTCGGATGGGGAACAACTTACTATGGTAAGTCTTTAATTATCAGGACATTTAAAAGAAAATGCAAATATACAACTACTAATTTCAAAAAGAGCTCACCTTTAAAATTAATATTTTTCCTTTTCGAGAACAGTTTTTCCACCCTTTTCAGGTCTGTGAAAAATAAAAATATTTCTTTCTAGTATAATAGAAAAATAGTTCAAAATTGAATGGAGAAAATTATTGATACAGTTTTCCAAGATGAGTCCTGTTAGAACTTTACTTGAGGAATTAGATGACTATACCGGTCATGAAAAATGAGTCTCTGTGAGAATTAAATAATTTGTTTTAATAATAACCAAAATAAGCCCTCTTAGAAATTTTTATTTAGTTTTAAACCAATAACTATTAATTAGTTATTTAAATAACAAACTATACTTGACCCATGGATTGCCAAGTAAAAGTAACTTATTCAGGCTACCTTAGTGGTTTGCAAAAAGTAAACGTAATGGATACTGGAATGTCTAAATTTCTATACCACATAATTACACGAAGACTTCCTACTAATTTGGAGAAGAAGAGTTAATTTATTGTTGTTTCATATCTCTTTGGTTACATATTTTAATTAGCTGTTATTAATCCTTTCTTTATGAATGATATTTGCTATCACTACAATTGAACAAACACCCTTTAGTAACTATCAAATATGACCATAGAAGGAAGCAATGTTTGTATATTTTTTTTTGTATGAGTTTAAACTTGTATACTCAAGCTCCAAGAAACAATACCATCGTGTTCGGTGAAGGGTGTTGTAACATACAGAACATTCGCTGTTGGTTTGATACATTTTCATCTAGTGACACAGATCAATTCATAAAAAAATAATTAATTCATAACTAACTCAATTTTCCCAGAGGTGAAACCATCATATCCACATTGTAATGCAGGGATATTGACATGAGGGAACAATAACTTATCATAAAACAACTTGCACTGGTTAATAAAAATGGACCTATATTCTTTTACGACAGCGTCAGATCTCATGTGTCATGACACGTAGTGAAGAATCTAAACAAGCTGGGTTACAAACTCCTACCATACCCACCTTGTTGGCCTGATTTATCTCCAATAGATTTCCTTCTGGTCAGAAATACACCCCGTGGTTACATATTGCAGCGAAACATGGGTCCTAACAAAAGCAGCCAAAGATTCCCTCAAAATTTGGGAAAGAAGAGTATTAAGAACAATATATGACCCTATTAAGGACGTCGAGCAATTCAGAATGAGAAATAATGCAGAATTCATGGAATTGCTAGCGGAGCCAGACTTAGTCACGGTCATTAGAAAGAGAAGGCTAGGCTAGTTAGGTCATATTGAACGCATGGATCCGAAGAGACTTCCTCGAAAAATGTACGATAATCCGGGAGGAAGGAGAAAACACGGGAGACCCCGATTGAGATGGATGGAAGATGTGGAAGAGGATCTGCGTAGGATGGGAGTGCGGAGATGGAGGAGGTTAGCTTCAGATAGAGCAGAGTGGATCAAGTTGTTGGAGGAGGCCCAGGTCCCACAAAGACTGTAGCGCCAGACTGTGAGTGAGTTAGTGAGAAATTCGTACAACTTCCTTAAGGGCAGAATTCGTTAAAATGATTCTCAGGCCAAAAACACTTTTTCAGACTTTATTTTATCATTAAAACCTAAATCGTGCAGTTTTGGAATAGAAAATTTGATAATTTATTGGAAAAAATGTATGTCATATGAGGGTAAATATTTTAATTTAAAATGTTTTGATTTAATGTTGATTTAATAAATAACACTTCCTTAGATAACGGACATCTCATATGAAACGACCCAATAATAAATTACAATTTCATTTTATTTATTTTAAAATATGTCTAGGTGGAAAGGAGAGCCAAGTCCAAAGGCAAGTAGAGATCCCAGTATGGAGGAATGAGGACTGCGACAAGACTTACTTCCAGCCAATTAATGAAAACTTCATCTGCGCCGGCCTGAAAGAAGGAGGAAAGGACGCCTGTCAGGGAGACTCTGGCGGACCTCTCATGCTCAGGGACAGGGGGAAATGGGTTCAGATTGGGATCGTCTCCTTCGGCAACAAATGTGGTGAGCCGGGATACCCTGGTGTATACACAAGAGTAACCAAATACATAGATTGGATAAGTAATAATATGCGCTAATCTGGATGTTAAAGCTTTGAAGAACTAAGTAAAAGTTCTGTTGAATACTATTAATTCATGTAAATATCTAAAAGTGCTATAGTTATTAGTCTTTTTTTTTTAATTGAAATTACTGATTTTTCAAATTGAAAAGTAAAGTAAATTACTTATTATTCATCTTGTACACAACTTTTCAAAATGTAATTAGCTGAACAATCACAAAAGACTAAATTTTCCCAAATCTGGACCATTGCATGTTGCGACCAGGCCAAGTAATGTCTATAGCTAGAGAATTATTTAATTATGAAATCATTTTATTTAATAATAATACTCCAACAATTATATTTCAAAATAATTTTTAATGATAGTATAGTAATGAATAGCAAAATAATTATAAAAAGTAATTAACTGCATAACTAAATTATTGTCAAAACATGAATCCATAACAAAAGAAGCATTTTTGGGAAGAACGTTTTCACATACTGTTATTGAAATGAATACAGCAAATTTTTTTTTTTTGTTTGGCCAAAAACCTCTCTTTTGATGCTTATATTAGCCAATTTCTGTATGAGTAGTATATTATTTAAATTGCTATAATATTAGCTTTTGTTTCTAAAAGCTTATATATTATATCAATGTTTTAAGGGTTTAGTTTTTCTTCAATAGATTTCAGTTTGGAAATAGGCACGTTTATAGGTAAGAAAATAATGTGTAACTAAATCTCTCCATTCAAGTCCCAGGGTGTTATAAAAGCTATTTAATAGTCAATATTAAAAATTAGCTCATCTTAGAAATAATTTTTTCCAACAAAATATCTAATGTTCATTGGACTTCTCATAATCACATCTCAAGTATTTAAGATCGATGGTTTTTATAAACAGACATTTTAGAAGATTCCTCAAAAATATATTCCTTCATGTTACCATAGATTAAACCTCAACAGGTTTGGTGTTTTTTTGGAAGCAGAAGTTTCTTCTGGAAGAAAGTACATTTGGGTACATCCTAATTTTAATCAGGGTTTTTCGGTACATATTTTTAAAACAAATTAAATGAAAAATAAATATTTATATTTATGTTGATGATTTGTGACACTGTAATGATGATTTATGACAAGAAAATAAAGCATTGAAAAACAGTGTTTTATATTTCCATAATAAGTATATTGTATTATTTATATGGATCCAAGCTCATAGCTCCCACTTCTTGTATTTGTTTGATTATTTTTTATTGTGATATTATAAGTTAGGTTATTTATATTTAATTTATCTTTTATGACTTATTACATGTGTTTAGTCATTTTTATAGTCATTCAGAATGATAATATTTATTGTTTATAAGAATTATCTCCTACACGAATTTACCATTTTTCTCTGACTTAGTATTCTTTTATAGATTGTTCTATTTTTTTATTAATTTTCCTTAACAAGAGTATTATTATTTATTTGCATTTTATTTGTAAATATTATTATATATTTGAAATCATTAAATAAATTATTTGGTCAAGATACTTAAATTAATTTTAACTCTAATGATAGTTATTATTATAGTTATTAGTTCTATCATACTTAAAAAAAATAAAACCAACGCATTAAAAGTTATTAATAACATAGTTGTGAACTATGTATTAATAATGAAATAGAATTATACCTTTTAATATAATAAATATTATAATAATTTATTCTATATGTACATTGAATTTATAATTGTATGTACTTTTTGTAAATATACTTTTGTAATTTCAGTCTAGTTTTAAATTAAAACCTTTACATTTAAATATTAAAAAAATAATCAGTTGTTTCAAAATAATCAGTTGCCTGCTACTGAATAACTTCATTTTTTAAGGAGGAAACATTGCATTAAAAAACGCACATATAACAATAATTGTATAAACATTATATCTACAGCCCCGGTGAATAATTGGTTAAGTCTGATTTTCTTCAAAATGAGTTTCTTGTACTTAAGTAAGCTGAATCGAGTTATTTTCGTAGTGAATAATGGGCTAAGTAAGGCATTGGCTTCAAAAGGAGTTGTTATTTATATTACTACTCCATTTCAAGCCAAAACTACGAGAATGATACATTTCCGATTATCTGAAACCAGTTAACTCTCTCTGGACAAAATCCGACTTAACCACTTATTCACCGGGACTGTAGATATAACAAGTGATTATTTTCATGGAAAAAATAGATACAAGCATATTTTTTTTCTAATATTTAATATTTATGATTTAAAAATGTGAATGACTCTTCATTAAAATGTTAAATGTATAATTTATAATACACAATTGGTATTTTCTGAACAAGTAACTTCGGATAGATTACATTTCCAAATAGATAAAGGTTTGTTTCAACAGTAAAAAATATACATGAGAGATAAAAAACATGATTTTTTTTTTGGCATACGTGTACCTGAAGGATTAAACTTTTCCTTGCACGTTATAAATATCTATTTTATTATTTAAAGCATTTTTTAAATTAATGGATTAATAGGACAAATATGGGGGGTGTAATTGCTGATGTCATCAAAAACATCTCATTGAGTTGACTGAAAATAAAATTAAAAATACGTATAGATGTGTTTAGTGTGTATTGCAATGTTTCTTAAAAGAAATATGATTTATTAATTTTGCTATTTTATAAATGCTATCTACTGTCCTTTACCTGAGCAGTATGATAACGTATGAGAATAGAGTAGATAAGGATGTTAAGGCATGAATACTGGGGGGGGGGGGAAAGATGTCTGTTTGGTGTACAGAAAATATGTTGTAAAAGGATGTCAAGAAAGGCAAAGTGTCTCATATATAAAACTATTGTGAGACCAATTGTGACTTAGGGATGCGAAGCCTGGATGCTCCAAGAAGGATGATTACGAGATACCGAATGATGGTTCAAGATTAAGAGGGAGGCCCCATCTTAGGTGGCTCAACGATGCAGAGGGTGACCTGAAGGCGGTCGATATTAACCGCTGAAGGCGCCTTGCGGCTGACAGAGGTGAATGGCAGAAGAAATTAGCAGTGGCCAAGGTTCTTCAAGGACTGTAGAGCCCAGTAATAAATAAATAAATAAAAATCTTCTATTGTTTACTTTCAAGAGGTGGTGCGTGTGCTTAATGATTTACTAATAAGTCAAATTAAAACCTGAATCAAAATACTGGGTTAAGTAAGCACCTAAATGATTACCACCAATACACTTTATTAATTATATTTAACATAACGTTTGAATACATTAAAACATAAGCAATTATGGTTCAGATTGATAGAGGATTGCCATAAAATACATTCATAAATTAAATTATAACTTATCTAGTATAAAAGGAGTACATACAGGGTATATATCCTCACCTGAGTTCTATGCCTTCCTCCCTACGCAACCCTTTAGTACCTTGTTTTTGTAACCGTTGTTTCCCTTATTTTCTAAATTTATATTTATTTTTCTATTAAAGTTCGATATGGCTTGTATGATATGTAGCAGTTTAGATATGAATTAATGCTAATTTTTTTAAATTGGATTATCACTTTTTTTTAAACTAGGATGAAAAAATAAATATTTCTGTTATTGTTTAGGAAATTCAGAACAACTAAAAATAGTTATTTTAATAAGATATAATTTTTATCTTATTATTATTTAATAATTCTTTAATTAACAATAACTTAAACATTTTCAGAAAGAAGTAGATCAATAATTAAGTTTATTTATTGCTTAATTCTCTCTAATTGTATTTAATTTGATTTTTAATACACAATTAGCAAGCTAAAATTGATTTAATCTCAGATATAGGATTTTGTAATATGCAAACAAACCAAGCATCACTAATGATCATATATAATAGAGAGCATTTAAATCATTAAAGGTCATTGATTCTTCGAAATAAGAAGTCTTTTGTTGTAATTTCTTTTGTGTTTCATCTTCATTATTCTTTTATGCTTTATTGTTTAATTATCTTTCTGTTACGTAATATAACTTACGAATATTATCTTCTAAAGTTAAAACTTTACAAATGCAAACATGCAATTATTAATATATGACTAATTGGCATTTTTTATTCATTGTAAGTGGGAGTATAAAATATTTCTAGTGTACAAAAGGGCTGTTAATCAAGTGTTTTGTTTATATGTATCATTTACATTATATTTATCATTTAATTATATATATTACCAAAGCTACTAAAGTTATGTTTTGTTTTTAGCATTCAAAATATTAGAAATAGATTAACACTCTTTGAGTACACTGGGAGGTTTTTTATACAGCCACTTACAATGAATAACAAATGATAATCAGTCATATGTTATTAAACAAATGTTTATATATATTTTAAGTTGTTGGTCAAGATAATAAAAGAATCACCATATAGGCTGTCAAACAGCAGTTTAGACTAAGAAATTTTAAGCTTAGGAAGATAGTTTTCAAGTCTCGATTATTAGGATTTTAGCAGAGGCTGGTATACAAAAGGCATAGAAAGAAATTAACCTTTTTTTTTTAATCTATCAGTAATAATATTTAAAAATAAATTATTAATAATTATTTCCATATGTTTTTATGATTATATCTTGTAGCTAATGGGATGCTACAGTGAGAGATATTGTATTTTATTTTATTTTAAGAATAACCAATGTTTACTGTTTTTTTATTTATTTTGTTTGTTGTTCAGTTATCATCCTACCCTTAAAAAACTGGAGAAAAAGAAAATTGAAAATAAATTTTATTTAATCTACTCCTCTTCTACCGCCAACGGTGTGAGGATCTCTCCTGTAGAGCCTAACCCATGAATGTCCCTCCTGTACCAATCTTCTTCTCCTTCCCCATTTCAAACCTCTTCTGTCAAAGGCCTCCTGGATTGCGCCTTCCCAAGTCTTCCTTGGTCTTCCCTTCGGTCTTGTACCTTCCATCTTCGTCTCATATACGGCCTTTGCCACTCTGTTTTCTGCCATTCTGGAAACGTGGCCGAACCATCTCAGCTGATGCTCCTCGATGATATCCCCCGCTGGCCGAAGCCCCACATTGGACCGTATTGTTATGTTTCGCACTCGGTCTCTTCTGCTCTCCCCTTCCATTCTTCTTATAAATCGCATCTTCATGGCTTGGATTTGGCTCTTGTGCTTTTTAGCCAGAGTCCAAGATTCACTTGAATAGGTGAGAATCGGTAAGAAGGTGTTTTTATAAACTACTTTTTTTGTGTTTTTTGACACTTCTATTTTCCCGATGAATCCTTTTTTGAGGGAATTAAAACACCTGCTGGCAGCTTTTATTCGTTCTTTTATTTCGCCATCTATCCAGCCGTGTTTGTTAAGGTGTGCACCGAGATATTTAAAATCCCTTACCTGCTCTAACCTCGTGTTGTTTAGTCTTACGACTCGGTCCCCATGCTCGCTTTTTCTTCCTATTCTCATGATTTTGGTTTTCCCTGTATTAATTGTCATGTTTATTACTTCCAACTCTTCTTGTAAGATGCGTAAATTGAATTGGAGGTTCCTGCAGTTGTTTTCAATTATAAAACAATTATGTCATCGGCAAATGCGAGGATACTGAGGTGGGTTGGCCTAAGGTTTCTATACCCTAGTTGGTACGGTCTCATTTTTGACTTAGCTCTTTTCAGGGCCGTGTCCAGCGTCAAAATAAAAAGTAATGGGCTTAGGCTACATCCTTGCCTGATCCTCTGGGTTGTTACAAATTCCTGTGATGTCTCATTGCATGTCCTCACCACATTGCTCTGTATTTTGAAAAGACTTAGGATTCCTTTCTGGAGACCCAGATTGACCTTTTTCTCGTTGAGAGCCTTAATGATATCTTCCTTTCTGATCCTGTCGAAGGCCTTTGTGAGGTCGACAAAACCGGTGAAGACTTCCTTGTTCTTTTCTATGATCTTTTCAGATATTTGTCTCAGTGTGAAGATAAGGTCTTGGGTGCTTCTGTTCCCTCTGAATCCATATTCGTCTTCCCCCAGCATTGGTTCTACTGCATTCCTAAGACGTCTTTCTAGTATTCTGGAGTATATTTTACTAGGTACACTAAGAAGGGAGATTCCTCTATGGTTGTGGCAATCTCTTTTGTCTCCTTTCGTAAATATTGGTATTATGGCAGAGATTTCCCAGTCTTTTGGCACTACTTTATTCTTCCACACCAAGTTTAGAAGATGCTGAAACATCTTTTCTCCTGTAGTCCCCAGGTATTTCATCATCTCTGGCGTGATCCCATCCATTCCTGCAGCTTCTCCTAGTTTTAGTGACGCTAATTTCTCTGATATTTCATCCTCATTAATGAAGTTGTCTTCTTCCCAACATGATTGTAGAAGATGGTTCAGTTCTGTTGCTTCCTGCTGGCTCCTATCCATCTCTAGTAGCTCTCTGAAGTATTCGGCCCATCTGTTCATAATGTCTTTTGGGTTGCAGAGAACGTTCCCTTATTTGTCCTTTATATGCTTTATTGCTGGCTCGCTCTCCTTACGCATAACCCGAATAGCCCTGTAGAACAGTTTTTGGTTTTCTCGGAAGTTTTCTTCCATCTTATTTCCGAAATCCTCCCAGGCCTTCCTTTTTGCAGCTACCACGACATCCTTGGTCTTCCTTCTTTGTTCCTTATATAGATGGTAGTCTGCATCAGTACTGGTGTTCAAATACTGTTTCCATCTGAGCTTTTTCTTTTATATTTCTTCCTTCACCTCCTCGGTCCACCAGGCAGTCCTTTTGGTTCTATTGCCTATCCTGATTATTCCACAAGTTGATTCTGCTGCATCCATGATTATAGTCTTGAATGCTGCCCAACTTTCCTCCACCTGCTGGCTATCCCACTGATTATGCTTAAGAGCATTTTCTTCTATTGCTTTTTGGTAGGTCTCAGCAACTTCTGGATCTTTCAGTTTGTACGATTTTATTTTGAACAAAGGTTTAGGGGTTTTTCTTGGTTTCTTTTGTTTCCCTTTAGCAATTTCCATGTCCAAGATAAGTAGGTAATGGTCGCTGCCGATTTCAAACCCCCTTTTTGTTCTTACGTTCAGTAAGTTCTTTCTTTGATCCCTAGGTGTCAGGAAATAATCAATTATCGACTTTTCTCTTCGACTCGGTTCCTCTCTGGTGTATTGATGAACACTTTTGTGGGTACTGTTGGCGACGATCATTTCATTTGCAAGGCAGAGGTTCAATATTCGTTCTCCGCAGTTGTTTAGGTGGTCTTCTCCATGAACTCCTAGCACGTCCTTCCATCTTTTTGCATCATGACAACTCTCCCATTCAGGTCTCCCATAATGATAGGTATACTCTCACTTTCGTCCAGCTCTTTCTGTAGCGTCTCAAAGAACGAATCCTTCTCGGACACTATCGAGTTATCATTAGGTCCATATGCAATGAATAAGGTATAAAGTGCTTCTTCAGTTCTTAGCTTGACCAATAAGAGTCTATCATATAAAAAACATAAATAATTAAAACAATTAAAAATAAATAACTCACCATCTACTGCTTATTCCTTTGGAATAACCTCAGTGTCACACCATTAAAACTACCACTATGGTCCATTGTTTATTTCAAGTTCACTTCAGTAACCATTTAGATGTTTACAGATTTTTGTCTATTATTTATTTATTTATCTGTTCCATCCATGATTGCTTCTCACGCCTGTCATTTTGATTTATATAACACGGAATTCTTCCTGAAAAAAGTTAAGTATCCTTTGAAAAATTCCTTAAAATTACTACATTTGAAACAGAAAAAGAACTGAAAATGAATTGCTAACCACTCAACTAAATTCGGAACGCTAACAAATTGCTGATAGTTTAATGTTATGTTCTCAAGCCTTAAATTATGTTTTCAACTTTCAAAAACTGACTGAAGAAAATTCTGATAATTTATTTATAACTCTTTGGCAAAAAAAAACATACGGGAAAGACGAAGTATATAGCTAGTTACAGATTTGATGGAGATTTTTGGGATATTGTTGTGAGATGAAATAAGTTTTAATATTTCGAGAAGTACTTAAGTAATAAAAAAAATGCAATCTAAGATGAAACAAATTCGTGGTTCAAGTCAGGAAATGCATGTTTTTTTCGGTGTCGACATCACTAAGCTCGGTCCTGTTGTCCCGAAATTTAGAAATTAGTTAATTTATTAATATACATTTAATATTATTGAAGTGATAACGTTGCGAAGGTCGAGATGGGCTTCTAAAGTTGTAGGGCATAGTCTCGAACGAATTCCTAAATTGTTAATAAGCGTTGAGCCGACTAGGAAGCGTTATTAAAGGGAGTAAAAAATCCTTGGTCATGCCGTCCTTCGGAAGGGACGTTAAACAGGGTCCCTATCCTGTACGATGCCAGGTATTCGTTAGAAATCCCTATCCTAATTAAACCTGGATAGGCAAAATATGGAGCTCCCACTGTAGCATCGTCCGATTAGCTATAGCAGCATAAAAGTGACGTTAAAATAACCAAACAATAGAGATAAAACCGTGCCATGAACAGTGATTAGTGGTATATACCAGTCAAAGACTGGAACAAATCGCGTTTCAACACAAGTCCCGTACCTGGTTAGGGATCGATTGTCAAAGAAAAGGTTAGAGACAAGTTGATTGAAATATCATATTTTGTATTTCAAGAAACCTCCGTTAGGTGAATACGGAAATGGAGTGAAGTAAAATAGATAATTATAACAATTTTTACGTCTTTCGGCCCCTTTTATATCTCCTTGTAGAAAAAAAAATGGAGTTTGAAATTGCGGGTTAATATTTTAGTTATTTTCAGAACTAACCTTCCATTAGGAGAAGACCGTCCATCACTGTCCAGTCACTCTGAGTCGTGACTCCACTGCCTCTTCGATAGACAGGTCGCAATAGAAAAAGAATCTGCCCTTCCGCTTAAATAAAGAAACGAGATGAAAAACGAGCCTCCATTTCGCCGCCATTATTATCTCCCCCGGCCTCGACCGAGAGGAAACTCCTCGGCAATTAGTTTAGATCTCGGTGGCCTTGCCAGATGACTCAGGGCGATCCCTTTTCAGAGAGTTATCGCTTCCGAGGCGCTACCTACCCTTAATCCGTGGACATTTGTTGTTTTATTTGAACTTTAAATTTGTGTTTTTTTGGCTTGGGGTAAACAGATGTAAAATGTCAGCAAGTAAAAATAAAAATTGTTCTCGTCCAACTCGAGTGTTTTTTACCAAAGAGAATTTTTTTAATAAATTAAAATGAAATTTTAGAATGATTAATAAGAATGACTAATTGGAACAATGGTTACTAAGAGGAATTTCGTTTGTGTAATCATTAATTTTTATAATACAGCTATTTCTTACTTTAGAGCTCAGACTAAGGTTGTTGGTTAAAAAAATAAATAAAAATAAAAGATTGTAGACAAATGACTGTCTTGAATTGAGTACAATAATTGCTGATATTTTAATATTCAATTGAGATACCCTTACACTTTTAAATTCCCGAGGCCATCTTCTCTTCAGACGCCTAGAAGGATTGTCCGGGATGGAATTGGATGCAAGGATGGAAACTAGTGGGTTTGGATGGGGCTGGAGTTTATTATGGAATGATAGATATCTGGAATGGGCTAAATCGGTAACATATGGAACGTTAAGGTCTTTATGGATGATTTTATTTGTGACAAAATAAGGAGCGTTTAGGATTTTGCGAAGGATTTTGGATTGCAAGGATTGAATACGAGAGGAATTTGATGGTTTGGTGGAGCCCCATAGTTCAATTCCGTAAGCCCATTTAGGTCTTATAACAATCACATAAACAAGTCTTTTGTAATTGATCTGAAGCTTTGAGCGTTTCTGTAGCAGCCTTTGTTGAAGTAGCCTGAGCTGGCGATTCCAGAAACTACAAATTGTTCATAAATAAAACAATATAAATTCCAGTATTCAATTTTTTTTTTAATTTATTATTTATTTATTGATGTTCACAACTATATTACAGTAATATAACAAGTAAATTGGCTGAGTGATACATAATGGCATGATATAATGACAAGTGAGTACCCACTGGTAGTACTCAAATCGCATGTTCAACTAAGAAGGTCACGTGGCCATCTTCTTCTCAGACGCCTCGGAGGATTATCGGGAATTGAAGAGGAAGCTAGGTTTGAAACTAGAGGGTTTGAGTGGAAATGAAGTTTGTTATGAAAGGATAGATACCGGGTTCGGGCCAAATCAGCAACAAATGGGACATTAAGGTCGTTATGGATGACTATATTCTTAACAAAATAAGGAGCGTTGAGGATTTTACGAAGGATTTTGGATTGTAGGGATTGGATACGAGAAGAATTCGATGGCTTAGTGGAGCTCCAAAGCTCTACTCCGTAAAGTATACAAATAATTTCGTAATTTTAAATTTTAAAGAGAATAACGTTTAGACATTTTTCTTTTATATTTTCAGTCTATTTACGAATCTCCTGAGATGATCTTTATGATAATAAAAGAATGCAGGCATTAAAGTCTCTTGAGTGCCATAGCTATTTAAAGTTGTTAGTATTGACCCTTGGGTAATGAAGGGGGAATGAGGAAGCTGGTAGCAAGGCGATGAGCTGAATTTATCCTTTAATAGCCAGAACCTTCATTAGGTGTCTCCTGATAGCATTAACGAAAAAGAAGTCCTTGAATGGGAGTCGGACGAATAACGAAGATATGGAAGAAATATGCATGCCTAGCTAAACATTTAATTAAACAAATCTGTCCCACTTGACCATATTGATGGTTACATATCGACAGTCCCTACATATATGTCCCTACATGTCAAGAAGTGAGGTTCTAGGATAGCGTAATGAAAGTTCAAATCACTCTTCGTTACGCTCTCCTGTAAACCTCAGTTTTTGACATGTCACTTTGTAGGTAGGGACCGTCGATATATCGATATTTTTAAACTCACGTATATCGATACCCTTTGATATTGCTTGAGACATATCGATATTCGAATTGTGGATCGAAAATCGATTTTAAATTTCAGATATATTATTGCTTTAAATGAGCTTTTCCCTGCTAACTGATCAGTCTTCTTTGTCCTTTCTTTATAGTAATGATTGGTTAGAAACCAGAGACTTTAATGCCTGCATGAACTTATTACCAATATTGAGGTCAACTTAAGTGACTTCTTTGGACACAATATAGATAAATATTGTGTTTATCTAATAAATCTACTAATAAACATTAGTTTATTTATTTAATAATTTTTATTATAATTACTTTCTTTATTAACGTAATAGAATTCCTACGAGTTTGGAAATCCAGCCATCTTCTGGTTAATTGATGTTAAAATTCTAAAATATTTCTTCAACAGAGTCGGTACTCTTTTGCGTCTGAAGATACTGTAATTTTGGGTACTGAAACCAGTTCAATAGAAACCTCTTTCATATCTAATTGTTCTGAATTAAATGTTAAGCATAGGGATTAATTAATGACGATAACACAGTAATAGTAATCTATAAATCCGTAGGAAAAATCCTAAAGATGGATAACGTTTATTTTTCCTATAATAAATTTACTTTTCAAACGCTGAGAAAAAAACAAATCCCTATTAAATTTATTCTCCAGGATTAAGATCATAATCTTGCAAGCCACTTAAATATTTTTTCAAAAGTTGACAAACCACGAATCCTACAATAATGAATAACTGTAAACTTTATTGAAAACCTTAAAGCAATTTCCATAAAACTGTGTATATTTTTTTCCAAGGCAGATTAGATATTCCGATGCTGAATGTAGAAATGCAAGTCATCTTCAATTAGCAATATCCCAGATATTAAAAAAAAAAAAAAAACTGTACCACTACAACCCATGAAGGGTCTGGGGTTCAGTACATGGTAGAGACTGTACTGTTTCATGGACAACGGTTCTGCAAGGAGGTAACTTCTCCAAGGTCATGCTCAACCGCCAGATTTTTTCCCCTTATTTAGGGTACCCTATTTTTATAATATTTTATAGAGACTGGGTGTGCCCCAGGAGGGTCCTAGATCCTATATGATCCACCTCCCGCTGCAAACAGACTAAATAAAAATCATGGCCTGCAGCGGGATTGGAACCAGGATTTCCGGTATGGCAGCTCAGTACTCTACCACTGATCCACACCTCTCCCATAAACTTTATTGGAAATCTTAAAGCAATTTCCATAAAACTGCGTATATTTTTTTCCAAGACAGATTAGATATTCCGATGCTGAATGTAGAAATGCAATTCATCTTCAATTAGCAATATCCCAGATATAAAAGCGTGTTCGAAATATACACACAATCATGCGATTATAAAGCGGGTTTTTTTTCCAATAAAGGTTGTCACCAGAAAGAATAACACAAATTAAATGAATGAAGGTTCTTCGATGTCGAATCCGCAGCTTTTGAAAATGAAAATCGTTATATACCAAAACGATAGAGATTGAAGATTGAAAACATCGATATTTAATCGACTCACATCGATCCTACCTT
Organism: Troilus luridus; assembly: GCA_964056705.1. Lineage (NCBI taxonomy): Eukaryota > Metazoa > Arthropoda > Insecta > Hemiptera > Pentatomidae > Troilus > Troilus luridus. The sequence goes on from OZ057412.1 coordinate 14,753,925, forward strand.
AAATACTCTTGAGACATATAGAGCACCCGGATCTGGCGCGACAACCTTCACCTGAGTTTGCCCAACCCGTTGAGTCAGAACCCCGCAATATATTGCTGTAACTGGGCCCATCCGGATCTGGGGGGGAATCCCTGCGGTGCCGTATCTTACTCGATCAATAAATATACGTTAGGGTCTTTGCTATGACACGAGGGATAATTTTACCGCCCGCGAGAATTGCGGAATAGTCGAGGATCACGTTGATTGCGAAACCTAGACAAGCCGATCCAAATTGTACCATTCGTTCTGAATATATGCAGATTATACATTACATGTTTACGATTTGAAAAGATTACCATTACTTTGGAATAACACAAGAACAATTTTCAAGGAATATTTTTGAACTCATCACTCGATATGGGAAACAATTGAAGACCTCTGGAAGAAACTGACTTGCTTTTTTTGTATTGATTTGTTAATTTTTTGTGTATGTATAAGTCATGAGCGGACTCAAAGGTAATTTTTGAGATTACTATATGAAGGACTCCGCCCCAAGTTTCATCTTTAAAAGTATAAGTTTATTACAAGCTCAACAACATAATTCCGTCGATGTAATTAATTAATTAGTATTTAATCTGTCAACAGCCGGGGATGGAGATCACTTACCAACACAATCAGTGTCAACTAAGAAAAGTTTATTGCTGTCGAGTCATATACCATGACGGTAACGACGAGTCATTTAACAATACGACTTAGTATTATGCTTAGTATTGTAAGCACTCAGGCGTCATGGCGAATTAGCTGAGTAATCCTGAAAAATTAGGACGCAATGCTAATATCTTATGACCACTAACGTTTACGATTCTCATTGAAAAACGCAAAAAAATTACTAAGTTTAATCATCTGTACTTAGTTACTTAGTTAATATAACCGGTACCACTGCAACCCATGAAGGATACTGGGCTCACTGTAGAAACTGCACTATTTCTTGGGCAACGGTTGTACAGGGAAGTAATTTGTGCGAGATATGACTCAAACAGCTGATCAGAAAAAAAAGAACAGAAAACCGCAAAAATAATTAAATAAAAACGCTTATGTCCGTGCATTTTACAGTGGATTTTAAACGATTTTGTGAGGTATTAGCCTTGTGTTAGTCTCTATTATCGTATGCATAATTACTCAGCTAATTTATCTTGATGCTTGAGTGCTTATGAAAATAATTGTAAAACTAAGCGGTGTTGTTCAAAGAGCTATAGTGATAACGCTGGAAACTTTGTGAAATACCAATTGGCATTAACATTATTAAAAATTACGTTTTGGACAATGTTATTAACCTTACATTAGAAAAATATATAAATTTCGAGGTACCCACCACCTAGGTTCCTATTTCTGCAGGTAACAGCGACGTAACTAACAAAAATTGGCATTAATAAATAGAAATATTGATTGGCATAACAATCAACTGTGGCCAAGACCGCGGGTTCGAAGCCCTTCAAGTGGACCTAGAATTTAAAAAAAAAGGAGTTAAAAATCCTTAGTTCTATCGTCCTTCGGAAGGGGCGTAAAATGGAGGTCCAACGTCTGTACGATGTCAAGTGCTCGTTAAAAATCACTATTCTAATTAAAGCTGGGTAGGAAAAATTTAAGGCTCCCGCCTTAGCATTGTCCGATTAGCCTTGGCAGCATGAAGGTGAAGTTAAATAAACCAAAAAAAAAAATGGTATCGAAATTCGAAATAAAATAAATAACGTCTATCTGTAATTGATCAACGGCTAAGTTTTTCATCCAATTAAGATCACACAGGATCCATCCGTGGATGCTAATGGATTAAATAATTTATATGCCACAGCCGGATTTGAACCCGGGACCCACAGCACAGCAACTCAGGTATCAACACCCACCACCCGCTCCCGACCTATTTACACTGATATAATTACATAATAATTATAACACTACCAAGCTGATTTCGAACTTCCTTCCACGGATCACCGCCCAAACACATATCTCAAATATCATCTGTAACCTAATCCTCCCAATTTCGTCTCGATCTACCCTTTGACCATTTATCAGTCGACTCAGCAATTATGTTCGCTACTTCACTTAATATAACAATGTCCACACTACTGGACGCGCGCAAGGAATCCACGTCCTTCCCCCCACTACCTAGCTCGCTTCACTCTCCTTTTGTCTTCTTCATGGCTATAATTATATTATAATAGGCTATGACTCGATACTATAGTATATGACTCGACCGCGTCCGCTACTTTTAATACCTCGGAGATTTCATCGAACCGACAGGCCTTGAGAAGATCTCGCAGCAAAACCGTTTCCAAGTCAAAAAGACATTATGGTTAGTTCAAGATATCTACAACAAAATATGCATGTCAAGTCAGACAAATATTCGGCATTACAACACAGTCATAAAACCAAGAGTCCTTTGCGCAAGTGAAACATTGCCACTTAACAGAAAACAAGAATTAGAAGAAATCAAAAAGGCAAGAGAGGAAGTTCCTAGGAGCAAGATACACCCAAGATGGTTACAGGCTACAATCAATCAAAACAACAGAAACAGTTTCAACATTGAAATTGACATTAGGAAAAGACGAATGACATTCTTTGGACACCTCACGAGATTACCAGAAAATCGACTGTAAAAAAGAATATTAAATTATGTTAGCTCTCTTAAGAATTCAACACCTTGGCCGGACGAACTTCGAAAGGACCTCAAAAACGCAAACATATGTACAACGGACATTTTAGAAAGGGACACCTTCAGACACAAAGTCAATAAATGGGAAGTTACATCAGAGCAACCAAAGCATAAGCAGTGAAGACAGAAGTGGTCAGAAGAACGTAGGGGAGCCTTCTCAGAGAGAATAAAAGCCTATTGGAATAACAAGAAGAACCCATAGAAAGCTTGATTGAGCTGTTTCCTTAACCTCTTCCACTGTTGGGATAATACGTTAATAAAAAAATATATGTACATATATGCATTATATATGACTGAAAGTTATAGGCTATAATTATACCTGAATTAATTCGGTACCTATGAGAAGGGCATTGGCACCCTACTTTTTGACACAGGTATATAACTTATATAACTGATAATACATTATAATGTTGGTAATCAATAGCAGCTTCCACCGCACCTCTCCAGCCCCGCCTCCGATTTCGCAAAAGGTCATTTTCTAAATTGTCGGTCTATAGTTGCTTATTTTAAATGCATAAATAACACCGGTGTTGTAATGAATCTATATCCTTCTCTGAATAGATTGCAATAGTAGTGTAGTTATTTCATTGGTGAATAAGAGGCGATTGTATCCATATCTGAGTTCAGAAACTAATCCAAACTCAAAGTTGTATAGCAACATTATAGATATAAATTTTTAAATTAAACAATAAAGTTTCTATTGCAAAACTTGAAACCAGTAAAGTTCTAACACAAATATAATTTAATTAAAATTATCAATTACAGATAGAGGTTATTAATTTTATTTCGAATTTCCTTACCATTTTCTTTTATATTGTTGGTTTACATTTGGTATTGTTTATTGAATTTCACTTTTATGCTGCCACGGCTAATCGGACAATGCTAAGCTGGGAGCCCTAAATTTTTCCTACCCAGGTTTATTAGGATAGGGATTTTTAATGAGTACTTGACATCGTGCAGGCTCGGGACCCCCGTTTCACGTCCCCCCCCGAAAGAGGATTTTTAACTCCCTTTTAAAAAATCCTAGGTCCACTTGTGGGGCTACGAACCTTGGGTAGAGTTGATTGTTAGGCCAATCAATATTTCCAATTATTAATGCCAATTTTTGTTAGTTACGTCGCTGTTACCTACTGAGATATGAACAAAGGTGGTGGGCACTTTGAGATATATTTTTCTAATGTAAGCTTAATAACATTCCCCAAAACGTAATTTTTAATAATTTTAATGTCAATTGGTGTTTCACATAGTTTCCAGCGTCCATGCTTTGTTTTATGAGCACTCCAGGCATCATAATACATTAGCTAAGTACTTCTGCATACGATAATAGAGACTAACACAATGCTAATATCTAACAAGCGCAAACATCTTTTACGATCCACGGTAAAATACACGGACAATCATTTACTTTTGTCTTGCGGTTTTCTGTTTTTTCTGATCAGCTGTTTGAATCTTTCTTAGTTATTCATTTTTAGTAACAGCGGTTTTAGTTAATTAATGCAATTACTAATCAATTCGATATGATTGGTTATATTTTTGGAATAAACAAAAGTAAATAAATAATAAACACTATTTTGAAAAATACCATCACGTCAAGTTATCGTTTACACAATGATGAGTTTCTTTTGTAAAAACTGTTATAGTGTGATGATGTAAAAAATTTACAATACACAGCAATCGATTATGTATATTGCCTTACCACATCGAGCTCTGCGACAAATAAATAGCCAATAATATCGGTAATTTATCAGATGGTAATGGGGCCTTCGATCAATATCTAGTGGTAGATTATACAAATCGATTTGTTTCCTAGAACGATATTTTTACATTTCCTTGCTCTTCGAAGGAGGATCTCTGTAGCCAAATGTTATTCCTTTAAAATAATTCCAAGAAAGAAGCGGTAATAGATTAATATTACGTATCCAAAACAAAGGACACCTAGCGATAAAGTTTTGTTTGTCGTATCCTTGTTTGATAGAATAACAATACAGGTTTCTATACAGGGTATTATTATGTGAGTATAATGGGATTATATTTAATTAATTAATACAATTAAATTAATTATATTAATGACAAATGAGAAAGAATTAATAGATAAAAAATTGCGAATTAGCTCCAGTGATAATATTTAAAGAGTAAAAAAATTAAAAAAACATAGAAATAAGTTAACAATAATTGTATAGAGAGAAACAATTGATAATTACATGTGTATACAAATTAAAATGTCAAGTAGAAAAAAAAACAAAGCAATTAATGAAACAAAAATACAAACAGTTGATATTGTTTGTATTTTTGTTTCATTAATTGCTTTGTTTTTTTTTCTACTTGACATTTTAATCTTAGTTGATATTAAGATAACTTTTTTTAAATTTATACAAAAGACTTCAGTGGTATCTTCTGGTTTAGACCGTGCCGCTAACTTTTTCGCCAACGTTTCGCCAGACATGCTGCGAAGAAGCCTATGACATTGTAATTTGTATACACATGTAATTAATTATCAATTGTTTCTCTCTATACAATTATTGTTAACTTATTTCTATGTTATTTTTATTTCTTATACTCTGTTTTTTTTTATTCTTTAAATAATGTATAATGTTAAATATTATATACATGCTGACTTCTTCGCAGCATGTCTGGCGAAACGTTGGCGAAAAAGTTACACGGTCTAAACCAGAAGATACCACTGAAGTATTTTGTATAAATTAAAAAAAAGGTATCTTAGTTGATATTGTTTGTATTTTTGTTTCATTAATTGCTTTGTTTTTTTTCTACTTGACATTGTAATTTGTATACAAATGTAATTATCAATTGTTTCTCTCTATACAATTATTGTTAACTTATTTCTATGTTATTTTTATTTCTTATACTCTGTTTTTTTTTATTCTTTAAATAATGTATAATGTTAAATATTATATACATGCTGACTTCTTCGCAGCATGTCTGGCGAAACGTTGGCGAAAAAGTTACACGGTCTAAACCAGAAGATACCACTGAAGTATTTTGTATAAATAGTGGCAGTGGAAACCTAAAAGAGTATTTTTTAAATTTGTTTAAAAAACATCTAACTGAATCTGTAATGCGTCAATGATATAAATAAAACGCACTTATATATAAATAAAACACATCATTCATCTATCAGTTGGAAAATTTTAATCTGAAAACTAAGTGTGTTATTTCCGAGTTTTGGGGAATTGTAAGTATATAAGGTGATTGAATAAATGGGATTTGAAGGTTGTAAAATTTTTGGAACGACGAATGGATGAAGGAATAGAGTTCCAAAGGGACAAGGATCAGATAAGGAAAGCTCTGTCAAAACCTGTTGTTCAGTGGGATGCTGTATACATGGTGGGGGGGGAGGAAAAAAAAGTGGGTGTTGACAAATTAAATATTTATTTGCCACAGCTGGATTTGAACACGGGACTTTTGGCAGAGCAAGAGCATAGAGCACAGTGAGCTACGCCGCTCCCATAATGTAGTTATGGAGTATAGAAAATATTGTAATTAATTAACGGCGAAATAATTATATACATATGTCAGAAATTATTATGAAAAACTTGAGCATCTTATGTTTCTGCTGTTAATTCTTTCATAAAACTAGGAGTTACCTAAAAAGCTTCCGTTAAAAAAAAAAATAAAGAAGAAGAGCAAGAAACAGGAAGAAGTAAGGGATAGACCTAAGGCTCACCCAGCCTCTGTAAATTGGGTACCCTTAATTTTGAAGAAACTTAGCAGTTGTGCCTGATCTAATCCAATTCACCAAAATTGGAAAATAATTATTCCAATTAATTAAACCCAAGTTATGGTCAAGTTGATTAAGGAACTGGCAACATTGGAATGATTAAGGGTTGTTAACAACGTTCTGTTGATCAATACTTAAAGAGTAATTTAGCGGTCTTTGTGAACCTTTGGAAACGAAATTTCATGGAAAAAGAAACATGAAAAATTTAAGTTCAGTATTTAATAGAGACTTGGTTATACCTCAACAGTCTGATTTTTTCCTCAACTTAAGGTAACAAATTTAAAAAAAGTAAAAAAGGCAACGAATTAAGAAATATTGTATTTGTTAAGAAACACGCGCTGACAAGTACATAAATCACCTTTAAACATTTTTAAATATTATTATATTAATAAAAAATAACGAATAAATGACCGTGACCAACAGGATGTGAAGATGACACGGACATTATGGCTATAAAACCGTATGTTAGCTACTCAGTGAATGTCATGGCCTTTGAGCTGATATATTGTCTATTCATCTTAAAATTAGACATTTCTCATCCTTATTTAAATATATATAGATATTATTTAAGAATTTGTATGTATGGACGCTAATCTCAGGAACTTCCAGCCAGAATTGAACATTTTTCTGGAATGAATGTTTATCAAGAAAAACTTTACATAAATATATATTAATAAAAAAAAAGTGTGTGTGTCAGCTCCGACACGCGACTGGAGTTTACCCCTTTCCGTTTCTAATGAATTTTAAATGTGTTCTTAGCAATTAATCGCTCTCTACTGATACTTATCATCGTTTATTATTTTCCTTTAATTTGTAAATTATTTTAAATTAATCTGAACAATTTTAATTAAAATAATAAATATATATTTTTTATTAATTGTGCCAACGTTTCAGCTTACGTTGTAGGCCGTCTTCATGGCAAATAGTGGGTTTGGTGACTTCATACAACACTAAAACTGTCAACTGAACAAAGAAAGGATATCGTACCCCCCCCCCCAGTGCTATAAATGTCAGCAATTTGCTACTACTACAACCACTTACAATTGTGTAAGATGCAGCGGCTCACATAATATTTCTGAATGTCCGCGACTAGGTGAACTCAAACTAAATGCTCGAATTGCGAAGGAGCGCACGTCGCTTCTTAGAGAAAATGCCTCCATAGAAAAAAAATAGAAGAGATAGTGACTAAAAGGATGGAAGAAAAGAGATCTAAGCAGATCAGTGCTAACCAAACTAATGACTAACAGCATGACAGTTCGCCCTGGTGTAGAATATGCATCTTTTCTACAAGGTACCAAAGTGACAACCGAATCACAACCGGTTTCTTCCATCCCTCTTTTGAAGGGGGCCTCATCTGCAGACTCCGGTAGAGGTGTATTTAAGCCCAGCATGATCACTACCTGTCCATTTCCTAATACACCAACCTCCTGTCCTAATAGCACTACACTCTACACAACGCTCACTGTACACAATGAAATAGTCACTGCACAGCCTTGAGATATTTTGAGATAACGCTGCCCTGTCATCTGTTGAGGTCGTATCCAAGTGATATGAATGGACCCCAACAGCTTAAGGCGGACTCTAAATATGAGTAGTAATAGTGTTTGTTTGAACAGGTGTCTTTAAAAAGGCTCCTATACAAAAAATTATCGCATTTCAACACTTCGAGAATAAATTAATAGAATACACTATTACCATAGATACCACACGTATCTCTTCCCGATTATTTATAATATATATAATATTTACAGTACACACCAAAGGGCAACCTTCCCTAGGTGTTCCCTCCTAACAGGAGGGGGTATGTTCAGTTACCCTCAGGGGCAACCCCCCGACTGATCTAGGATGGGACAGGCCGATACCCTGTCTATCCGAATCTTCAAAAATCAAAATTTTACGTTTTAAATAACAAAATTTAAAGAAAATCCTAGAACAAATCAGTGTTTCATATATATATATATATATATATATATATATATATATATATATATATATATATATATAGTAAGTAAAAAAAAAAACATGTGTCACTACACCCCAAGAAGGGTTTTGGGTTCAGTACATGGTAGAGACTTATACTATTTACTGGTTATACTATTTCTAGAACAAAGGTTGTGTAGTTGTTTGTTCATTTAACGTCACTTTATGCTGTTATGGCTAATCGGACGATGCTAAGTGGGAGCTCTAAATTTTGCCTACCCATGTTTAATTAGGATTGGGATCTTTAACGAGTACCTGACATCGTACAGGGTCGGGACCCCTGTTTAACGTCCCTTCCGAAAGACGGCGTAACTAAGGATTTTTTAGTCACTTAAAAAAATCCTAGGGCCACCTGCCGGGCTACGAACCCGCGATCTTGGGCTTAGTAGTTTGTTACGCTAACCACTAGACCACAGGTGACCTCAAATGTTGTGTAGGGAGGTGATTACATTCATTCCCGAATTAGAAGAATACCTACTTTGTAGAGGCTGGGTGAGCTCTAGGAGAGTCTGCAGGTCCCGCTGTGCCTATCTATAGCAGTTAAAAGATTAAACAATCTATTTGTCACAGCTGGATTTAAACAACTAAGTGCTCTACAAATTGAGCTATCCTAATCCTTAGGTACAGATTATGATCATTTTTATTTAATTGTTGGCCTTCTATTAATAAATCATGGTGAATCAAGCTTTTACAAAAAAAATTTAAAAACAATAGAAAAATAAAATTACTTTTTAGTACTATAAGGAATGAGAAAATAGTTTGAAATTAATATCATTCTGACTGAGAAACCCGCACATCTTGAGCAGGGGTTGGGTTTCGCGTTGAAAGGGGTAAATGTAATCAAAATGAAAAAAGCTAATTAAGCAAAAGTACCTGTGGTTTCCTGATCTTTACTAACCCGACTTCTCTTTCGGTTATGCGGTCGGTCCAGGGAAGTCTCAGAGACTGAGAGATCTTCTAATTTCTTTATTTTATTGTAAAGTTAATTTTAGCCGAAATGTAAATTCTTTTTCTTTTATTCCTTAGAGTTTTTTTTTTTTTAATGACTAAAAATATTCCAATTTCAAGGATCAGTTGAATATTTAAAATATACTAGCTGTCCCGGCAGACGTTTTTCGGCCCTATTTCCCTAAATCAAAGGGCTTCAAAATTTGTATCCAAATATTAGACTTACGCTTTCGTTACATTTTTATAAGTACTAATTAAAACAAGATTGGTAGTAATTTTCAAACCAAATACTGAAACATAGTAAATAATTATGCCTACTGTACCGCTTCGAGAATCGAATTAGTTATACTTAAAACTTACCGTTATTCTTAACATAAAAAAATTATAATAATCTAATGAAAACAAAAAAGAATCAATTTACTTGATACGAACAAAAACTATATCTAAATAACTTAAACTACAATCCTATAACTAAATAAACAAAAACTCCTGTAAACTATGTTACTTGATCTGTTTCGTTCTGCGAAAATATGTAGATTTTGCGAGTAAGAAACACGTGAGGAAGCTACTCAGGGAGATGGCCCTGTAGCGATGCTAACAATATTGAACAATTAAATTAGATAACCGCGACTACCTACTGACCATATGTTGGAGGTAATATTGAGAATGTGCTATAACCAAGTACTTTTTAATGATATTTATCGTAATATTGTTACCAAATTACACAAAATCATTATAAATTGTAGCCTATGTGTTATTCTGATGTATAACCTATATTACTTCAAAATTTCATCGAAATCCGGTCTGGGGTTCAGTACATGGTAGAGACAGTACACGCTCAACCGCTAGATTTCCCCCCTTATTTTCGGTACCCACTTTATAGAGGCTTAGAGAACCCCGGGAGAGTCCTAGATCCCATATGATCCACATCCGGCTGAAAAGAGACTAAATAAAAGTCTTGCCAGCAGCGGGATTCGAACCAGGATTTTCGGAATGGCAACTCAGTGAACCGCTGATCCACCCCGCTTCCTCAAAAAGACATCCTCAAAATTCAAAAAGAGAAAGATAATCATTATTGGAAAGCAATTGGAAAACTCCAAAAAATAAAGCCTTATGAGTCTAAAGTAGTGGAAAATCCAGTCAACGTTTTGCAAACTCAGCACCATGAGACATTCGTAAAAAAAAATCTTTACAAAGAAAATAAAATGCAAATAACCTCACATAAACACTCCAAACAGACTCATCAATCAGATATATCAATCTCAATCTAAGGCATTCATTTAAATGATCTCTGGAATGGCGAAATATTTCTTCGTTATGTTCCAGTATTTTAGATCGGATGTGTTGGTTTCACCTCTGGGTAGTAATGAAAAATGGATTATTCCTGCTTTTGACCACCACATAGAAATCAATCTTTTATTTTGGATGGAAAAGTTCTCAAATTAAAGGCGTATTGCCCGTTCGTTACAACACCCCTCTCCGAACGCGGTGGTAACATTTCTTCCAGCATGGGCTTCCGAGTGCCCGATTTATAAAAAAATTACTTGAAAATAAAGTGTTTCCATGGTCATATATCATGGTATACTTAATAATGTTCGTTCGATTGCAGTGATAGTAAATATTTTCAAGAAAGAGAGGATTAATATCAGCTCATTACAATCTATAAACATAAACATGATAAACAAATAAGATTACTAATTCAACTTTGAATTTCAGAAATAACAAAAATGGATATTTCAAATGAAATGGCCTAATACATTTAAAGATAGCTTAAAAATAATGATTAGAAAGTAATTGGAAAACTCTTTTCACCAATTTTAGCATCATTGGACATTCAGCAGAAAATTCACAACAATGGACTTCAAATGCAGTACCTCTCAACAGTCCGAACAGACTCATCATCAAGCAACCTCACTCTAAACATTCATTGAAATGCTCTCTGAATTGATGAAACATTTGTTATATTTCAGTATTTTAGAGTTCTACAATTGCATTCTAGATTACTTTAATGTTTATTACATTACCATGAGTAGGAATTCAATTGGCTCTTCGAATTTATGCCATTACGGACCATTTCCCACCTGTTAGACTAACAGGCTCTTTTTTTTAAGCAATTTATTTTTTAATTTCCAAATAAACGTAGCTTTTGAATACCAACAGAGAAATGATGATCGATACAATTTAAAAGAAAGCTAAAAGTCAGCACTAAATCACTGTTTGAAAAATTAGAAACAGTAACTAACGAGACACAATTATGAAATTAGCTTGAAGTAGCTTTCCTCACCAATCAATTGAGAGCTATTTGAACACAAGATATTCATGCCTCAGATAAGAAGTTTATTCAGCAAGTTTAGTTGTTTTAATATAAGGACTATTAACGGAGAAATGAGGGTGACTTATTGAAGGAACAATTAAAGTGGCAATTTTTAGTTAAAATAGGCCTTACACAATTCAGGTTTTTGACGAGAACTATCGACATATTTTCCAATGTCAGTAAAAGATCAGCGTTGAAAATGGATTTAACTTAGCACTGTCCATGAACTACCAATCCGGAGCACAACCACTAAATCGGACATCCTTCAAGAAGGTCCGGTATCCGAAGGAGTAGTGGGGAGCTAGCGACCGCGGAGGCAGTCAGTCAACGACAGGATGGCGAGAGTCGCTGTACTCCTGATACTTCTGGAGATCGTCCTGGGCCAGCAAGAGCCCTTCAGGACAGAATTGTTCCCCGAACAACTGGAGCAACAGAGGATTCAATTCAGGCAAGGTGACATACAGCGGAGGATACAGCAGCTTCAGCAACTTCAACAGGTAAGAAAAAAAAAGGTGATTAAAGTCCATAATTAATATTAAAAAAATGTTCTGCAGCAACTATAAAAGAGTTATAAATATAATATATATGCAAGAATGTAAGAAATTTGCGCATTCAGAATACATTTCGAAAAATAATTTATTGAACATATTTATATAGAAATTAATAGAAAATATTACACGTTCTCATATTTGTAATATTTATTTTTGTCGTAATTTTAGTGTTTATACAAAAAAAAAAATATTGTAATCATAAATAATTTGTCGCGGCCAAAATTTTGAGTCCATTTATTAAAAGTTTCTTCTGGTTTCATTTCATTGCCAACGTCTCGCTAAGCATGCTGCTAGCTTCCTAAGGGCTTAATCTCAAATCTGAAGAAGCTAGGAGCAAGCCTAGCGAAACTGGCAAAGAATATGACAAAATGGTCGAAACCGAAGAAAAATTTGATGAACGGATTCAGTATTTATTTTAAATTTGAAGAGAAAAGATATGTCCAGGGCCGGGATTCGAACCCGGGTCCCCCATGTTTACGTCGTGGTGCTCTGCCACCTGAGCTATCCTGATTCGTACCTCGGTCAGACAAATCCTTTCTCTTCACTGATCCCATATCCCCGTGTTCTCGCAATTTGCGATCGTAGGGGAAGAATATTCATTCATTGAGCATTACTTTAATTAAGATCTTGTTGACTTACGTCATTATATATTATTATAATTTATTTTTTTATTAATTGTTATATTTTTATTTTTATTGGGGTCAGTGAAGAGAAAGGATTTGTCTGACCGAGGTACGAACTAGAATACGTGGTAGAGCAACATGACAGAAACATGGGAGACCAGGGTTCGAATCCCGGCCCTGGACATATCTTTTCTCTTCAAAATAAAAATATTTAAAAATTATAACAATTAATAAAAAAGTACAAAATAAATGATAATATATTTATTTTATTTTATTAAACTCAACGAAACTGGTTTATTTCATTGTAAAAAATTATTAATGATATTTTTTTTTCAAAGATTATTTATTGAAATACACCACTGTATTAAATAGTATAATTAAATATTATGAATGGTATATAATAGCATCTAAGTTAAGGCAGGTAGAGAAACATATTGGTAGTTTATAAGTCAAATAACATATTTAAAGGTCACGAGGCCATCTTCTTTTCAGACACCTCGGAGTATTATCAGGAATTGAAGAGGGAACTAGGTTTGAAACTAGTGGGCTTCAGTGGGAATAAAGTTTGTGATGATATAATTGATATCGGATTCGGGCCAAACCTGCAACAAATGAGACATTAAGGTCATTGAGGATTACTTTGTTCGTAACAAAGTATGAAGCATGGAAGATTTTGGATTGTAAGGATTGGTACGAGATGAATTCAATGGCTTAGTGGAACCCCCAAAGCTCTTCTCCAATAGGTCTTACAATAGTCGTGTATATGAATCTTAGATTAATAATACAAAATAAAATCTATGGATGCCAAAATTGAGATAAGACCAAATAAAAACAAGCCAATATTTAAAAGTATTTACCAATCCATTTGTATCGATAGGTTATTTATTCAACTCTAGTTTGCAAATCAAACTACCTACTAGTTGTTCACGTAGGCTTCCACGGTCATTATTATTCTTTTTATATTCAACTTCCGGGATGGACCGTGTCTTGTTGATGTTATGAACCAAGCTTTCGCTCATCGTGCTGTGAGCTTCTTCAGGGTTAGTCAGTTAATGAAGAGCGGATGGTTGGAGTCGGGGTATTTATATCTGGGGGGCGTGGTCTGGATCGAAGTCGGCCTTCCCATTGGTTCGCTACCTACTAGTTAAAAATGCGCGTTTTGTTTTTTTATATTTAAATAAGTATATAAATATATAATTATATAATATTACTTTATATATTAATGAATATTAATTTTTTTATAAACAGTACCACAACAACCTGTGAATGGAGTTGGGTTCGATACGCGTTAGAGACGGTACTTTTCCTGAGTCAACATTTATGCAGGGAGGTAAGATTTGTCCGAGATCACGCTCAACCTCCATCTTTTACCCTTCACACTAGCTGGATGAGGGCCAGGGGGATCTGTAGATCCCGAAGGTTCCATTCGTGGATGTTTATACAGATTAACTAATTTATCTGCCACAGCCGGATTCGAAACCAGAACTCAGCACTATACTCACAGAAATACCTTGCTCCGCAAAATATATGTAATATACAAGTATAATAAGCCCAATATGTAATAAAATATATTATAAACTTTAGCTCGAAGGTCTCATTCTAAAAATAAATACTGCTTTATCCGCCTATAATATAAAGATGTGATTCCAATCGCTAAGTGATAGAAAATTGCTTCATCCTTCATCATAGCTTAAACTAGCATTTAAACTAAACTCTCTGCAGCTCAGCTTTTCAATAGAACGAGTATTAATACCTCGAATTAACTTTTTTTTTTTATATGGATATTGAGCCGCTGTGTACTGCGAATTAATCTATTGATAACATTCTTCTTCATCTAGCATTCCTCTGATCTTTCAACAGAGGTCCCCTTAGTTTTTCAAAATGAGTGGTAAAAAACTGCAAGGGTTTTAAGTTGAGAAACGAAGGGGAATTCATCCCTGTTCATGATTTTGCCATCCGGAATACCAATTTCTTTGTAATCCTTATCATGTTTCTGGAGCCATCCTAATCTTTTTGTCTTAGCTTTTATAAAATTCCATATTTTCTTTATCAGGCGATCGCCGGACATTCTGAATTTGTGCCCATAGAACAACAAGATTTTCTTTTTAATGCATGTTCTTATTGGTTCTATCTTTTTTTATAATTCCTAGTCTGGCCTCAAACATATGTATATATATTGCCTAAGAGCTTCTTTAATATTATGTTGTACTAAAAATAAAACTGTATTTATATATTTATCCCTCCGTCGAAAACCAACGACTTCCTCCCCTCCTGTATCGTTTAATAACATCCCTCTGATCCCTGTAGAACAGGTCCGGTACTTAGGACTACACCTTGACAAATGCTTAACTTGGAATCCTCATACTAGACTGAAACGACAAGAAACAGCCCGCTGTTTCTGGCTACTTCAACATTTACTAGACAAACATTCTAAGCTCCTAATTAATTACAAAAGACTCAAATACATGACAATCATTAGACCCATCTAGACTAACGGAGTAGAGCTTTGAGGCTCCACTAAGCCATCGAATTCTTCTAGTATTCAATCCTACGTAAAATCCTCAATGCTCCTTACTTTGTTACAAACAAAATAATCCATACTGACCTTAATGTCCCATTTGTTGCTGATTTGGGCCGAATCCGATATCAATCTTTTCGCGAAAAACATCATTTCCACTTAATCCCAATAACTTCAAACCTAGCACCCTCTTTAATTCCTGAATGAGCACCCCTTTTAACTCCGAGGCGTCTGAAAAGACTCCCATGACCGTGGTAGTTTCTCTACTTGTCTTTATGCATGACTATATATACCATTTATACTATTTAGTTGTTGTATTAGTATAATATAGTTGTAAATTGCAATTAATAATAAAATTAAAAAATATATAGGATTAGGATCAGGCTGTGGGGCGCTCAACAGCGGGGTTATTACGATGTATACCTCCTCTCCTGTATATAAGAATACAACATAGAGATTGATTAACAACAATTTTTTACGTAGTCATTTTCCATCCAACTTGTAATTTGTTGTTTGCAAATGCCCTTTTATATCAACTTATTATTTATCATCGTCATAATCATCATCATCATACTCTTTTCCTCTTCTACCGCTGGGAAGTGTGAGGATTCTTCTTATAGAGCCTGGACCAAGTATCCCTTTCCCGCACCAGCTCTCTCCTTCGGTTCCAGTCAATTCCTCTCCTCCTGAAATCATCCCTTAAGCTGTCTTCCTAGGATGTGCGAGGCCTTCCACTGGGGCTTTTTCCTTCTGTGCGGGTCTCGTAGGACTTCCTGGCGATTCTATCTGGCTCCATCCTAAGTAGAAGTCCGAACCACCTTGATTTGTGTTCCTCCAGGATAGTCTCCGCTGGTTTAATATCGAGATTAGTAAAAACAATCCAGCTTGGCTCTTTCTATTTTCCGAAATATTTGAGGTTAAGAAATGGGGTTATTATAACATCAACAATTTAAATAATTTTAAACCAACTGATTTTTATATCAACCGTGGTACCTATACTTCTTTGTGGTCGGTTACTTAAGTTTAGAAAAGGTTTCATAAAGACTGAATAACGAATCTGAATATGACTTTTTAACTAGAAATATTTTAAAGGAACGAATTACGACGATTTGGGGCGCACCCAAACATCATTCTCCATATAATTATCAATTTAAAAAAAAAAAACACTTAGCAGTCGAATTTGATGGCCTTTCTGTGACAACCTTACTAAATACTGGATCCCAGATCATATATGGGTTGAATATAGATATAAATATATATATCTATATCTATATATCTATATATAAATATAGAGGAACAAAAAGAAATTCGAGTATGCCTAGTAATGAAATATTACTGTAATTGATTAAAAATTTGTTAATTAATATTATATATTATATTATATTATTATTCTCAGTCTGCTTATTATTATTATACTGAGTCTTGCTTCAGCCTTCTGCTGCTACAGCCCTGAAGATGACCCACAAAGTGGGTCGAAACGTCGGCACATAATTAAATAAGTAACCACTTATTTAGTGTTTTTATTTGACTGCACCCCCAACTATTTTCTTCCTTACGTCTACCATTCAGTCAACCATCCCCTCGCTTCTTATATATTATATTATTAAGGTTATATATTATTCCTGTATTTTTATTCTAAAGGGACTTGTCCCAAAATAAATAAAATCTTTATTACTATTATTATTAAATGACAGTAGACATGCTCCCCTACTGTACATGAAAGAAAGCCTAGTCCTCCTCAGCTTAGAGCTGGTTATGTTCTGATAACAATCTATTTGTACTGAAATATCTAAGTATCATTTTATTTCATTTTTGAAAAGGGGAAAATGAATTGATAAGGAGAATGTAAATAATATCATGAATCATTATTAAAAATCTATTTTCATTGACATTTTGGAATATATTTGGCCTTCCAGAACAATTTTATAGTTCAATGCTGTTATCAAGAGCAGTGCTATATACTGAGCTAAATGGTAAATGTCATCAGATGTGTCATTAAATAAGGTCTAATATACTCTGTTAGTTTACCATTTCCTTTTCTAGTTGTAAAAGGAAATGCTTAATGAGTTAACATATTAAATTCTTTATATAATGAAGTTCATATAAGAACTTTGTGCTAAAGCCAAGGTTTCGTCCCTGGCTTTGTAGTAAAATGGAGGATTAGTATAATCGGAATGTAGGATTTTGTAGTATAATTTATTCCTAATACTATATAGTAGATATCGTTTTAAGAGATGTTATTCTAGAAAGATTGGTTTAGTACTTATTTTGTACCCCCCCTTTTCTCTGTTTTAATAATTTTTTTTTTTTATTATTTATTTATTGATATTTACAACTATATTACAATAATATAACAAGTAAATTGGCTGAGTGATACATAATGGCATGATATAATGACATGTAGATAAACTACCCACTGGTAGTACTCAAATCGCATGTTCAACTAAGAAGGTCACGTGGCCATCTTCTTCTCAGACGCCTCGGAGGATTATCGGGAATTGAAGAGGAAGCTAAGTTTGAAACTAGAGGGTTTGAGTGGAAATGAAGTTTGTTATGAAAGGATAGATACCGGGTTCGGGCCAAATCAGCAACAAATGGGACATTAAGGTCGTTATGGATGACTTTATTCTTAACAAAATAAGGAGCGTTGAGGATTTTACGAAGGATTTTGGATTGTAGGGATTGGATACGAGAAGAATTTGATGGCTTAGTGGAGCCCCAAAGCTCTACTCCGTAAGTCCAAATAGGTCGTATGATGGTCATGTAGATGAGTCTTTTGTAATTAACTGGGAGCTTAGAGCGTTTGTCTAGTAAGTGTTGAAGTAGCCTGAAACGTCGAGCGGTTTCTTGTCTTTTCAGTCTTGTATGAGGATTCCAGGTTAATCGTTTGTCGAGATGCAACCCTAAGTATCGGATCTGTTCTACAGGCACAAGTGGGATATTATTAAAGGATACTGAAGGGCAGGAAGTCATTGGTTTACGACGTAAGGTAAAAGTGATTTGATGGGATTTTTGAGAATTTATTTTAATTCTCCAGTTCTGGCACCATTCTTCAAGATCAGTGATATGGGATTGGAGGCTTTGGGATACAATAACTGGATTGGTATTGACTGATAATACACATGTATCATCAGCATATGTGGTAAGGATAGTATTAGGATGAGTTGGGATGTCAGCTGTATAAACTGTATAAAGGATTGGGCCAAGGATACTACCTTGAGGAACACCAGCAGATTGGGAAAAGAGGGATGAATAGACATTATTATGGTTTACTTGGAAAGTTCTGTTTGTGAGATAGGATTGAAGGATGAGAAAGTAGGTAGGCGGTAGAAATTGACGGAGTTTATAGAGCAATCCCGGATACCAGACTCGGTCGAAGGCCTGTTCCACGTCAAGAAAGACTCCCGAACAATATGATCCACGTTCTAGTTCAGAGGAGACTACATCCACCACACGATGACATTGCTGAATAGTGGAGTGGGATGCTCGGAATCCAAACTGGAGATCTGGAATTATGTGATTTGTATCAAGGATGGGGTGTAATCGTTTGAGGATGAGTTTTTCAAGGATTTTACCCATACAAGGTAGAAGAGCGATAGGACGGTAAGAGGAAGGATATTCTGGTTTTTTTTTAGGCTTGGGTATCATTTTTACAATTGATAGTTTCCAGAGGTCAGGAAAATATGTGGAGCGGAGTACAGCATTATATATATAGGTAAGGAATAGAATGGCTTTTCTAGGAAGGTGTTTTAAGATATGAATTGTGATGAGGTCGTGCCCAGGAGCTTTGCGGGAAGGTAATCTGTGTATAATGTTGGATATTTCTGTAGGATGGAATGCTTTGGGTGGAAGGGACATTTGGAGGGGAACATCTAACGCTTCTTTTATATGGTCAATGTTAGTTGGGTTAATGATATCAGGATGTGGATGAAAGATTTTGGAAAGGTACTGACCAAGTAACTGTGATTTTTCTCCGTCAGTTCTTGTCCAGTTATTTGATTCAGTAAGGAGTGGATGATTAAATTCTTTGAACTTTAGGAGTTTTTTAGTGGTCATCCATAATGTTTTGTCGGTGGTTGTAAGATTTTCAGTCCAGGTAATTAAATTTTGAATTTTGAATTTCTTGATTTCTGCTTTTAGTTTGTTAGTTAATTTTGTATAGATAGTTTTATCTGCTGGGTATCGAGTTCTATGCCACTTCGATCTTGCTCTGCGTTTTTCTCTTAATAAGATTCGAATATGCTGTGGCAAATCAGTCTGCTGATGGTTAATAATTGTATGATTTGTGATGTTATCATGTAAACTGCTTCTGATTGAAGTTGTAAGTTTCTCTATGGCTGTATCAATGTCTTGTTTTGTCTTCAGTGAAATTTTTAAGTCCAGTTTGTCCTCCAAGTCATAACAAAAATCATCCCAGTTGACACGTCCTGTAATCAGTGTGGGAGGGGAAGGCTTGGGAGCGAAACTTGAGTGTAAGAAAAGGAGGACTGGACTATGATCTGATGACAGGTCGTCCAAGGATTCAATGTTGGCATGTGCGGGGGAAATTTGGGATGTAACAAATATGTCAAGGAGTTTTAATAATTTAAATTTAAATTTAAACGTACACCACTACAACCCGTGAACGGGTCTGGAGTTCAGTACATGGTAGAGACTGTACTGTTTCATGGACCACGGTTCTGCAATGATGTGACTTGTCCTAGGTCAAGCTAAACCGCCAGGTTTTCCCCTTTGTTTACGGAACCCTATTTTTATAACATCCTATTTTAATAATAATAATAAACTCTTTATTTATTCTGGGACAAGTCCCTTTAGAATAACAATACAGGTTTCTATAAAACAATTAAATTAACAAATGAGAATAAAAATTCGAATTACCTCCAGCGATAACATTTAAATAATAATAATATAAAAAAAAAAAACAGAATACAATAAATAAAATAATTACATATGTAAGCAAATTACAATGTCAAGTAGAAACAAACAAAGGAAATAACGAAACAAAAATACAAACAATATCAACTAAGATAACTTGATTTGGAAAATATCTAACTGGATGAGTGAAGATCAATGGTATAAATAAAACGCACTTATATATAAATTAAAACACATCATTCATTTATAAGTTAGAAAATTTTAATACAAAAACTAAGTATGTTATTCCCGATTTTTAGAGAATTGTAAGGATACAAGGTGATTGAATATACATGTTTTATGAGCCTAATGAAATACGAGTACCCACTTTTAGTATAGCTATGAGTAATTGAGTATTAAATGAATTAATGAATTTTATATTTGTTTTAAAAATTAAAAAAAGTGTTTAGTTCATTTGAAAAATTTCTTGAAAATATCCCACTGCATTCGCATTGCATTGTATTAAAATAACAGTCCTAAAATCGAAATGTTGGCATTGTATGCAGCTTCTTTTGTTGTTTTTTTAATGTATTCCATTTTTTTTCGATTTTAATTCAAAAAAGTGCTATATTTTGTGTAACGGCTTAAAGAAGTCAGGAACAATAGTTTTATGGTTTGCCAAATTTAAAAAATATTTATAATTTAACCGATCGAGCACGACAAAAGGTAGAGAACCCGTTGCTAGGCAACGCCGATGTAACAGAGAGACTACGAGATACTCCTATTTTGAACTTCTCTGTTGTGGATTTTCTTTTTTTACGCCTTGGAATTTCTACTTTTCTTTTTTGATAATATCATGTAAATATTATATTCAATAAATATTCAAGACCTGGTTTAAGACAAGACGTAATTCACTAAACGCATATTTTGTCAATGTTAGGGCATTAAATTTAGAACAATATAGATCGAGCAAGACGAAATACAAAACAAAAGGTATTAGAGGTTGCTAGGCAACGTCGATAAAAGGATACCTAACTAAAACCTTCTTCCGTTTTAGAGAGATATGTAAGAAGGTTGTAAATTAGACGTATAACCATGAAATAACGTAGGTTTATTCAATATTTAAAAAAAAAAAATGTATTTATTGAAATTTACTACTGCATATTGGATACAAGTAAATATAATCAAAGATAAAAAATGTCCCGAGATAAAGGCAAGTAGAGAAACTACCCAGTGGTAGTACTCAAATAAAAAGTTCAACATAGAAGGTCACGAGACCATCTTCTTTTCAGGCGCCACGGAGGATTATCAGGAATTGAAGAGGTTGCTAAGTTTGAAACTAGTGGGTTGGAGTGGAAATGAAGTTTGTCATGAAAAGATTGATATCAGGATTTTACGAAGGATTTTGGATTGTAAGGATTGAATACGAGAGGGATTCGATGGCTTAGTGTCGCCCCAAAGCTCTACTCCGTAAGTCCAGATGGGTCTAATGATTGTCATGTATATGAGTCTTTTGTAATTAATTGGGGGCTTAGAGCATTTGTCCAGTAAATGTTGAAGTAGCCTGAAACGGCGCTTCAATAATTTGATTCAAAAAGAGTCTTGTTATATACTATGCTGTAAAATCCACAACGCTCCTTACTTGACACATTTTATTCCCACTCAAACCCACTAGTTACAAACCTAGCAACCTCTTCAATCCCGATAAACCTCCGAGGCGTCTGAAAAGAAGGTGGCCTTTTGACCTTCTATGTTGAAATTGTTATTTGAGGACTACCAGTGGGTAGTTTCTTCACTTGCCTTAATCTTATATATTTATTTTGGAGTTTTCGGCTTAAGCCGGATAAATACACCAACCTGGACCATGGTCAAGAGTTTCAACATTGTTCAATATTGAAGAATTTTTCTGTTTCCAGCAAAACCGATTTCTGTACTTCTTCAAGTCCCCAACTTATTTCCAGCGTCTTCTTTGATCTAAACGTTTCCTCAGGAATTAAACCGTTACTGGATACAATAATTGCCAGTACTTTTACTTGCACCAATCGGTAGAAGTGCCTTAAATCCTCGCAGAGCTCCAGGTACTTTTCACTCGTTATCTTCAGCAGGAATTCCCAACTTCGATGATGATGGCATTTTTTTTATTTATTTTTTTTGTCTATGAGTAGTATGTCTGGTCTATTGTGGGGGATAGTATGGTCAGTGATCATAGTTTAATCCCAATATAGTTTGATGTAATTGTTTTCTAATATTGCCTGTGGCTGTTATCTATAAAACGGCTGATGGCTGGTTATTAAATTATATTTTTGAGCCAGTGCCTGATGTACGACCTTTGTAGCATTTATTATTATTATTGTATTATTTACCATAATACTGATGTAAATTTTAATAAGTAAATGAAATATGAAGTGAGAGGTGTATATTCCAAGAACAAGACCTTTTAATTCGACGAATCGATGCCGCTGCCATTTCACCATTGATCCTTAGAACAGGATGTGGCCAGGTGAACTTGAATTACTTTTAATTCGGAAGAGACATTAGGCATTGAGCCAGGACTCAGCTTTCACCTTTTAAACCGACATCGGTAGAGTGAGTGCGAATGCCAGTTCTATTTGCAAATCCGAATCAAGATAAGATAAGGATTTCGGTACAAATCAAAATTTCTGCCAAGTAGGTCAGTATAGCTTCCTCGTCACCGTTATTGCAGGGCGAGTAACTAAATACATATACAAGTGCAAAAAATATAATTGTTGAAAAACTTGTCTGTAAAAACACAGTACTAGTTTACAGGATTCATTTTCTAAATAACTTCAATTGCCACCAGAAATAAACACCATATTTATGAGTTATTTTTTATTTATTTTTATTTATTTATTATTTTTAGTTATTATACCGCTACAACCCATGAAGGCACTTGTGTTTAGTACATGGTAGGGAGATGTTTCTCCGAGATTCCGTTCAAACGCCAGGTTTTTCACCCAATTATAAGAGTATCAACTTTGTAGAGACTGGGTGAGCCCTTGGACGGTCCCATATCTCGAAGGTTCAATCTGTTGATGATAACACATTAAATATCTTTTATATATATAAAAAACCAAAAAATGTTTTTTTATTTCTTCAAACTAAGCCTGAATAAGAATAACTGCAACTTTTACCTGAATCGTTTTTCTGAATTTTCTTTCGTTTAAAAGTTAAAAACGTTTGATCCAGTTGAAATGGGACACCCTGTATATATATATATATATATATATATATATATATATATATATATATATATATATATATATATATATATATATCCCTACTGGCAGAGTCGGAAGAAAAGGCGTTTAGGCAAATAAATTCCTTGAAAAAAGTAGCTGAAAAGACTGGACTTAAAATCTCCGTTCAAAAGACCAAATTTATGACTACAGACCCCCACTTTAGTAAGAAAGAAGTGAAAACTGATTTCGGTAAAATCCAGGTGCTTACAAGTTTTAAATATTTGGGCGAAATAATCTGCAGAAACTTATCTGAAAAGGAAAGGATGGAGTACAAATTTTAAAAAAAATGTAGAATTTATGCTACTTAACGAGTAGTATGTATAATAAAAAAAGGCCAAAATCAGGCACTACAATAGAGTGGTAAAACCAGTGATATTGTACGGGACCGAGACTATGTGCTTTCCCAGTTTAAATTAACTTCTTAAAATAAAGGGAAGGATTCTCAGGAGAATCCACGGGCCCAAAGTAATCAGAAGGATACCGGCTTAAATCTAACAAAGAAAGTTACTTTGAAACAGAAATGAGGGTTAGAACACTCAGATTTTATGGTCACATGATGAGGATGAACGAGGAGAGACTAAATAAAAAAAGGTTCACCAAAATTTTAGGCTACAAATTTAAACAAGGATACATAGAAGAAATAAAACAAGAAACAGGGGATTACACAAGATTTATTAGAAAACAGAACGGAAAATCGAAAATTCCTTAAAAATGTGGTACTATTGGCAGACAGAAAAAAATTTCCTTCCAAGACCTGAACAGAAGAAAGAAGAAAAACCTTCAGTGAAACCATGAGGCAAAGATGGGCTGAGAAAAAACTAAACGCTGCATCATAGTCGCGTAGTCCTTCAATGCTGTTCCGCGTCAAATTAATAAATAACTAATATATATTATTAGTCATCCCACCCGGATCCGAACAGGGAATCTTCATCACAGGAACTGAGGTCTACATACTGACGTCTACATACTTCATGTTCCCCAAACTATGAACAGTATTATTATGTATTTATTATGTATTATTATGTATTATGTATGTATAGTATTATTATGTATGTGCCCAAACCATAATCACGTCACTATTTCCAAACTTCCTTCATCATTTCTCCATGTATTATTTTTCTATTTTCAGTCCATTTAATTCCTGGTTTCATGAATGCTTCCTTCTCTGACATTAAAATCCTCTTGTCTTTCCGATATTTTTTTGTTTATAACTTCTCTTAGTTCTTTTTTTGTTGTTTTTTTTTGTTTATTTTAACTTAGCTAATCCATAATATGGACATTCTGTATGAAAGCAAGAATATTATAGGCGATTATTGTTGGGTGAAGTCGAGCAATATTCCATAAAATTAAAATTGCCTTTTTTTTTTAAATCTGCTGCGTATCTTTGAGATATTTTCTGAGGGTTTTTTTAATTTTATTACGTACGCTCCGTCCTACTATGAGGTCTTGTAGGTTATTGTATTGTACCGTACAGCTAATGTAATTATCACTAATATTAATTAATGACATAGCAATAATGTTGGATGCTGGATGAATATCGGAACGATGGTAAATCTGATAAAGCAGCTTGAGGAACAATAAAAGATAATAATACTAATTAATAAATAAAGACAAAGCGATAGCCGATCACTTTCCCTCCTTTGTTCTTATGTTGCCTAGTGATCAGGCATTTTGTTTATTTCCTCCAGTGAAATCATTTCTCCAGCTACTGTTACCTGTACTAGTACAGGTATTTTGAGGTGAGAACTGAAAAGAGTCTGTGACCATCTTCGTTTGGTTGGGTCCAGACCTTGTAGATCTTTGGCTGTGTGTTGTGGTCTTTTTACAGAAATTTATTTTTTGCGGGTGAACAGACAGTCTAGAGGGAGGCACCCAACCTCACTTTGCCGGAAACCATGGCAGGCTGCCCTTTACCGAAAAAAAAATCCCTCGGAAGCGGATTCACTAGTGTCCTTCTCACGGACTTACAATCGGATTCAAGGATAGAGACAAATCAGTCCTGATCCATGGATTATGGCTATTTGGGATCATGAGGACCTATATACCTTTCCCCGAAGCAGACCATCCCAGGATCAATCCTTCCAGTAGGTATTGGCATCCTGGAAAACTTCATCAGGATTCCTAGTAGTAAACTTTATAGTACTTATAGAATAATGAACCGCGCTTCAAGATTTGTCCTTGGTACTCCGAGGCGTTCCCGGGTGTCACATCATTATGATGAGTTAAAGTGGCTCTTCCCTCCCATTCGTAGACAATATTTCCTTAGTGTTTTTCTATACCAATCCATTAACTCGCAACACCCTTCATATATCTATAGTCTCCTTCAATTCAAATCCTCTGTCCAGCACCACAAAACATGATCCCGCCTTTCCGATCTCTACATTCCATCCCACAGAACTAAGGTATTCGAGCGTTCCTTCCTCGCCCGCTCCGCCACTGTGTGGAACTCAATTCCTCCTTTCATCCGCCATTCTTCTTCACTGGCTTCATTTAAATCCCTGCTTTTCCATCATCTCTTGGTATCCCAAAAAGACGCTCTACAGACAGGTCAATCTTCCGCTTGAATAAATTAGTATTGAATACTCGATCTCGTTACCTTCGTGTTTTGTTTATTTTTCCAACAACAAAGAAGATACCGACTTTGTAAATACTTTATCGCATGCTATGCCATTCATTTGCTTTATTTAGCTATTAACTATTGTATTAATGTTATTTATTATTATTTTGTTAATATCTAACCTTAATAACATTTTCGATAATCAGTTAAAATCCTGTAAGTCTCGTACTTTTTATTCATTTATTTCTTGTTTTCCTATTTCTATTATATTTTTTGTCACTCTTGATTACTTCATGATTTGTATTATTATGTAGCCTTCTGGCCAGATGAATATTATGTTTATTTTATTTGTTCATTATTGTTATTCTAAAGGGACTTGGTCCCTGAATAATGTTTATTTTCTATTCTATTCTACTTAATCTAAAAATAAAATTTCATCCGAAATTTGTCGCCATTTAAATTCTGCCGCCATCCTTCCCCTTGTACTGGCCGTACTTGTTCTAATTTTTTTTAATTTCTTTTAAATTTCTAATAGCATGTTAAATTGAGGATGACGATCAGTCATCGCCAGTTTCTTTTCCTCAATTAAGGGTACCCAGTTTATTGGAGGAAATAGATTCGATTCAGGGTGTAAACAATTTATCTATCAAGTACCGGCCTCAAACCTAGGACCTATTGAATCAGTAGTATAATGCCCTAACGGACAATCAGGTAACCCTGCCTATGTAAATTTAAAAGATAAACAAAAACCGACGAGGAGTTTTCGGGTCTATACTGTTTTTAAACTAACGGTTTTGCATGATCAATTGGCCGAGTATAACTACCAGGTTTTTCCTCAATTGAAGAGTCTGCACATTTATTCTTGATAACAAAATAAATAGTGCATGTAAAAGACATACACTAGACGTCTTTCATAACAGTGCGACAGATACCGTTGCCATGGTAACGGCTGTGTGAGAGGAACCGGGGAGGTTATTTTGGTTTGTGTGTTATTTAGTTACAATTTTAACCTAAAACCCTTCCTTCGAAATCAACATTATTAAACATCATTTAAAGTCAACATTTCAACACTATTTACAAAATTGTAACTAAATAACACACAAATCAAAATAACCTCCCCGGTTTCGCTCTCACAGCCGTTACCATGGCAGCCATATCTGTCGCACTGAAATGAAAGACGTCTTGTGTACGTATATTACATATATACAATCGGATTAGTTTTTAGTGGTATAACAGGCACAGATACCCCGCTTTAAATTTACACAAATATATTTTAAATAAATAAGTTATTGTTATCTAATACATACATGTAATAGGAGAGGAGGTAGCTCAGTTGTTAGAGCGCTGATTTGCTATACTGAAGGTTCCGGATTCAAATTCGGCTTTGGCAGATAAATTATTTAATCTGTTAACAGTCATGGTCGTTGGTCCACAGACCCTGTGGTATCTGACGATTCGGGTCCGTTTCGGTAAACGCATGCATATTATCTATTCGGTAATTATGGTTACTTATGTGAAAAAACTCCATCTGTTTGAGAAATTTAACATGTAACCAAATTATATATCCTATTAATCCTAAATTATATCCTAATTTGATTTGGGACAACAATGTATTCTGATTGCTGGAAGGCCTATAACAGAATAAAGCAAGTTTTTGAAATCGATGAGCCCTGTTTCTCCAAAAGGAAATATAATGTAGGGAGGATATACCCGTAGCGATGGGTGTTCGGAAGCGTATGCAGGGAAACTGGGGAGTGTTTCCTATATTCTGTCCCATGTAGGACACCTGACTTCATTAAAGCTGCAGTACGACCTAGGACAACAATAAATTCTGATTGCTGGAAGGCCTATAAGGGAATAAAGCAAATTTAAAGCATGAGATATAAACAGTACGTTGTTAACAATTCAAAAAATTTTGTTGACTTAAACACAGGTCCTCATACCCAGAGGGTGGAATCACTTCGGGCTTCAGTCAAACTAAAAAACAAAAAAGAATGTGGAACGAGTAGAAATGTGTTGGATTCATATGTATGCGAATTCATATGTAGGAGAAAGAATGTTTGTTTACTAAGATTTTAGCATTGCTTATTTTTATCCATCAATTTAATTGGAATTGTTTTGTTTTGAGATTATTTATAAATATACACATGTTTTGTTATATTTTATTTAATAGCATAAATAACAGATATCTAAAAAATAATATGCATGCGTTTTACGAAACAGACCCGACGATTCTCTTGGGACTCACCCATCCTCTATAAAGTTGGTACCCTGAATTGGGGAAATAAGCTGGCGGTGAGCGTGATCCTGACAACTGTTGTCCTAGATATAATACCTTCTCTACTTTGTACTGAACCCAAGACCCTTCATGAGTTGCCTTGTAACGGGGATAGGATACCTATTATAGCTGGAACCTTATCACTTAAACCTTTATATCTCATCAATTTATGATACTTTATTTATAAATTTCTTAAAATTTACAAATATTATTATGAAATAGGGCCTAGCTGGAATCAAATTTATAACATCATTAATCGAAGTATTTATAACCAGGAATTGACATTTAAACACAAGAATCGCGTCATCGGGCCATGTTTCTACAGATTAACCCGCGAGACAAGTCACCGTGTTCCGAGAAAGATATTTCGAAATGCCGAAGTATTCGTCAGCCAGCAAGGACATGACGTGGGCCTAATTTCTAATTGTTTCAAATTATCTCATCGAAAACAATGAACCAATCCACCGTTGGAAGTTTTGAATTTCAAAACATCTGTCACCGACAGGGCATTTTGCATTTCCGATTTATCTTCTCGTACTAGGAAGGAAGATCTCATAAGTAGATTTATGACTTATGTCATAAGATGTTTCAACTACAGCAGTACCCAAAGCGCCTCATATCAATTAGGGGCGATGTGGAGTGGCCGGCCCGCTCTCCCGATTTGTCCCCTTGTGATTTTTTTTCTATCGATGTTTTTTGAAATCACGTGTTTATGTGAATCGTCCAAAAACCCTACAAGATCAGCATGCTGTAAGAAATTGCCTTCAAAATGCCTGCTATGCTGACAAGAGTCAGGGCCGGCTTTACCTTATGTGCTGGGCACACGGGCGCCGGATCTCAAGGGGCGCCGCGAGGCGTCTTAGTGTTTCAAAAAATTGTATTTCATGTTGACCCCATAGCAAAACTTGTTTTGTTTCCTGGACACATTCACCTCTATAGGGGATTTCAATTTGAATCGCGTGCCTACTAGTGGGTGCCTAGGTCACGGGCGCGACATGGGCTAGAGCCGGTGCTGGCAAGAGTCATGACAAACGCCAGAAATCGGTTTACTCTGTGCGCAGAGTATGGGGAACCTGACATATCTGATTTCATTTTCAAAATTATATAAAATAAAACTTAAGGTATGCACTTACATTATTAAAACACGAATAACAATGTTCTAATTCATATGATAAATAACTTTGGAAAATAGAAAGTAATGGACCCGCACATCGTATGTCGGTATACATAGTTTTTTCGTCTTATAGATGACTTTATATGAATTATATATTAATAACAGGCTTAAATATTTTTTTTTTACGAATTTGGCCACCTATGGACTGCAGATAACTCAAGACTTTTTTTTTTTTTCTTCTCTTCCCAGTACTTCATTCTCACTCCAACTGCTCTTCTCTGATTATCTGTCCACACTCTCTTTGGTCGAGGGATGGGCTTGTCTTCTTCATAGGTTGCGTTTTCTACCAGTAGCCTGTAGCGGTTCTTGTTACATATTATTTCTTCTGTAACACCTATTTTGTTGGCATCTTCATTCACTGCTTCTATCTATCCTACTGTTCTTTTCAGTTTATTAACGTAATTAAAAATATTCTTTGTAATCCGTGTTTCTTCCATTCTTTTTAAATGTCAATACAGTTTTCTCTTCCTTATTGTATCTGTGATTTTTTCTATGTTTTTATATAAATATTCTTTTCTCCTTTTAATCCATATATTTTCAATGTTTTTCTCAGGACCTATAATTTTTCTTAATACTTTTCTCTATATTTTTTTCTAGCTCTCTTAGTTCGCCTTTCTTCTTCGCTGCTAAGCGCTGAGATCCATGTATTGCTTTTGTCCAAAGAACTGTACTATAGTGTCTAATCTTTATAAATAATTATTTCTTATTGTAGTAGTTTTGCGTTTGATGAATTTGATCCATTTCCCGAGGTATTTAAATTTAACAACTCTTTTAATTTTTCCAATATTTTGTGTTCATAAATTTTTCTTTATTATGTTCGTGTTCTATATACTCGGTTTTTTCATAAGTTATTTGTAACCCAGACTTTTTGGCAATA
The DNA here is from genome assembly GCA_964056705.1 of Troilus luridus. NCBI lineage: Eukaryota > Metazoa > Arthropoda > Insecta > Hemiptera > Pentatomidae > Troilus > Troilus luridus. Next base: position 14,784,284 of record OZ057412.1, read on the forward strand.
TCGTTTAGTAGTTCAAACATAACAGTTGCGTTTGTACCGTTTTCAGTTATCAATGCAAAGGCTAAACATATACCCAAGGGGCGACCTGTAGTCTAGAGGTTAGATTGACAAACTACTAAGCCAAAGATCGCGGGCTCGTAGCCCGGCAAATACCCCTAGGATTTTTTAACGAGAGTTAAAAATCCCAGTCCTTCGGAAGGGATGTTAAACGGGGGTCCCGAGCCTTTGCGATGTCAGGTACTCGTTAAAAATCCCTATCCTAATTAAACCTGGGTAGGAAAAATTTAGAGCTCCCACTGCAGCGTCCTCCGATTAGCCATAGCAGCATAAAATGACGTTAAATGAACAAACAACAAACATACAGCCATATTTTTATATATACAATTTATATAAAAACTCTAATACATAACTAATTTGTCTTTAGCCTTGCGATTAAAGTCCTCTTTTTTTAATTTGAAATATATTTCTTAAAACTATTACAAATTATGCTTAATTTATTTCGGCTCTTTTAATTACAAGCAACTTTCAAGAACAAAGGACTCTATGGTAATTCACAGTATTACTTCAGCCGAAATAAGTTTCTTAGAAGGACCTCGCTTCAGGACAAGGCTCAAGGGCTATTCGAGGAACACCTCCTCAGACAATATAATGTCCTGTTAGTCACCTTCTTCAGACAATGATCACCATTCTTAGGACAGTAGGTCGAGGACGACCAGGGTGTGTCTCGATAAATAGTAACTATTTAGTTTGTTTATGGAAATTCGATTATCTCACGCCATGATCACCATATTCTGCCATAAAATAATATAATTCCTATAACATATTGTAAGGTTAGAACTATATATGTGAAGTAGTACTTTCATGTTAAGCAACTTTATGAACTATAAGCACAACTTCCCTGTTTATATATTATTGTATAATAATAATTAAAATAATTCTACGGGCACATGGTAATAATGGACCTAGAGATACTTAACTAGAAAATATTTGCCAAAATCCGTGAATGAAAGAGCGTAAGAGGGTATGTAAAACAAATGAGAGAGGAAACAGAAGAATTAAAAATAACAGAAGAAGACTGCTAGATAGAACTTAAAGTACGGAAAGAAATTAAAAGAAATCAATGTTCTTGTCGAAAATTGGGTACTACTTCCTTGGTCAGAAAGAAAGGAACGTAGAAATGATGAGAAAATAATGGGAGAAAAGAAAGATGAAAATGAGAAAAGAAAAGTGGTGATATTTGCGTGGTCTTAAAAGTCCGTTCCGTGAGAGGGAAAAATGATATAATAAAAATAATAAATTTTTAAATTTATTCATTTGAAAAGAAAAGATATGTCCAGGACCGGGACTCGAACCCGGGTCTTCCAGATCACTAGTCTGGGACTCTACCATTTGAGCTATCCTGGGCCCTAATGAAGTACGCTTCTCGGCCATGGTCATATCTTTTCTTTTTGATCCTAAGTCCCCGCGTTCTTGCATTTTGCGAAGTATACGAGAGGAAGAATGTTCTTTGAACATTATTTTAATTTGGATCTAGTTGACTTACGTCATTATAATTATTATAATTTATTTTATTTTAGTTGTTATTAATTTTTAAATTTATTCATTTGAAAAGAAAAGATATGTCCAGGACCGGGACTCGAACCCTGGTCTTCCAGATCACTAGTCTGGGACTCTACCATTTGAGCTATCCTGGGCCCTAATGAAGTACGCTTCTCGGCCATGGTCAAAGAACATTCTTATATAATGTTCAAAGAACATTCTTCCTCTCGTATACTTCGCAAAATGCAAGAACGCGGGGACTTAGGATCAAAAAGAAAAGATATGACCATGGCCGAGAAGCGTACTTCATTAGGGCCCAGGATAGCTCAAATGGTAGAGTCCCAGACTAGTGATCTGGAAGACCCGGGTTCGAGTCCCGGTCCTGGACATATCTTTTCTTTTCAATTAAATAAATTTAAAAATTAATAACAACTAAAATAAAATAAATTATAATAAATTTTTACTTTATTTCTTGAACCCACAATTTGGAAGTCCCTGAAAGAAAAGAAAGAAAGAAAATAAATTTTATTCTGGGACATTTAGTCCCCTAAGAATAATTACAATGTACAATAAAGAGACATTTGTCTGGCATTTAAAGACAGTCAGGAATTAATTATGTAACATGGTTATTAATCCTAAAATTAATACAACTGGTGAACATTTAAGTCCCTTGATAATAATATTACAGGAAATCTATCGAGTAACAAATCTCCTTATCTCGTTTTTCGGAGGGGACGTAAAATGATAATTTCGAACCTGTCCTTATCATATTTTATCTGGATAGGCAAAATTTGTCGAGTTATAGATTATCTTTTTATTTTCATAGACTCGTCTGTTGTACTGCGGCACTGATGAAATTAGGATGGATCAAGTTACAATAAACACACTATCATAGTGCAGATTGTATTTGCCGCACTAAAAAATATTTTAATAAGTAATAGAGATAGAAAATACTATTTTGTTATAATCTACAATTTATTCTTTCTAATCTATCCTTACAGCAAATGCAGCGATTAAATCTTCACTTTCGTATAACATGAACTATATAGGATTTTATCATGGTTATCACAGCTCGCCGTTTCAGGCTACTTCAACATTTACTAGACAAACGCCCTAAGCTCCCAATTAATTATAAAAGACTCATATTCACGACAATCATTAGATCCATCTGGGCATAGAGCTTTAGGGCTCCACTACGCCATCGAATTCCTCTCATATTCAATCCTTACAATCCAAAATCCTTCGTATAACAGTCAAACCTAGGTACCTCTCAGATTCCTGATAATCCTCCGAGGCGTCTGACAATAGAACAAGACAATAGAAGACAGCCAGCAGAGTAAGGGACTATTGTTTTTATTGTTTTGTTTTTTATTTTATTTTAGTTGGTTCAATTTGTGTTTCTTTTTCATTTACCCTCACTCATTTTGTTCAAATTCGATTAACTTTCAAATAAGTCTAATTAAACCCCAAACTTTTTTATGAAAACAAGAATTTTTTCGTTCATTATTCTATTCTTATTTTAAGCTTATTAAAAATTGTTTTCTACTTTTTAGTTCAGTTTCTTATTAAAATGTGTTTTATGGTTTTGTTTTTAATTTATTTATTTTTAAGTTTTGTGGTCATTTTTGAAATTTCAAGTTTCGTTTTGATTTTTGTAAACTATAAAAGCTAGAAATACAGTATTTAGGGATTTTCCAAGAGATGACAAGGAATCTATGGTGACTGCATTGTGCTTTTCGTTTCCTGCATCATGAGTCTTGAGAGATATCACCGATAAAATCATGCACGTTTCCATGACAACATTGCTAATGAAACATGCTCAATAAACAACGATTGAAGACAGCTTTAGTTCGTGATGTCAATGTTATTTCCTACCTTAAGATGGCAAAAAAACAAGGTAATTATTCCGCAGGTTGTCGCTTTGAGTTGATTAACACGTTTTAGCTTTTCACCCGTTTCCCTTAAAATATTTTCCAAAAAATACAAGTTATCATGGGCTTTAGTATGAAATACAGAACGTTTATTTTATTTATTCGTTGTTTTTTTTTACAATTAATGTATCCCGATACCCAAAATCTTTTCCTAACCATTCTTCCTATCAGCCCATTCATCTTCTTCCTCTCGCAGCCCTCTTCCAGTCCTTCCTTCTCTCACATCCTCCATCCATGTCTGCCTCGGTCTTTCTCTCTTTCTATTATAATCTGGTTTATAAATGAAGAGATTCTTTGGCCATCTATTGTCTCTTATCCTCATCAGATGGCTAACCATTGAAACCTCCTGGTCTCTATTTCGTATAATATATTCTTCTCCTGCCCTATAGTTTCTCTTATAACACTATTGGATATGTGTTGGAGCCTTGAGATGCCGCAGCTAAGTCTTAGGCTACACCTACATTGGATCCGGTGTGATACGATGAGACGTCGCTAGCAAACCAAATGACTGAAATATATCGAGAGTTATAACATGGAAAATATAATGTATTTTTATGGAAAAAAACAAAACATTTAAGTCCAAATAAGAACACAACGCTGACTGCTATATCAGCACCTGACACACCTATCATACTCCTTATAAACCCCGCCCTAGAGCACTCGTGGTCACAGTCTTTAGTGTAATTTGTGTCCGTTAGTTTAAGTATGGTAATCTCTTGTTATCTCCAAAATAAATCTTTTTAAAAACTTTGATGTGGATCGAGTTTATTTAACTATATATGTTTCAACTACTATTTCGAAGTACACATGATATATGTTTTTGAAATGTTCAGTTCTAGATGAATCGAAAAAAAATTCTTTAAATTTTAAAAATTAAGATTATTTATTAATTATTTTTAATACATTTATATTTTACTATAATGTATAGTAAAATATGTATAATATATACAACCCAGCATCGTATGTGATAGAATCACGTCGCACCGAATCGGATCCAATGTAGGTGTAGCCATAGAAAGTCTATCTCAAGAGCAAGCAGATTACGGTAATCTTGTCTTTTTACTGTCCATGTTTCGGCCCCATATAGGGTTGTCTCCAGAAGAAAAGAATGATATATATTCATTTTCATTTCTAAAGAAACCCCTTTATTCCAAAGGACCGAGTTGAGGATCCTAATGATTTTCCTTCCTCGGGATATTTTCATATCTATATCCTTGTCGAATGCCTCATTTATATAGACACCTAAGTACTTGAAGTCCTTGCTGCGAGCTAGAGTCCAATCCTCAATCGACAATGATCTGCACGGAGAATCAAAGGGCATGTACTCCGTTTTCCGCTGATTTATGTATAGACCCTATTTAGATTACTCCTCTAGGAGCTTCCTAAGCATATATTGCAGGTCTCATTCTTCTGATGCTATGACTAACTGGTCATTTGCAAATTCCAAGGTGAATAAATAGTCATCTCCAATGTTCCCTCCCATGTACCTGAATTTTTCCTTCCTCCTCCTGAGTGTTTGTTCGATAGAGAACCAATATAGGATAGAGAACGTAATTATGGGAAATGTGAATAATTTGGGAAATCAATTCATCTAGAACTGAACATTTCAAAAACATATATCATGTGTACTTCGAAATAGTAGTTGAAACATATATAGTTAAATAAACTCGATCCACATCAACGTTTTTAAAAAGATTTATTTTGGATATAACAAGAGATTACCAAACTTAAACTAACGGGGTTTATAAGGAGTATGATAGGTGTGTCAGGTGCTGATATTGCAGTCAGCGTTGTGTTCTTATATGGACTTAAATATTTTTTTATTTTCCATAAAAATACATTATATTTTCCATGATAATGCTCACGATCACTTCTATTTTCGGAAAATATTAAAAAATGAAACAAATAAACAGTTAAAACTTGTAATTCAACTCGAAGTGACAACCTGCGGAACAGATTCCAAAAAGAAAAAAAAAATCCATTTTAGACAACAGGTCAAGTTTTCTATGACGATGTGACAACTAAAATAGCATTCATTGATATATTAGTAGCTCAAGTCTATTGGGAGTATAAAATACATGGTTATGTCACCCTATGGAGGGGACGTAAATTGGCAATCCTGTGCGATGTAATGTACTTGTTAAAGATCTCTATCCTAATTATCCCTGGATAGTCAAACGCTTAGGACTCCCACTGTAGCATTGCCCGGTTAGCCACAGCAGCATAATGTGACGTTAATTAATGAACAAACAAGTAACTACTAATTTGAGTATCACAACATAATAAATACCTCTGTAAATAAAATGCATTGATTTACTATTTTATTTAGTTAAACGAGAGCGGCATAGTTCAATTTGTAGAGCACTGAGTCGCTGTGCAATAATATGAGTAGCTTTGGCAGATATATTAATTAATGTGTTAACTGCCTAAGATAGACCCGGTGGGATCTACAGCCCGTCTGAGGTTCATCCTCTATAAAGTACTATTGATTATGGGGGAACCAGATGGTTGTGCGTGATCTCAGACAAATTACCTTCCTGCAAAGCCAATGTCCTAGAAGCAGTACAGTCTCTACCACGTACTGAACACAAGACACATCAATGTTTGTATTTTTTTTTAACTAATAAAAGAACTCACTCACTGTTGGGCAATACAGTCCTTGCAGGGGCTCTTCTCCATTCCTCGCTATCTCCAGCGCGGCTTCTCCAATTTCTTGCCCCTATCCTTCTCAAATCTTCCTCCAAATCATCCATCCACCGACGCCTGGGCCTGCCCCTTTTCCTAGGCGGCCTCGAGGATTCTATTCTTTCTATATAAACAAGCCATCTTATTCTACACTTTCTTACAGCACAGAGGATATCAGGCTTCCCTTATAATGGGATGTATAAAACATAATGACCGTGTCACCTTCCCCATGGAGAGAAAATGGCGACTAACAGTATCTTTCGACACACCACACTCCCTGGCAAGTTCGCGAGTACTTGTGGACGGATTTAACTCATCAGCTTCCTTCAGAACCTCATCAATATCCATTAATGGTAGCCCGCAGCCCTTCTTCCTTTCCAAAGTCGTATCACCACTGCTAAATTTTTCAAACCAACGCTGCGCAGGTCAAGGACACCTTTTCCTTCATATTTAATAATTTCACGACTTGCTTCAGCGCCTGTGAAATTGTTTTTTCCAGTAATGTCTTAAAATTACGAGAATTTCGTAGGACACTCTCATGTTTCTTCTTTGAAATAAATAACTAAACTGAGGCTTTTTTTGAGAGTCCAGTGTAAGTAAACGAGCTTAGAGAATGCTCTAAAGAGATTTTTAAGGGTTGGTAAATAATAAATAGAATTAAAATATTTACAGACTTTTGAACTCTGGAATTTGATAAAACGGTCATTTTTTTTTATACACCCCATTAGTCCCATTAGATCGGCATTACTTCTGATTCTCCATATGTGATCTTCTTTGACAGGTCCAATGATTTTTCTCATGACTCTTCTCTCCCAAGTCAGAAAAGATCTGTTTTCCTTGGTCAGAGTACACGTTGCACTGCCGTGCATAACTACTGGCCGATAAAAAAGGGCAAAGAGAGAAAATAATTACATGGTAGACTATATATTTATTATTTTAAACAATACCGATGCCTATCAAATATATTCAGCTATTAAGTTCTGAAAGATGGATAAGAGCTTTAAATAAAACTTGGACAATAACAGTGAAGTGGAATTTATTTTTAAAATCGTGTGGGCATTGACAGCTCCCGGATATTTCAACCTCTTAGTAAATGATCCCTTCTTCAATGTCAGCCTTAAAAAAAGGAATTTTTTTTTGTATAATTTTACAAAATTATCCTGTTCAGAACAGAAGGTAAAAATAGTTTTATTTTAGATTTGTTTATTTATTTTTTTAAATTATACGCCCGACTACGCGGCATGTTAACCAGCAAATTTGATATCAATGATTACTACTTTCGATTTGCAGGAATAATAATTTTTATTTTTGATAAGAGATTACTGGTTCCTGATTAGGTCTATAAGTCATTGTTTTTTTATTCTTCTCAAAGGAAGTCCGATTAACAGAGGAGAAACGAGAAAGAACATTCTTCTGGAGGATTTTGGTGAGTTGTTGACGAGAAAATGTGTATCTATTATGAATATATCATTTTACAGTGGTAATGTTCATGTCGTACAGTGTGATGCGAAATAAACCAAGGAGAAATTACAAGTTTTCTTAGAACTTTGTTTGTTTTTATCTTGTGTATACGAACGTGTTTTTCTGATCCCCAAAACTTAGCTCCACAGATCGAAATAAGGCTTGGTATATTATTGCAGATTAGTCGTTTGTTTTTTTCGATCAAGTGAAGATCTGTGGTCCACAAGATGTGATAATTGTTTGCAGCGTCTTGTCAGTTTCGTCTTTTTAATTTTATATGTTCCATATAAGTATTTTGTCCTAGCACAGTCTGAGACTAAGTACATAGTTTTTCGAAGGTACATAGTCGTCAATTTTGATTTGCTGGGCACAAATCGTTCCGGGAAAAGCTAATGTTTAGTTCTGTATTTATTCATTATGGTTTCTAAATATTCTGTATATAATTCCGGATGCGCGCTTGTTTACAGTTTAAAAGGATTAAAACGTCCTGCCTTTTCCTCACCGCATGTTTTCTCCTCTAGTTAACCCGCATGTCCTACACCCCGTTTTGCTTAAGAATCATACCGAATTGAGAGAACCGGCATTTAACGGACCCCACCGCGCTGAGCTCAAACCTAAGACGTCAGTGAAGAGAGGATAGTCCAGCAAGATTCGGTAAGCCAGTTTTATTTCCTTGCGTGATTTTATTTCCTTTTATTGCCAAATTTTCCGAGGACGACTTTTTTTTTAATGTTCATTGGTAGATTTAATTTAATTTTTAATTTTTTAATCTTTCTTTTCAATCCCGATTCAAACAGCTAATATGGCTCGATTTTGTGGCGTTTTTGTTTTTCTGAACCACCTTTTTTAATCAAATAGTTAATTTGGAGAGCTTTTTTTTTTAAATATTTTTTTGGGCAATGAAATATTACATCACTAAAAACATATTTTAGAGAATAGAAAAAAAAATTGTACTACTACAACCCATGAAAAGGTTTGGGGTTCAGTAAATGGTAGAGACTGTACTGTTTCATGGACAACTGTTCTGCAAGGAGGTTACTTGTCCTAGATCACGCTTAACCACCAGATTCCCCCCCCTTATTTTGAGTACCCTATTTTTATAATATTTTATAGAGGCTAGGTGAGCCCCTGGAGGCTCCTAGATCCTATATGGTCCATCTCCGGCTGCAAACAGAATAAATAAAAGTCTTGGCGGAAGCGGGATTTGAACCAGGATTTCCGGCATGGAAACACAGTAGAGAGATAAGAGATAACCGATATCCTACATTAAACAATATTAAAATTAGAATATCGATCATAAAATGATAGACTTCTTTTCTAGAGGATGCTTCCTGTTGCTGAAACTCAACGACTAGCACAATGGCTAAATTAGAGGATTCTAAATGTTATTAACTATATTATATCTTATATATGCAAAAAAGTATTGCACCAATAAAGCCCATGAAGCACCTAGGATTCGGTTCTTAGTAAGTGCTGTATCGTTTCTAAGAAAACAGTTGTGCAGAGAGATAATGGTATAATAATTATATGCCATATGAAAAAAAAACAGTCTTCAGGACTTAATTTTAGACATTTAATATATGTTTTTTTTTCCTACTCATATTTCAAATTTACAGAACTCAATATCCATAAAAATGATCAGCGCATTAAAATAAAGTGAATATGCCACTTTATAAATAATTGCGATTAGCAACGGTGATGATTCAACTGAAATTAAACTGTCATATGCTAATCTCCGACAGTCCATTATATCTTTCTACCTTCTTATTTTGCTTCGGATGATTTGTTTGTGCTAACATAAAAAGCGTTCCAACTGAGATGTAGAATCCTTCCCGCTACGAAACTCGACTTTGGCGAACCGCTAATATATTTTCGAAACTGGTTTTCGGCGCGAGTGTCATGCGACCCGTTTATCGTCACGAAAACCGTTCGGCAAACTGGTCTTTAGCTATCCCGAGGAGCCAATTATCGGCTATAAATATAGAAGGCCTAGGAGAAGAAGGAAGATCGAAGGAGGAATCGTTAACTTCTCTCCATGACATCTTTATTATCGATTCCGCCTATCCCAACGTTTTTCTTTTTATTCTTCAATGTTTCTTTATTGTCTAGGATATTCAAGACAGAAGATAATTTGACTCACGCAATAACCGAGGTCATGGTAATGTTTAAGAAGCCGCAAATTATTCCCGTGGGACTATTCTATTATTCAGCTAAATAGTACTCTGTTAATGAAAATGGAAAAAAAGCTAACTAGAATGAAGCTACTTAATCACTTACTAGACAACCGCTTTAAGTTTCTAATTAATTACAAAAGACTCATATACACGACTATTATAAGACCTATTTTACTTACGGAGTTGAGTTTCAGTGCTGTACTGAGCCATCGTATTCCTCTCTTATCCAATCCTTCACAAAATCCACAATGCTCCTTACGTTGTTAAGAATAAAGTCATCCATAATGACCTTAATCTCCCATTTGTTTCTGATTTGGCTCGAACCCGAAATCAATTATTTCATGACAAACTTTATTCCCTCTCATACCCATCTTTTCACACCTTCCTCTTCAATATCCGATAATCCTCTGAGGCGTCTGAAGCCTCGTGAGTACTGACAGTGGATAATTTCTCAACTTATTTTAATGCTACGCCATTAATTATCATTAATAATATTTACTTGTTGTATTATTATAATATAGTTGTAAATTTCGATTTAAAAAATTTAAATATTTATTTTAGAATTAGGAAAATTTTAATTAATATTGTTTTTCTAAGAGTACTTTTTATTTCAATGAAAAGGTGATTTAAACTAAACAAATATTAGATTTGTCAGCTTCAATATAAACAATTAAACATTTAGGACTGCATAATTGCATTGTTCAAACATAACAAAATATAAATAAACAAACTCGATATTAAACGAGTTACTGAAAGCTTGCAATAACAAAGAATATATTAACAAGTTTCACTAAAAAATTGCTACCAGAAAATAACATAATGGTTTAATATAATAAAAAGAGAATTACTAGAAAAACGCTCTAAGCTCTCAATTAATTACAAAAGACTCATATAGATGACAATCATTAGACTCATCTGGACTTACTGAGTAGAACTTTGGGGCTCCACTAAGCCATCGAATTCCTATTGTGCAATCCAAAATCCTCAATGTTCCTTATTTTGTTACGAATAAAGTCATCAATACTTATATCAATGATACAGTGATATTAATTCTTTCATGACAAACCTTATTCCAACTCAAACCGACTAGTTTCAAACCTAGCAACCTCTTCGATTTCAGATAATCCTCCGAGGCCTCTGAAAATGGTCTCGTGATCTTCTCTATGAATCATTCATTATATTTATTTGTTGTATTGTTATACATAGTACACTTCTAAGTTCCAATAAATAAATAAAGACAAAAAATAAAATATACAAATGCATATCAATCCTTTCATTACAAACCATATTCCCACTCAAACCCACTAGTTTCTGCAGAGAGATATTGTCAACCGTATTAATATATTTAAATTTTGTAGGTTTTTCTATCAATCAAGGTTTTAAAGTTCATCCCCTGTTAACTAAGGTAGCAATGTATTTTATACCTTGGTTAACAAAAAAAAATTAAAAGAGGCATGAGGTTGGGTTACCACTAGGATGGTCTGCAGATCCCACTGGACGATCTACGGCTATTAATAGTTTAAATAATTAATTTTTCATAGGGAGCTAAGCTCAGTGTCTTAGTGCTATACACACTCTGCTACTCTGTCATTTTACCTCCGAAACTTCCTTTGATTATGTGATTCGTGGACGAAATCAAATTAAACTTCCCGCTCGAAGCGTACAATAACTATGAATTACAAACGAGCCTACAGTATTTACCAGTTACCTCCCATTAAGCCAATTTAAAGTTTTAATAAAACTAAGAAAAAAATAAATAAATAATATCGAAGAAGGAAGATTGCCTTGAGATAATTGCTCTAAATTAGTTCGAAAATTTAAAGTTAATGGCAAACAGGCTGATGTTTGAGCCATTATACAAATTAACGTAAAAGAGGTTTTAGCCATAATAGTCCAGGATCCATGGTCCATTTTTGCAGTTGATTAGTATCAAGCTGAATCTTCGTGAATAGCTTCGTTTCGATGAGAGGCCCAACAATTTTCTGTGCGAAAATTCTCGATTGTGGTAGCTAAAAGAGGTAGCAAGGATAAAATACGTCGATTTGATGATTCTAAAAAATGTATTGCTAACAGGGCTTTTTTTGTTTAATCTCAAGATTATTATCTAAATTATTTGAAAAAATATTTGTCCTACAAAATGTATGGTTTGATCAAAGAGTCCCCTCCTTCCAACGTGCATCGATAACGAGGTCATCAAAAATGATTACTAACCAGCTGATTTTTTTTTTACTTCTTCTTTTTTGACTTCGCTATCGATACATATTGGAAGGAGGGGACTCTTTGATCAAACCATACATTTTGTAGGACAAATATTTTTTCAAATAATTTAGATAATTATCTTGAGATTTAACAAAAAAAACCCAGTTAGTAATACATTTTTGAGATTCAAATGAAGATGAATAAAATGAAATGAATAAAATTGAAGATTCAGCTTGATACTAATCGAGTGCAAAACTGGGTCATGGATTCTGGACTATAAACGTTGGTATAGGAATTTATAAGATATTAACGAAGTATTATACGACTATTTTTTCTTTAGACATTTAGAAACGGATATATCATAATAAGAGCGTGGCAGCTCAGTGTGAAGAGCGCTAAGTTGTGATGCTAAAGGTCCCGGGTTTGAATTCGGCTGTGGCAGATAAATTATTTAATCAACCATCGATGTACCCTTTGGGATCTAGGCACCCTCCTGCGGTCTTGATACAGTGGGTACCTTAATTGGAAAAAAGCTGGCGGTTGAAGGTGATCACATTCACGCGGACCAATCACTTTCCTGCACAACCGTTGTCTTAGAAACAATACAGTTTCTACTATCTACTGAACCCAAGACCCTTAATAGGTTGTAGTGGTACAGGTTTTATTATTTGTTAGTAACAATAATACTCAACTTAACAGTACTTCTCCCTCGCCAAAATTATAAGGAGTATATTATTAAGGAGGAACTCCAGCTAAGAGGATTGCACATAAATCCAGCTAAAAGCAAAATTATGCGTGTAGGAAGGGAAAACCTTGAGCCAAGGATATTATGTGATGGCGAACCCCTAGAAATAACGAACACCTACATATATCCAGGGACAGTCATGAGCAAAGATGGTAAAATAGACCAGGAGGTTCTAAATCGGGTGATGACGGCCAGTGGACTGTACTACCAGATATCCAAAACTATCGGAAAGCATGAAGTTAGCAGAGATACCAAAAATGAATATGAAAGTTGGACAACCCTCGATAAGCATGCAAGCAGGATGGGAGCGGATGAAATGAGATTCCTCCGAAGGATAGTTGGCAGGACCTGGAGGGACTGTATCATACAAGATTCCCGAGGATTTGGAAGTAAGACCAGTATCCTAGAAGAGCGGCAATTGAAGTGGTTTGGGCATGTCTACAGAATGACTGATACCCGAAAGGCCAGGTGGTTCTTTGAAGCTAGACCGGAAGGAAGACGCCCTCATGATTGACCCAGATGTATGTACTCCTCCGACTACATTGGGAAAATGGGTGGAGCAATAGGACTCACCACTCCGGAGATGAGAAGAATTGCAAGGGACAAAAACCAATGGGCTTGGTGGACCGAGGCGGCAACTCCACGCTTAGCGGCACACAGGAGTTAGAGGAAGAAGAAGAAGTAGATTGTTAAGCCGTGCTACGAAAATGAGGATCTACAAATTCCTTATAAGGCCAGTACCAGCCTATGCCTATGAGACGTGGACTCTTAACAAGTCCGATGCACAGAAGGTGGACCGCTTCGAAAGAAAGATCCTGAGACGAATAATAGGCCCTATCAAAGAAAATGGATCCTGGTGACTACGCCAGAATATGGAGCTGTGTAGGGAATATAGCCTTTCTAATTTCTTCAAAGAGCAGAGAGTAAAATGGCTCGGACACGTTATTAGGATGCTGGATGGGAGGTGTCCTTCGAAGGTGTACAAAAATACTCCAGTCGGGACCAGGCCTAGGGGAAGACCTAGATCTCGGTGGAGGGACAATGTACTAGCAGACGTTAGACAAGGAGGATTAATCATAGCCCAAGCTGCAGATAGACTATCCTGGGGCAAAATGGTTGAGTTGACCCAGGACCGCTTCATGCTTCTGTCGTGCCACTAGAAGAAGATGAATAACACTCAACACATGCGTATACTTATATACTCCTGTATTAGAATACGTTGGCAAAACAATTAAACTGAATCAAATTGAAATCTGCTGATGCAGTATGAAATATTACAAAATTATTAATTACTACTTATAACAGAATAATACGTATTACATAAAACATAATATGCACAATTATGTAAATATGCGTTAATTACCAGATGACTGTTTGTCATTTTTTATTCATTGTAAGTGGCTGTATAAAATATTAAAGTGCACAAAATGGCTGTTGATCTTCTTCCAATATTTTCTTTATGTATAAGGTTTAATCGATTGCTAGATACGAAGCATAACTTTATTAGATATGATAAATTAAAGCATACCTACAGACTAAACTGTGAATTACCAGTCATTTACTCTTGAACATTTTATATAAAAACTTATTCCCCAAACAAAATATTATATAATTACAATACAATACTCTATACCATAAAGCTAACAAATATACTTTGTTTAGCTTTATGGTATAGATCAGTGGTTCCCAACCTGGGGGGAGTCAATAGACAAGTCAGGAGGTGGGCGCGAGACCAATTGAAAATTAAAACAATTATCACTTAGTTTTGGTTATTTTTTCTATCCAGTACTATAATAATAATAATAAAGCTTTATCACATCATATATTTATGACAAAAGCCTCTCCCTTAGGAGGTAAAATGGAGTTCAGCTCCAAAATATAATATTACAGAATAGAATCAAAATAGTAACGATATAAAATAAAATAAACAACATTCATTATCAACTACAAAAACATTGTTTTAATTATAATTATAAATAAACAGTAAAACTATAGTTTACCTCTTTCAGTATAAAATAAAATAAAACACATTCATTATAAACAACAACAAAAAAAAAGATTTTTATTTTTATAGATTCTTTACAATTTTGAAAGTCTGAGTCTCTGTCCCTGGACACTTTCATCCAGTTTGTTTGTTCATTTAACGTCACTTTATGCTGCTATGGCTAATCGGTGGGAGCTCTAAATTTTGTCTATCCAGGTTTAATTAGGATAGGAATTTTTAACGAGTACCTGACATCGTACAGGCTCGGGACCCCCGTTTAACGTTCCTTCCGAAGGACGTCGTAACTAAGGATTTTTTTTCTCCCTTAAAAAATCCTAGGGTCACCTGCCGGGCTACGAACCCGCGATCTTAGGTTCATCCAGTTTGTTCCCACTCCTCGCTTTCATTGTTTCTTCTCATTTATGATAGTCCAATAACATGCCATTCGATATCCAGAAGAGCTAATTCTTATTCTAATAACCTTTCGTCTTCCCTTAGCCTTCTAGTATTTAAAAAACCTATATTTAAAAATGTCTGGCTATTTCCTATTTGCTTTTCAGTACTACATTATAGTAAATTGAAAGTTATAATGTTGTATCTTGTGATAGTAAAACGAAATTTTTTATGCAATACTTGTTACTTTTTCATATGCCCATACAAATTTTGTGTAAGGGGGGCGTGGTACAAAAAAGTTTGGGAACCACTGGTATAAAGTTTTATTTTGCGTATAAATGTTAATTGTATAAGTCGCAGCATCAAAAGAACTTCGATCTATATCAGAACCATCGGCGAAATTTCACGTCTCTACCAATGCATCTTTCGATTGTGTTTTTTTTATAATAATTAGTTTTTGCAAAATTTGCGTTGTACCTAACAATACAGCCTGCGCCTTAACAACTTCAGTCATTGGGCCTCTTACGTTGTGTTATTTTAAATACAAATATAAAACTATTGATTTTTTTTTGTTTATTATTTTTTTTTTTTTGAGGGAGGTAGTGTCGAAGAAACGGAAAAACTAAACTTAAAAAAATTCTTTCAACATCAATTCCATTTCAATCCGTCTGAACCTCTATAATAGTTACTCATTGAACTTCTCAGAACAGAAACATAGGACTTCGGTATTTCACAATATTTCTTTAACCTCCAAGCATACCTTTGTCCATTTATATCTAAGCATTCGACCCAGTTTCATAGAATGGATCCCCTTCTTATGCTGAACCTTTCTATTCAAAATTAAATAGGTACTCAAGTATTATGAAATATTATAAAAACTCAAAAAGAGAAACTAATCATAAACCAGAATCCATTATGAGAAAAAACCCCAAAGCCTTAGGTCACAAAATACTGAAAAAACTAATCAGTCAACGTTTCGCCAATTCAGGCATCATTAAGCTTTAGAACAAAATAAAGAATAAAGAAGATAAAATGCAATAAATCTCACACCAAGCCTCATCAAATTGAGACAGCACAGAAGTGCTCCAATACAGAACTTACAATACAGAACTAAGCCAACGTAGGCAGTATCCGAATAGCTGGGTAGGGTCACGACGCCGTTTTATTTTCAGAGGATTACAGGGGCAAGCCAGCACATGATTTGAGCTATAAAGGGACAGTATTCACATGTGACAGCTAGGCGTAAACTCAAAAATTGCCTAACCAATAAATGTCCGATCACCAATGGCCTCTAACAGGGCTGCTCACTCTTCCCTCTACTGTTTGAAAGTATCCTTAGCCTTTGGAAAAGAAAGTGTAATGATATGGGGATAATCATAGATAATGAATTCCTGTACAATTTACAATTTGCCGATGACCAGGTCATTATTGCAAATGAAGAAGAAGATGCTTCCTTTATGATGAGGAAACTGCTGGAAGCCTATAAGGAAGGAGGCCTGGAAATTAGTAAGTCAAAAAGCGAGTACATGACATTAAATAAAAGTGGAAACTCCTCGCTAAATACTGGGGCATGAGATTTGACCCCAACTGAACAATTTAAATATTTAGGCAGTTGGCTTTCGAAGGAGAACACCAGCAAAAAAGACATCGACGAAAAGGTAATTAGAAGCAGAAAAGTAATTTTAAACTCTGTTCTGTGGAGTAAGGACGTCATGATGGCAACAATTCATTTCTTATAAGTGCCGCCCTGTATGCCTCAGAAAACTGGTCCTTTTCAGCTGACTCGGTAAGAAAACTGCTTTCAATGGAAATGGATTTTTGGAGGCGTTGTTGTAGGATATGATGACTACAACACGTTCCGAATAACAGAATTAGGGAAGCAGTGAACATCCTGTACTCAGTTGAAACGAAAAAACTTAGTTGGTTTGGTCATGTTATGAGGATGTCGGACGACCGATGGCCTAAAAGGGTACTGAAACATGTACCATCGGAAAGGGGGAAGAGAGGTCGCCCAGAAAAGAGGTGGATGGAAGGGATACCGGAGGGAATAGCGGCAAGAGGACTTAGAGAGGAAGATTGTTACGATAAAAAGAAATGACGGCAGTGCGTGTATGAATTAGGCTACGACATATGACGCATTGTTGTAATAAAGTCGTTTCTAAAGGAACTGAAGAGGTTTGAAACTAGTGGGTTTGAGTGGGCATAAAATTTGTCATGAAAGGATTGGTATCGGGCTCGGGCCAATTATGAATGACTTTATTCGTAACAAAGTAAGGAGCATTGAGGATTTTAGGGAGGATTTTGGATTGGATAATACCAGAACTCTATGGCTAAATAGAGCCCCAAAGCACTAATGCGTAAGTCTAATAAGGTCTTATGATAGTCATGTACACGAGTCTTTTTTAATTAATTGGGAGCTTAGAGCGTTTGTCTAATTGTGCAGAATTTTATCTAATATAAAGGGGGACCGGAAAGTAATGTCGTTTCATTTTTTTATGACGTTCGTTAACGCCAAAGATGGTTGTCCAAGTTCAGATCCGGTAAATTTGATCTCCCTAACTCCTGAAGATTAGGAAGATCAACAACTATAGACAACGACATGCTAAGGACAGAAAAGGAAGCAAATCCATGCCAAACAATCGAGGAACAGTCAAGTGCCCTTAGGCAACTTTGCACGTCCATCCAGAAATATTTACACCCGGAATTGTATTTATTGGAATTTATATTATTGTATTTCATATACTTAGAACTTAGGTTTATTAGTAGAATATTTCTCATTTATGGAGACATCTTCATCCCTTACTTCCTTTTGCAGACTGTGAGCGGTCCTCGACTGGGGGAAGTCCTCCAGGAGATCGACTCGCTGAATCAGGAGTCGAACAGGCTCCAGGCAGACATGCTTCGCCTCCAGGAGGACATCCAGAGGAGATTGGCAGGGCTGGATGTGCCCTTCAACCCCCAGGTCATTGAGCAGCCAGCGACGAATCCACCACCACCTCCACCTGTTGTTGAAGACGCCAAGAGGCAGACACCGCCTACAACAACAGAATTTCCAGGTATGAATTAGAAGAACCAAGCTTATATTTTATTTATATACACCAATTATCCTACCTTTACTTCCATTTCAGACGTCCAGGAAGACTTCGTTCTGCCCTGCAACATGGATACCGGAGAGGAGGGACTTTGTCGACCTCTTGTCAAGTGCCTGACGTTCTACGCTGATGTACCGGATCTGAGGAAGCAGCCTTGTCCTCTGGGCAATAACGAACAGCAAGGTGTCTGCTGCCCGCTGAAGACTCCAAAAGTTACCGGTGAGTAGTGAGATCCATAGGATAATATCTACAGACCGGTGAATAAGTGTTTAAGTCGAATTTCCTCCAAACTGAGATTCTTGTACTAAGGGAAGCGAAATTGTGTTAATTTCTTGGTGAATAAAGCACTAGGCCCGCATAGGTTTGAAAAGGAGTTATTTCTTATACCACGACCCATTTCAAGCCAAAAACTACGATATTGGGACGATTCCGCTTCCCTCAATATAGATATAGTTAACTCTCTCTCTGGACGAAATTCGCCTTGACAACTTACTGACTAGGGCTGCAGATATCGCTCCATCAAAAGAA
Organism: Troilus luridus; assembly: GCA_964056705.1. Taxonomy (NCBI): domain Eukaryota; kingdom Metazoa; phylum Arthropoda; class Insecta; order Hemiptera; family Pentatomidae; genus Troilus; species Troilus luridus. The sequence goes on from OZ057412.1 coordinate 14,803,015, forward strand.
CAACGACATAACTCAAAAAACCTAATTTTTTTATCTATTTGAAAGTTCCATGTGAGCTTAAAAAATATTAAAATCAAAAGATTGGATTCCTATTTGAATGATGGTATTGAAATTCTTTTATTAACCATTAGAAATATTTGAAAGCTTGAATCTTTTTGGATCTTATATTATTATTCCCAGAAAAGTACAAACATGGTAAACTAGAAATATGAATTTATTTTAAAAACATGTTGGGAATGGAATATCAAATATGCCGTTGCTAATTTAATTGCTAATGTATAAAACGCTAATTATTGAGTTAAATAATTTTTTGTGGCAAGGATAACTGCTGATAATCGATGCTACTGGTCTCTAATGAAAATATTTCGGAACCGAAATATATACAGAACTCTCAAAATAAGAGTGTATCGTACTGTCCTTCAACAAGTGGTCATGTATCGAAGTTAGTCTTGGACGCTGACACGCAACGATGAAAGGCTGTTAAACATGTGGGAAAATTCTCAGAAAGATCTTTGGCCCTACAAAAGAAGGAGATCGCTAGCGGATGAAGACAAACGAGTAACTTAGAAATCTATAAGGTATACCAGATATTGTTGCGAGGATAAGATGGCAAAGGCACGTACAAAGAATTGAAAGAAGTATACAGAAAAAAATAATGACGGAGGAACGCCCTGGGGAAAGGAGGACCAGAGGGAGAATTCGTTGGTTGCAGGATGTGGAGGAGGATCTTCGGACGTTGGGTGTCGACAAATGAAGAAGGGGAGCCGAAGACGGAGTGAGGAGGATCACTGAGTAGGCCAAGGCCCAGCAAGGACCATAGATAGATAGATCGATATGTCATTTTTTTCTGAAGGAGCGATCTATTTAATCGTAACGTTATCCATAAAGTCTCGTATGATAAGAAACATAACCTGTACTGCTACAATCCATGAAATATTTTTGATACAATAGATGGTAAGGAATGTACTGAATCCAAGCTCCATCCAAATATCATCCAAACTAACGAAACCAGAGAAGAGTGGCGTACTATGTTGGAGGAGGCCAGTACCCGTACAAAGGGTTGTAGCGCCACATAGATAGATACACATTATAGAGAATGGGTGAGCCCCAGTAGGATCTCAAGATCCCACAGAGTCGATTCATGACTGTTAAGGGAATACATTTTTTCTACCACAGCCGGTCTCAAATTCGCAACCTTGAGATATGGAATCAAGCTCTAATTGTATTAAATAATAATAAATAAGGCATTCTTTATTATTATTCTATATTATTTAAAGTTATGATTGATTTTGACGTCATCTCATTACAATGGCTCAGGAGATAAACAATACCTACTCAACGTATCCTTTTAAGTTGAGGTTAGTGCCATAATTATGTTTATAATTAAATACAACTGACAATTTCCTTAATTTACAAAATGTACGAAATGGGTTTGTCAACTAAGTTCACTAGCGCTATAAAAAGTCTTTACGAAAACACGGAGGCAGTGGTCTGGACAAAAGATGGAGTTACGGAGTCATTCAAGACGGGGATGGGGGTCAAGCAGGGATGTGTACTGAGTCCATACCTGTTTACTCTTTTCATAAATGATTTAGCGGAGAATCTCGGGGGAGGAGTCATAGTGGGGCATAAGAAAGTGAATATGTTGGCTTATGCTGACGATATTGTCCTAATATCAGATAATCCGGTTGGTTTGCAGTACATGATAGGCAATTTAGAAATCTATTGTAAAACATGGAATTTGTTTGTAAATCTGGACAAATCAAAAATTATAGTATTTAAGAAGAATAATAGAGGCAAAATGTGTACAAAAAAAGAGAAATGGTTCCTAAATAATGAGCAAATTGAATGTGTGAAATCATACAAATATCTAGGGGTGGTGATGTGCAATAACTTAAAAATGAAATATGACATTAAAGAAAAAGTAAGTAAGGCAAAAGTTGGGATTAATATGATGTGGAGAGAACTGTTCAAAAATCCAGAAGTGCCATTAGAGTCAAAATTTAAAGTATTTGAGTCAACAATTAAAAATGTCATAACCTATGGATGTCAAGTTTGGGGCCACAAATATTTTGAGGAAATAGAAAAAGTTGAAAGGTATTTCATTAAAAAAATTTTTAAATTACCGGTTAATACCCCAAATTACTTTGTGTACTTAGAAATGAATAGAAAATTAATACACATGTACACACTAAAAATGCAATCCAATTATATTTTAAAAATACTAGATTATAAAGAAAATAGGCTATGTACAGTTATAGCAAGAGAAATAATAAAACAAAACATATCATGGTTTAAAGAGTGGGGGGAAATTGCAAAAAAAATAAATTATAGACTGGATTTAACTTTAAACTCCGTGGATACTTGGGAGGGAGAAATGTTCAAAATGTTGGAGCGGTACAAAGATTATTTTATCCAAGTTTGCCATGCAAAAGCAGCAGAGGGCACACACCACGGCCTCTATAGCTCATTAAATAAAACAATAGATTATAATAGACATTTTAAAGCAACAAAAAAAATGAGCGTAGTTATGAAATGTAGAGGGGAACTTCTGAATCTAAATTACAAACCATTTGAAATTGATTCGCAAAATATACAGCTATGCTCACTGTGTAATCTGAAAGAAATTGAAAACAGTTTTCACTTCCTGGCAGTGTGTCCCGTCTTAAAATTGTATAGAAAAAAATTCTTAAAATATGAGCTGATATCAAAACAAAAATTAATAGATATTCTGAATGGAGAGAATTTTATAGGTTTATATAATTTTGTAAGTAATGCAGGTCGTTATAGACATTTTTTAATTTCAGAATTTAATTATTAATGTCAAAAAGAAATTTGATTTAAGTTTTCTTGTTGTTTAGTAGTTTAATCAAACTCCCGGCAGACGGTATAAGTACCATGCTGTGGTTGCTAATGTGAAAAATAAAATTAAAAAAGAACAGTTGTAAATATTTTAATAAAGAGCATTTTATATCTATCTATATCTATCTATCTATCTACAACTGACAATTTCCGTTCGCAAATCTCGGCCAAGAGATCAAGAACCCCCCACGGAGTCCTTTTCAGTCGAGGCCAAACTGAAATTTCATTACGGCCATTAGTTGATAATCCCCAGGTCACCGGAAATAAAGAACAAAAACCATTTTTGTATAACATAAAGAAAGTAATATTTTTAAGAATTTCAATGAATACGAATTGTAAAATTAAATGCAATGCAGCCAGTTACCACAAATTCCACTAGATAGCATTAGTGAGGCACTGAGTATTCATTATGCGGCAGTACTTTGGAGTCGTATTAAATTGACTAATGAAAATTCAAGTATATAATTTTTCCAATAGTTTGAAATTTCCTTTGCAACTTTTTAAAAATTTTCATTTTTTTAAAATTTTCAATCATTGGTAATTGACAAATATACAATACAAGTTCAAACATGCTGATTCCATTACTATGGAAACGTTATCTCAATAGCCGGATACATATATTTGGTTTTTCCCTGAAGTGTGAGTAGTTGCCCAATTACCTAGAGGAAGCTAACTGTTCCCTAATTACCTTACGAGTCTAATCAACGTTCATATCTCATAATTCCTATGACGCATTCGTGTTCCTTATAACAGTATAGGATGGTTATTCTTCGAAATGTTTTTTCTTCATTCATCCACTTTTCCTTACCTATTTTTATTTTTTGGCGTTTAAGCTCCTTTGTTACTACTGTTATGGCAAATGATACGAATTATTTCTTAAAGCTTTTACCTGGTTCTTGTCAGAATAGGATGTTACATATAATGTTCATTACATAGACCCTACAAGAAATAAATAAAGGATTAATTATTAAATTTTAAAAGATACATTTTCCAAGAAGAATGAAATCCTTTAAGACCTCCAGGTAAAGCACCACTTCGTAAAATGGCAGTCCTGAGTCTAAGGAGTGTCAGCTACTCGTTTAAAGATCCCTATTCTAATTATACCTGGATAAGCAAAATTTATGATTTCTATTGAAGCATAAATGGGTGACCTGTGGTCTAGTGGTTAGCATAGCAAACTACTAAGCCCGAAATCGCGGGTTCGTAGCCCGGCAGGTGGCCCTAGGATTTATTAAAGAGAGAAAAAAAATCCTTAGTTATGCCGTCCTTCGGAAGGGACGTTAAACGGGGGGCCCGAGCCTGTACGATGTCAGGTACTCGTTAAAAATCTCTATCGTAATTAAACATGGATAGGCAAAATTAAGAGCTCCCAATGTAGCATCGTCCGATTAGCCATAGCAGCATAAAGTGACGTTAAATGATATAAAACAAACAATGAAACAAGTAAAAATGGCTAGTAATATTTTTTAAAGATTATTAAGTAATTATTTTCAATAAGTTTAAAAAAAAGAATTGAATGGTGAACAAAAAAATTAATTTTATCCTAAAAACGAGGGATGCTTTTTTAGATATAAGTTATAATGGCTCGACTTTTACCAATATCAGTGAATAAAATATTTACAATTAACATCAAGCACCCGAAGCTTTACGACGATACAATATTTTTTGTTCATCATTCAATTCTTAATTGAAAATTATTTCTACTTATTATGAGAGCGGAGTGGCTCTGTGATAGAGAACTGAGTCGCCACGCCAAAAACCCTGAATCGATTCCCGCTTCCGGCAACACCTTTATTTAGTTTGTTAGCAGACGGAAATGTACCCTATGGGATCTAGGACCCTCCTGGGGCTCACCCAGCCTCTATAAAGTGCGTACCCAATATAAGGGGGAAAATCTGGCAGTTGAGCGTTACCTAGGACAAATCACCTCCCTGCACAGCCGTTGTCCATGAAACAGTACAGTCTCTACCATGTACTGAGCCCTAGGCCCGTTCACAGGTTGTAGTTGTACATTTTTTTCTCTACTTATTAGTTTTGTTTACTATTAAGAGTGTTTTTTAAACTGTTATTTATTTTCTACTTTTGTAGTTGTTTTTTTTAACTTTTTTTTTTTAAACTCCCTAGTTGATCTTACCAGGAGTACTATGCTTGTCTCAACGATTAAGCCATTTATGCTTTAGTGCTTGGCATATCCATGTCTTCGGTTATGAAAAATCGTTAATCCTAAAGATCCTGGTCATGATAATGAGAGGAACTTATCAAATTATTGTATTGTCATCGGTCCTCGAGAAGCGTGCAAAGTTTCAATTCGATGTTTCGAAGCGGGCGAAAATCTAGTTCGAAGATTTGGTTACATACATACAGGTGAAGCTAAAATATGCCTGTTAAAAATGAATGTATCAGTTAAAATATGAAAGAAAATTCGATTATAATAATTCGTTTGCAGCTGACATGGAAGTAAAAATCGATATTTAAATATCGATTGTACGTTGCAGTGCGAGTCGACTGTCGACCTTCAACATCCTACTTTACCGAGTGGGTGGGATATCATTGACCGCAATGGCGTATTCTTTTTGGCTGAGTCAGATGATTGACAAAAATCACTTCAACATTTGATTGCGTCAAAGATGACCCTCAAGGCTAATTCAAGTGTCGTTTAATATAAATAATAATTCTTTAACCTAAAGAGAGTTACCTCACAGTAAATACTTCGCGACGTTCTTGAATACATTGGTACAACAATAGAGCTCTACGGTGAATTATGTAAAATCAGCAAGTCATTAATAATACCACATGTATAATGAAGATCATCAATTTCCCAGTGCCATATAAATCACCTGGAGAGAAAGGAAACCACACGGGAGAAGAATAGTCACGAAGTACCCCTGTGTTCATGTAATTGTCTATTTTTAGCGGACAGTTCGCAATGTCAACACATACTTAATTATACTTACAACAAATACTTAATGCAGTAGATCCAGCCTTCTGTCAGCCCTGAAGATGGCCTACAACGTAGGTCGAAACGTCGGCATATATAATAAATAAGTTTGTCTTATTTAGTGTTTTTTTGACTGCACCCCCAAACTGTCTATATCCCACACATACTTAATTTATTGTCTACTATTTTTTTTTCTTTTGTTTATGTATTTACCTACCTGTGTTTAAAAAAAAACAAAAAAAAACCTGTACCACTACAACCCATAAAAGGTCTGGGGTTCAGTACATGGTAGAGACTGTACTGTTTCATGGACAACGGTTCTGCAAGGAGGGTTGGTTTAAAAAAATAATACATTGAAAATAAGCTGATTATCTGGCACAAAACGAGTCAGTTTCAAAACTGAGCGATGACCCCATTGCTTCTCAATAAACGCATTAATAGAAATTATCATAACTGAAATCGAAAATAGCTATGATCCAGCACGATTGTCTTAGAATATAATTAACTAGAAAAAGATGTGAAATTAAGGATTACAAATATCAACAAATGCTAAGTGACGCTCATGAAAATTGTTTCAAATCGAAATATATCCCGAGAGATCAAAATGCACCCGAGAGATCAAAATGAACCCGAGAGATCCTTACAAAGCAACAAGAGAGTTTCATTAATGTTTGTGAGAGGGAAATCCAATGATTTCGAAAATTAATATGTTATTTTATCCATATCGTTAAAACGGTCAGTCAAAATTATTTTAAAAGTTCATAATTGTATTATTCTTGCAGGTGGAGGACCAACCAGCAGCGGTGTACTCCGTTCCCCCCCACCTCCTCCAGTACAGATACCGCCACTGACACCACAAAACCTGGAAACGGCTGCAGAGACCGGTGTCGAAGCCATCAAGGAAAGATTCCAACTGTTGGTCAACCTCTTCTCCAGGGGTATCATCGTGCAGCCGGGTACTCCGGCAAAGTGGCACCTCGACTTCTTCCCCACGACCAACGAGACCTTGGCTGTAGGAGATGAAGCGCAGAAAAATATCCAAGCCTCTAAGGCACTTGTCGATGAGTGAGTAAGATAGATAATATAGTATCTCGATGGTTATTTCAGTTCAACTTCACTAATTTATTAACAAACGAAAGACTGTCAGGAATAAATAGAGAATAGTAAAGAATTTTTATTAATCATATTAAAAAAATACTTTACCAACACAAACCATGACGAGTATTGGGTTCAATTCATGGTGTTACGGGCTACTGGGTGTAAAATGGACTAAACTATTACTTAATTCAAGAATCTAATATTTATTAACAAATTAACAAGAATACAATGAGATTATTTAAAACAGTTAAATTATTAAACTAATATCAATATACAATAATAATATTCTACTAAATGTTATCTAATTTCTAAGATAATATACAAATAATATAAGATATTGTTTATACTAAGTAACTAAACTATTTATATAAATTTGTACAAATACAATAATATTACACTATAGTTTACAATTACAAATTAACACTTACAGTTCGCTAACTAAAGTCCACCGACCGTAAGACTCTTCAAATATGACAAACTGCCACACAGTTTATTACACTTATTACACGGTCACTAATTGTCACTGTTGCTCACTAAGCACTTATTACAGACTGATACTAATACTAACTAACTCACACACACTGCCACTAGTTAACGACTGCTACTCACTGGCTTATTACAGACTCGTCTTATTACTACTGCTCTTATTACTGACTGCCGCGGCCGAAAACGCTGTCCTTTTTATATAGGCAAGGTAGGTCGTGGTGGGGCATTACTCGGAACAAGATCGAGAACCATCCAGGCCGATCCAGGTTGAACGAGATTGGCCTCGGCAACTTCTTTAATCCCTTCCGCTTAATCCCATTGTTTGCCTAATCCTGTCAGCCGGTCCTACTTCCTGCTCTGACCGTAACAATGGTAAAGACTGTAATGTTTCTAAGCGTTATGTAGTACATGGAAGTATTTTGATTGAGATCACGCCCAAATGCCAGGTTTTTGCAGTAATGGACGTGCGTTTCAGGAGTCTCCATATCAAATGAACAAAAATTCATTTGACACCTCTAAGAGCAGCGAACCCGATGGCTCGATGGCGATACCTCCAATCTCTCACTACAAACCTCCGTCCACGGACAACTACCCATACCTAAATCCGTTTCCTAACTCTTAACGCAATCCTCCGACCTACGCCTCGGTCTAGCCCTTTGGACGTTTACCAGTCGGTACAGCGTTTATTAACTTTTTAGGAATTCATTAGTAACTCCACCTAACTGCTTTACAAGATCACCTTAGCGATGCTAGCACTTCCATTAAATTAACCGAGTGCATGCTCTACGACTATGCGTTGTCTGATCTCATTAATTCTCCAGGGGTCTCATCCTTTTTCGGACCAATATTCTGCGCAATGCCTTATTTTCTAATACCTTAAGGCGTTGTTCATGCTTCAGTGTTAAAGAACATTTGGAAGTTAAAACAAATTGATATGCGTAAAATGGCCAGTTGCACTTTCTGACTATAAGGAATAAAACAAAAAAATACTCATCTCAAGAGGAGAAAATATAGGTTTTAACGAAAGGGGCATGACTATACTGCTATAAAACCGCTATTTTAGACAAACGTTTTATTGTTAATTAAGCAGTAATTATTAATTACACTTATTATTTTCCTAAATAACGTGCGACTGTAATCCATGAAGGATATTGGGTTCAATATGTGTGTTAGGAACCGTACGGTTTACAAGCCAACAGTTATGCAATGAGGTTATTTGACTGTTATTATACTGAACCACCAGGTTTTCCCCCAATTAAGGGTATCCACTTTAAAGAGGCTGACTGAACTCTAAGAGGATCTCTAGTCCCACAGGGTCGATTCTATTAACCGAATAAGTAAATTATCTGCAACAACTGACCTCCAACTCGGGACCTAGATGTTCCTCTGGCTTACTAAGGACCTCTGAGCTTCCTTCCATCTTTAGAAAAAAAGTAATTTGGATAATATTGGGTTGTAACATATGAAATGTTAGTGAAGGTGTAAATTTAAATTATTAGCAAACAAATTATTAAACAATACTTTTATTAATCAAAATAGGATCCTTCACTTTCAATACACTTCTCCCAACGTGAAACAAGCATTTCTATCCCCGCTCTGTAGAAATTAGGTGTCAAGTAAGAAGCGAAGTCTTGGAAGACCGATTTCAGGGCATTTTCGTTGTCAAATATTTTATTTCTTAAAAAATTATCCAAATAACGAAAGAAGTAAAAATCAGTAGGGGAAAGGACCTGAGAATATGGTGGGTGAGGAAGGACCTCTATATTCAGCTCCTGAAAAAAAAAAATCGAGTGAGCTGCTGGGCCTCAGTTAATTCATGTGGTACCCATATTTCCAGGTGTTTTGTCTTACCAAGCTCCTTAAGGTGCCTGCAAACAGTCCTGTCACTTGCACCAAGTTGTGAACCTAATTCACGAGTGGTTTGGGAAAGGCCCGCTTCGACCTCTCTTTCAACTTTTCGTTGTCCAACTTAGTCTTCGGCCTACTACGTTCTTTGTTGGTAAGGTCATAATCCCCAGACCGAAATTTTTCAAACCAACAGAAGATTGTTCTTTCGCTCACTGTATCTTCGCCGTAACAATATTAATGTTTCAGAACGCCTCCGTGACGCTATGGCCAAGTTTAAATTCGTAGAGAAAAATTATATGAATTTCCGTGGAAGACATAATTTTATTCTTATTTATTTTTAAAGCCTTGCTTCACATTCAAAAGGAAAAGTAAGACTGATTATGAAAAAGGATTAAATGATCTTTCAAACGGTATACATAACATAATTGTGTGTGTACAAATAATCTAATCCCTAATGGAAAGAAAACTGTAAATAAACAAAACTGACATTTCATCCGTTACGACCCAATATAAAGAAACCAGTTACATTTTCTGAATGGGAAAAAAAAATTATCAAGAGGTGGAAAAATATATTTTAACGGCAGAAACAAGTTTAAACGGTTAGTAAACAGATATTTTAAAATAACATATTATTTTAAACTTAACAGTTACTTTTAAATAACTAGTTATTATTAAGTGAACTTGCTTTCCTAAACCGGTCCTTAAATCAGCCTTTATATATCGAATTCTTCGTTGGACAAGGCATGGTACTTCAGCCAGCAACCACCACGAACATTTTTTTCTCGAAATTATTTTTAATAACTTCTTCCTTATATTTTTACAAACAAATAGGATTAAACTGAGTTTTATCTTTTATTAAAAAAAAAAAAACATTAATAAAATTTAGTTTTAATCAAATTTTATCAAATTTGAATGATTTAAATGAGAAAATAGGGTAATTTAAAAAAAAAATTATATTGTTTTGCAAAAACAATTATGCCCTACTGATAACTGCTTATCTGCGGCCAGCGCACCTACAGAGACTTTAATGCTAGCATTAGATTCGTTAAAGTCACTGAATTTTTAGCTACTGATTACACTGAATTTCTACTTTTGTAATCGGTTTATAAAAAATAATTATTACTGCTTCCCCACAAATTTTTAGGTAAGTTTAAAGATAAATATCATACAATAATCGATTCTTTGAAAATGCGTCTATCCGCGACTTTTCTACGAGAAAATGAGGCCGAATTTTTTCATCAAAATTGGCAACGAAATCACAGATTACTTCAGGATAATCCTCAAAACTCGACTTTGTTATCAGCCTTTTTTTCAAGAAATGGCGACTGATTTGGCCTATTTATGGATAAATTAAGGAGATGGAGAATTCTGGAACTATTACAACAATAAATTTAAAAAATAATGAATGAAAAACCCATGTACCTTTGGAACCCAAGAAGAGTATTGGGTACTGGTATTGGGTAGAGACTGTATTGTTTTTAGGTTGTGGTTGTGGTGGGATGTTCCTATCCCCAAATTAAAAGTAATATATAATAAAACCAATATGTAATCAAATATAATATAAACTTCAGCTCAAAGCCCACATTCTAAAAATAACTACAGCTTTGCCACTTATAGTTTAAAGATAAAATTCCAATGACTAAGTGATTAAAAGCTACTTGCCTCTTCAGCATAGTCTAAATTAGGACATCATTTAACTCCCACAACCAGATTTGAATCTGGAACCTTCAGCATAGTAACAGAGGACACTACTCACTGAGCTAATCCACTCCCTAAAAAAATAATGATAAAAGAAATCTAAATTAAAAATAATAATAAAAAAAAATTGTATAGTGATTTGCAGTCTTTTTATTACCAACCTAATTTATTTCTTTATTAACCGCTAGTTTTTCATGTTTGTATCTGTATTATAAATTTGATTGTTGTTGATTTTAATGGGAATATTTTAATATTTTTCTGTATTTGTTTCAAGCTTTTTGTTTGATTTTATTCTTTTTTATTTATTTTTTTCTTTCTTTACTTACTTTGAGTAAAGTACTTTTCTTTGTGTCTTATTAATTAATTGAATTCTTAATTATAGAAAAATTTACTAAAAGTTAACCTGATTATCAATTAGGTTCAGCCTATCTCCAGCCCAGGGAACCTTCGCCCTGCCCAAGTTCAGCCTGTTGAACACAGTCCTCGCTGACACCTGTCCTCCAATCATAAGGTGCTTTGCAGCCAAATACAGGACAATAGACGGCTCTTGCAACAACCTCAGGAACCCGCACTGGGGCCAGGCAGGCACAGCACTACAGAGAATCCTGCCACCAAAATATGCGGACGGTATTTTATTTTATATTATAAATAAATTTTCATTAATGTCAAATCACTATTTATTGACATTTATGCACATCCACGATTAAACGTTTTCAGGAGTCAACGCACCGAGAACTGGTGAATTCGGACCTCTTCCTAGCCCAAGGTTGATAACTCTGTTCTATGCAACTGATGTGGAGTTTCCATCGAACAATTTCACCATGATGGTAATGCAGTGGGGGCAATTTCTAGATCATGATCTCACACACACTCCGATTTCAAGAGGTGGAACAAATTAATAATACTAATCTATATGTTAAATTTATTTTTAGAATAATATAGTGTTTCAGGAATAATTTATTGAAGGTTTCTATAAATTGTCTTGAAAGAAAAAATAATAAATACTCAAAGTTTCTATTAATCTTCTCTTTTTTTTTAAAGTTATTTAATGAGATTTACAACTGTATAACAGAATACATCGAGTAAATATAACGAATGTATACATTGACATGAAAAGACAAGTAGAGAAACTACCCAGTGGTAGTACTCAAATAGCAAGTTCAACTTAGAAGATCACGAGGCTATCTTCTTTTCAGACGCCTTGGAGTATTATCAGGAATTGAAGAGGTTGCGAGGTTTGAAACTAGTGGGTTTGAATGGAAATGAAGTTTGTTATGGAAAGATTGATATCGGATTCGGGCCAAATCATCAGCAAATTGGACATTAAGGTCATTATGGATTACTTTGTTCGTAACAAAGTAAGGAGCAATGGCGATTTTACGAAGGATTTTGGATTGCAAGGATAGAATACGAGAGGAATTCGATGGTTTAGTGAAGCCGCTAAGCTCTATTCCGTAAGTCCAGAGGGGTCTAATGAATGTCATGTATATGAGTCTTTTGTACTTAATTGAGAGTTTAGAGTGTTTGTCTAGTAAATGTTGAAGTAGCCTAAAAATGGCATGATGTTCAATTAATCTATAGTTTAAAAATTCTAAAAAAATATTACATGTCTCTTTCCCTTTAAAGCAGAAATAAGAAAGATTTCCTCTGAGTGGACAAAAGCAATATTTATCTATGTTTTAGGATTTTAAATTAGTTGCCAGAATTTTCTTCACCAATTTAATTTTCAATTTATAATTTTGAAAGATTTAAATACAGGCAAATAACTCTCCAAAACAAACTTTCATTTGCATTTGCAAAGTTATTTGATAAGCTATGATACAGACTACCGAATTCATTATTATATTAGTTAAATAAATGTTAAGAACATTATTTGAAAGAATGAAATTATTGAAGTATTAGCCCTAAAAAATAATTGTTATAAATTAAAATAAAATCAATTAAATGATCCTTTATATTCATCCTTCTCTAAAAAAAGAATAATGTTATTCACTAAATTTTTAATGTACAGGAATAACAGCCCTAAAATCGAAATAATGGAATAAGATGTAGCTTGTTTTATTTTTTAAATCAATGCATTCCATTTTTTTCCATTTAAATTCAAAAACAGTGCTACATTTTGCTTAATAACTTAAAGAAGTAAGGAATACTGGCTTTGTGTTTGCCAATCTAAAAAAAAAATATTATTTAACTGATCGAGGACAACAAAAGATTAAACAAAAGTAATTCCTTGATCATTGCAAGGCAATGGCGATAAAATATTAAAACCATATAATTGACAGATTTTCTACATATGTAAAATAATAAAATGAATTGAAAATCAGCTGATTTTCTGGTTCAATTCTCTAAACAGCTGATTCTCTAAAAATCATTTTAAAAAATCAAATGGATGTTTTTTTGTAAGACATCGAGTTCCTTAATTTCAAAGGTATGGAACCATAAATAAACTTTTTTTTTTATGAAAACAAACCATTTTTATATATATATTTTTTCTATTTCATTGAATGTTAGAAATTATAAAACTTATTTCGGACAGGAGCTAGTGGCAGTGGAATATCTTGCTGCAGAGATGGGCAAGTAATCAGCCCAGAACTCAGGCATCCAGACTGTTTTCCAATTGAACTCCCGAGAAACGACAGAGTTTTCGCACCATTCGGAGAACGATGCATGGAGTTTGCCAGATCTCTACCATCACCAAGGCCAGAATGTAACTTTGGCCCAAGGGAACAGGTACTATTTATACTCCCTTCAAAATTTTTTATATAATTTGAATTATATATGACATCAGAATAATATAAATATAATATTCTTTTAGATGAATCAAATAACTGGTTACCTCGATGCTTCTAACATCTACGGTTCAAACCGCGATACAGCAAGGGGTCTGCGGTTGTTTAGAGGTGGATTCTTAAGAGCACAAAATATCAGAGGAAGAGCCTACCTTCCAGGAAATCCAAATGAATGTACAGACAGAACCAACAGATTAGCTTGTTTCACTGCAGGTAAATATGAAACTTCATTTTAAAAATAAAATAGTTACAGAAAGTAGTGAAACTAAATCGAAATGTTTAAGTAGTCTTCAACTGATTTAGGCATTTAATCCTTTACTCCTGAGGTGAGCATATTTACCCAGTATTACTTACATGGGGTCCATGTAGACCTAAAAGTTGACTTATTTTTTAAATCAAGAATATTTGGAATAACAATTAATTAGCTCTATTATATTAATATGTATTTGATGTATAAATCATACATTTGATTACATGACAACAAAATTGAATGATCTAAAAGCATAATCTGTCTATTTCATAATAACTAAAATATTTTTGAGGACTGGAATAATATAATAATTATATAATAGTTTGCAATATGTATAAATAGTTTTTCAAAATTCTTGTTAAAAATTATTACCATATATCTAAAGAATAAAAAAAAAACCTAAGAAAGGCAAATATATTTTTAAAAACAAAAAGAAATAGTGAGAAATTTCCTAGGAATTTTATTGAGTTTTAAGTTTAAAGTTTTTTAACCTAAGAAATTAATTTCAATATCATCCACAACAGGAGACGGAAGGGTAAATGAACAAATCGACTTGGCATTGATACACACTGTGTGGCTTCGCGAGCACAATCGGATTGTTTCCATTCTGCAGAGGATCCACCCTGAATGGTCAGATGAAGCACTATTTCAAGAAGCCAAACGTATTGTCATTGCGGAGTATCAGCACATCACATACAACGAATATCTTCCAATATTGTTAGGTATTAAATTTTGAAACACTATATTATTTTTAAATTTGTTTATTAATATTATAACAATACAACAATTAAGTATAATGGCCTGAATGCATGAATGAAGGCAAGTAGAGAAACCCCCTCCCCTGGTAGTACTAAAACAACAAATTCAACTTAAAAGGTCACAAGGCCATCTTCTATTCAAATACCTCGGAGGATTATCGGGAATTGAAGAGGTAGCTAGGTTTGAAACTAGTGGATTTGAGTGGAATTAAAGTTCATCATGAAAGAAATGATATCGGGTTCAGCCCAAATCAGCAGCAAATCCACTTTAAGGTCATTATAGATGACTTTATTCGTAACAAACTAAGAAGCATTGAAGATTTTACAAAGGATTTTAGATTGTAAAGAACGTATACGAGAAGAATTCGCTCTACCCCATAAGTCTAAATAGGTCTTTTAATAGTCATGTATATGATTATTTTTTAAGTAACTGGGAGCTTAGAGTGTTTGTCTAGTAACTGATGAAGTAGCCTGAAATAGGGAACAGTTTCCTGTTGTTTCAGCTTAGTATGAGGATTCCAAGTTAAATATTTGCCAAGATGTAGTCCGAAGTACCAGATCTGTTCTACAGGAATCTCTTGAATGTTTTTCCATTGCCCCCAACTTGATCATGGTTGATCTTATTTAAACATAAGATCTAATAATGAATTTTATTATAGTATAAACTTTAATGTTGTTATTAAGGTAAAATAATCAAATGAACTTTGTGCAACGATGAGCTTTGTTTCTTTCTGCCTTTCCCCAATCAAAATGTATGCTACATTATTGAAAAAAAAATTGGAATTGCCAATATAACTAATTTTTCTCTATTTGTATTTTTTTTTTTTTGAAGTATGAAAACTATAATTTATTATAAATCTCTTGATGCATGATTACCATTATGCCTAACCTGACAACTTTTGTAAAAGATATTACTTAAAAGCAATAAAATAAACCTATTGTTTCTAATAGAAGACCAAAATGTCACTATAAAATATAATATATTGAAGTAAAAATTTTGCAAAAAAAAATTACTTAAACCACTAGCGGATTAAATTATTATTTACCTTAATTGCTTAATACTGTAATAATTGTAATAATGGAGGCGGTCTCGTGTGTCCCTTCTCTATGATGAGAGGAAGTAGTTCTTCCCTTCCATTTGTAGACAATATTTTCTTGGTTCATTCTCATACCAATCCATCAACTCTCAAACCCCATCCTACAACTACAGTCCCCTTCAATTCAAATCTTCAGACCAGCACGAGGTAACGAGATCTCGCCTTTCCAGTCTTTATACTCATTCCCGCAGACCAAAAAATTTGAGCATTCCTTTCTCGCCCGTTCCATCACCATCTCAATTCAATTCCTCTTAATATCATTAATTTCTCTTCCTTTTCCCCATATAACCCCCCTTCCTTTTCCAACATCTCATTTCCCAATTGCTTTAATGGATCAGTATTAAATAATGGCTTTTATCGTTTATTATTTTTTATTGTAACTTCTCCACATTATGAAAATAAGTAATTACTTTGTAGCTTATGTTTTTATTAGCTTTTAATTTCTTAAGTTGGTCAATATTTTGTCACAAAATGTTCTTTTTCTTTTCATTTACAATTTTGGTACTTTTGTAAATACCATGTCATTTTTATTATCTTGCTTTCTGGTCAGACATCTATTATGTTTCTTTTTCTGTTCATTTTTGTTATTCCATAGGGACCTAGTCCCAGAATTAACTATATTACTATTCTATTCTTATAATTTTAATACAGGTCGAGCATATATGGAAAAATCAGCATTGGCACCGAAAGATAAGGGATGGAGCACGTTATATGATGCCAATCTTAATGGAGGAATAACAAACGTCTTTGCGACTGCTGCTTTTAGATTTGGACACAGTCAGATACAGAGTTTTCTTCAGTAAGACATTTTATTTAATTTTTTAAACACTTGCAAATTATTTGAAAGCGATACTAATTAGTTATGAATAATAGTGGCTATGGAAGGTTTGGAAATCTCAGACAAAATCTAGAAATGAGCAAAAATCACTTTGCTCCGTTCATGCTTTATAATGAAGGAGCAGTCGATGATATGTTGAGAGGACTTGCAGCACAACCGATGCAGAATGTTGACAGGCACTTTACCAACCAAGTAAGTAAATTATCGTATAACATAAATTGGGTTTATGGTTTCTATTTTTTAAAAATACCATAATTTCAGTGAGATAAAATGAATAATTATAACTGTAAAGATAGTCAATAACTTTATAAATTAATCATTCATATAATTAACTTTGGTTTTAGATTACAGACCACTTATTCCAAGGAAACCTCGATATTGGACTGGATCTTGTTTCACTGAATATCCAGAGAGGTCGTGATCATGGTCTTGCTCCCTACAATGACTGGAGAGAAGTCTGTGGTCTTCGTAGGGCTCGCAGGTGGGAAGATCTCGAAGAACACATGGAACCATCGGTACAGTTACAGCTATGCTTAATGTTTCTCATAAAAAGTATGGTTATCACCGCATTTTTAACACATTTGAAATTTACAGACCATCGAGGTGATTGCTCGACTGTACCAAAATGTTGAGGATATAGACCTTTTTGTCGGAGCTATGGGAGAAAATCCAGTGCAAGGTGCTATTTTGGGACCAACATTTTTATGTCTCATTGGTGATCAATTTGCCAGGCTACGGAGAGCTGACAGGTTCTTCTATGAAGAAGCTAATCAACCTTCTTCATTCACTTCTGGTAGGTTGATCAATTATTTTATTGTGACAATAACAATAAATATAAATATACAGCGGACGAAACACCCTATCTTATTATCTGCCTATGCGATAGGTTGGCCAGCATAAGGTTTACAACCTCTGGCATGGACAGAGTCACTAAACCCAGGCAGTGCGATCTAATCAATCCGGCAAGCTTACTCAAATTTGCCGGTTCGGCTGAATTAAGATTATAATAATCGCATCTATCAGTGGGGCGCACAATAGATCAACAATGGCCGTAGTGCAATTTTTATGCCCACCTTAAAAAAATTGCCCACAAAAAAACAAAACAATAAATATTTAATTATTTCATTCATATTTTATCTTATTTAATAAAATATTTCTTCTAATGCCCCATACATTGTTATGTTAAACGACAATATTTTCACAATCCTTCACAATAAATAAGAGGGTGTATAAAAAAAAAATGACTGTTTCACCTTCCCCATGGAGAGAAGATGGCGACTAACAGTATCTTTCGACACACCACACTCCCTGGCAAGTTCGCGAGTACTTGTGGACGGATTTGACTCAACAGCTTCCTTCAGAACCTCATCAATATCCATAAATAGTCGCCCGGAGCCCTTCTTCCTTTCCAACGTCGTATCTCCACTGCTAAATTTTTCAAACCAACGCCGCCCAGTGCGCTGGTCAAGGACACCTTCCCCTCCATATTTAATAATTTCACGAGTTGCTTCAGCAGCTGTGAAATTTTTTTTCCAGTAATGTCTTAAAATTACGAGAATTTCGTAGGACACTGTTATGTTTCTTCTTCGAAATAAATAACTAAACTGAGGCTTTTTTTGAAGATGACCAGTGTTAGTAAACAAGGTTAGAGAATGCTCTAAAGGGATTATTAAGTGTTGGCAAATAATAAATATCATTAAAATATTTACAGACTTTTAAACTCTGGAATTTGATAAAACGGTCATTTTTTTTTTATACACCCCATTATTAAGAAGGATGTTTGGAGCAGTAAGAGTTGGCGATCAATTTAGACTCAGGCAGAATGGAGAGATATATCAGATGTATCAGGAGCTAGACGTGGTTCAGTAAATAAGAATAGCTCGGCTTAGATGGGCTAGACATGTGGCCAGAATGGAGGACAATGCTACTCATAAGAGACTGCTATTTGGGTACATTGACGGAAAAAGGAAACGTGGACGGCCATGATTAAGATGGGCAGACGAGGTCGAGAGAGATGCGGGTAGCATTGGATCTAGAGCTTGGAGGGCCTTGGCACAGGAAAGAGAAGAGTGGAGGCGTCGCCTTGATGCAGCCAAGACCCGTACTAAGTTGTAGAGCCAGTGTTGATTGATTGATTGATTTTCACAATCATTTGAGGCCTTACTTTGTTTATTCATTTAACGCCACTTTAAGCTGCTATGACTAATTATCCAAAGCTTCAGTGGGAGTCATAAATTTTTATCACATAATTTTTAATTATGCCTGTCCAGGTATAATTAGGACAGGGATCTTTGGCAAGTCCTCACACCTCACGTCCTTTCTTTTTAAGGAGAGCATGACCAAGGATTTTTTACTATCTTTTAAAAAATTGTGGGCCATTCGCACCCACAAACTTGGGCAAAGAAGGTGGTTATTTTAACACTAGACCACCAAAAGGAGGGTTTCATTCCACAGTAATATAGTTTTAATAAAATTCAAGTGTTTGCAAGGTTCTCACGGAAGTAAACTAATCTGATTAAATATAAAACAAAATTTCTTATTTGGTCTGCTTTCGCAGACTTTCCAGACTGCGAACTTATTATCATTCAAATGAGTAATATTACTGTTCCTCGTAATCATAATGATTCACTTATATAAATAAAACTGGTAAATTATTGCACTTGTAACACAGTCTTCAATGGCCTTGATAGAGGGGGGGCTGCCAAATAATAGGGAAAACGTAATCGCGAGTCTAAACAGGTTATTTTTTCTTCATCGCCAAAGAAGTCAAACCTTAATCCACAAATTCATATAACCAATATTTATTATTATTTAATGTTCTATTATTCCGTGCTTTAATTATAGCCAACTGCAAAAAATAATATTTAAGAAACTTTTACATTTTAAGGAATTATTCAATTATACCAGTATTCCTCTGATTTAAAACTCTGATTAATTAGGAAGATATTACTTGCTTTTTTATCTTAAAATATACATTTAATGCAAGGCTTACAATTATAGTAATTAAACAATAATTTCTTTTTAATGCAGATCAACTAACTGAAATAAGAAAAACAAGTTTGGCAAGGATCCTTTGCGATAACTCTGATGATCTAGCTAGGATTCAACCTTTGGCATTCATTCAACCTTCATTTTTGTAAGTATTTCTAACAATAAATCGAAATATCGAATGAGAAACCAACAGATAATTAACAAAAAAATTCAAAGCTAGGTTTGAAATGAACACTTTTGAAGAAATTACCATTACAGCTTAACGTACACAATTTTTAAAAAAATACCAGTTTGTTCTTTACAGTATATTTGTGTTTGATTATCCATTTTCAAAAAAAAAAAATGCTAAAAGGCAGATCGGTTTCCACTGGTCTCAAATCCAGTGAGGAGACTGGGTTCGGAGATCCCTAGGGCAGTGTGTAATAGATCACTATTATTTATTGCCCTTAATTCTGGCATGTTATATTATTTTACTGTCTAAAAAAGAATAAATTTATAAAATACGGTATCACTTATTGTTTACCTTTTATTTTATTTAGCAGAGTGGAGCGGAGTGGCTCAGTGGTAGAGTACTGAGTTGCCATGCCGGAAATCCTGGTTCAATTCCCACTGCAGGGCATGACTTTTATTTAGTCTGTTTGCAGCGGGAGATGGATCATATAGAATCTAGGACCCTCCTGGGGCCCACCCAGCCTCTATAAAATATTATAAAAATAGGGTACTCAAAATAAGGGGGGAAAATCTGGTGGTTGAGCGTGACCTAGGGCAAGTCACCTCCTTGCAGAACCGTTGTCCATGAAACAGTACATTCTCTACCATGTACTAAACCCCAGACCCTTCAGGGTTGTAGTGGTACAGGTTTTTTGTGTTTTTAAATTTTATTTTAAGGTAATACAGACATCTAATTGCAAAATATTTTATAAAATTTAGGAGATACTTCTTTTTTTATCTCCTCTTCATTATATTATCTCCTTGGATCTAGTAATATCTAATTTTAATATTAATCCATTCTTTTTATTAAAATGACACCATTGACAAAAATATTTAAATATTGACCTCATCATTAAATTATACTATTTTTAAAAATCTCAGGAAATTTATACTATTTTGTTCTTGTAGAAATCAAAGGATACCGTGTGATAGTCGAGCGATACCATCAATGGATTTAAGAGCTTGGATAAACGAAAGGCCAGCAACATAGAGCCAGCACAAAATGAGAAGCAAAAGTAAATTAACAAAATTTGGATTGTTATTTTAAAATCTGTACGATATTAAATGAAACATTAACAAACCGACGGATTGTAATATAGTTATGTTTTAACAATGTAAATAAGTTTCAAGTACAAGGCACTAATTGTGTACAATACACATTTTTAGGATATCAATCATAATTATTAATAAAACTAGTTTTTAAATAATTATTTTATTTATTTCATTCCAAACTCCTATAGATATATATTACAACATTCTCTAATTTAGAGTTATGTTAATGGTCTATTCAGGACACCAAATGCCAATAATGAAACAATTACAGTTTCTAATTATAGCAAAACTAAATTATTCATTCTGTTCAATAAATTGAAGATGAATATGGGTGATTCCATTTTAACAGTGTTTATTAATGTCTCGTAGTGTTTCTCCATACTGGTCAACCGTTAACAAGCTATTTATAAATTGTTTGTATCAATATGATCCACATAAACATAATGGGGTGTATAAAAAAAAAGTACGAGTACTTGTGGACAGATTTGACTCAACATCTTCCTTCAAAACCTCATCAATATCCATTAATGGTCACCCGGAGCCCTTCTTCCAACGTCGTATCTCCACTGCTAAATTTTTCAAACCAACGCCACCCAGTGCGCTGGTCAAGGACACCTTCCCCTTCATATTTAATAATTTCACGAGTTGATTCAGCGGCTGTGAAATTTTTTTTCCAGTAATGTCTTAAAATTACGAGAATTTCGTAGGACACTCTCATGTTTCTTCTTTGAAATAAATAACTAAACTGAGGCTTTTTTTTGAAGAAGTCTAGTGTTAGTAAACAAGGTTAGAGAATGCTCTAAAGGGATTATTAAGTGTTGGTAAATAATAAATATCATTAAAATATTTACAGACTTTTGAACTCTGGAAATTGATAAAACGGTCATTTTTTTTTATACACCCCATTATTTCATCACTTCTTTTCTATAAAATAACTTATGGTCCAGAAAAAATTTATAGTTTATCCCTTAAGTGCCAATTTCTAAAATTTACCTTTGAATTCATCATTACTTGGATTTTTTGGCACAACAAATTACCTAAACTAATTAATACATAAATCTTAATGTTCAATTCATAAATAACTTTAATGGTTTTTCTGAATAATGTCTACTAAATTTATTTTATGTCAGTCCCGTGGATAAATAAGTCATTACTATGTGGAAAATTTTAAATTTGATTATCATTCTCGAAATTTTGAAGTTGCAGGGAAATTCTCTCAATAAATAAAACAATAATATAGAGAATTAATATACATTAAAAAAACTAAAAGTGGTTAATTATAGAATTTAAAAAAAAATTAATCTAAAAAGGTACAGTTAGAACAGAAGCACCGTTGAGAAATGTGAGAAAATAGTGTGAATTGTTTTTAAAAATTCCCTTTATAATATAAATCCAAATAAATATTGTAGAATGCATAAAGAAAGATGTAGCTTTCATCTAAAACCATATGAAATTAATAAGAAAGACTAGCCAAAAAGCTATTGTCAGAAATGTTACAATTTTTATGTGACCGGCGGAGTTAATCGATTTGGCAAGTGAAAAAAATAATAAATTAAAATTCAGTGTTTAAATTTACACTACTTGTTACAGATCTACATTTAGGATATAATAAAGGCTGATCTACATTTTTCAAACTTTGTGGTCTATCTGCCACAGGCTTTTTTCTATTGATTGCATTAAATTTTTAATCTTCAACAGAGTCACATTTAAATTGCATAAGTTGTGGTTTGGACCTTTCTAACTTGATAAAATTTATCGTTAGCAAGGGCTAAATGATAAAACTTGATAAAATTCATCATTTGGCGCTTGCTAGGGCATTTAAATGGTATTATTGCAGCGATTTGCATTAGAGTACGGAGTTAATCAAAATGACCTCTGAAAAAAAATTATTTATTATTCAGTGGCCAAAAAAATGTTGTCGTTTAATGGTGTTAACCTTTCTTGTTTGGACAAGATTTTATTAATACAGAAAGTTATGACTATACCAAGTGCTTTTACACTTAAATTTAAGATTTTTCAAAAAGTGGAGTTAGTCACTTAGTGCAGTGAAAGGCTCATATGTAAGTAATGTGTCAGTGAAGAAGTACAATTGTAAGTCAACAATCATTCATCACTCTGGAACACTTTTACTTATCTTACCCAGAGGGGAGGGATACACTTACGCTGTATCCCTGCGTCAGGAACTCAGTACTACAATATCTTACCCAGACATAGCCATAATGAAGCACTTTATATAAAAGTGCACTTTGCTTTCATTAACCCATTTATACAATATTAGACACTAATACTACAAATAAAAGTGTTTTTTTTTTGTTTTTTTAAATTTATTTATTGATATTTACAACTGTATTAAAATAATACATCAAGTAAATGGACTAAGCGATACATAATGACATGTGAAAATGACAAGTAAAGAAACTACCCACTGGTAGTACTCAAATCACAAGTTCAACTAAGAAGTCACGGGGCCATCTTCTTTTCAGACGCCTTGGAGGATTATCGGGAATTGAAGAGGAAGCTAGGTTTGAAACTAAAGGGTTTGAGTGGAAATGAAGTTTGTTATGAAAAGATAGATAGCGGGTTCGGGCCAAATCAGCAACAAATGGGACATTATGGTCGTTATGGATGATTTTATTCTTAACAAAATAAGGAGCATTAAGGATTTTACGAAGGATTTTGGATTGTAGGGATTGGATACGAGAGGAATTCGATGGCTTAGTGGAGCCCCAAAGTTCTACTCCGTAGGTCCAAATAGGTCGTATGATGGTCATGTAGACGAGTCTTTTGTAATTAATTGGGAGCTTAGAGCGTTTGTCTAGTAAGTGTTGAAGCAGCCTGAAACGTCGAGCGGTTTCTTGTCTTTTCAGTCTCGTATGAGGATTCCAGGTTAATCGTTTGTCAAGATGCAACCCTAAGTATCGGATCTGTTCTACAGGCATAAGTGGGATATTATTAAAGGATACTGAAGGACAGGAAGTCATTGGTTTACGACGTAAGGTAAAAGTTATTTGATGCGATTTTTGAGAGTTTATTTTAATTCTCCAGTTTTGGCACCATTCTTCAAGATCAGTGATATGGGATTGGAGGCTTTGGGATGCAATAATTGGATTGGTGTTGACTGATAATACAAATGTATCATCAGCATACGTGGTAAGGATAGTATTAGGATGAGTTGGGATGTCAGCTGTATAAACTGTATAAAGGGTTGGGCCAAGGATACTACCTTGAGGACAAATAAAAGTAAATTTAATATGTTTCAATTTTCTGGAAAAAATAATTTTATTTATTACAGAGTTGGTTGAGTAGCCTTAAAAACTATTCAAATTACAGTAATTCATCATAAACCAAAAAACGTAAAAATATTGAGGAGAAAACTAAAACCTGAATAATAACAATAAACAATCCCTTTATCTTCAGATCACAAGATTTATAAAAATATACATCTATGTATTGTACAATACAAAATCATACCATGACCATATATAATCCATAATATGCACTACATATTATTACATTTCCAACAAAATTTATTGTCATAAAAAAATTTTGTATAGTATTTTATTGAAATAAATTTAGCCAAGCATTCTTCTGACCATACAGTTGAGGATTCCTCCGTGCTTGAAGTAGAGGAGATCGACTTCAGTATCGAACCTGACGATTACTTCAAAAGACTTTCCGTTATCAGTCTGAAAGTAGGAAACAGTGTACATGTAAATAAGTCATATATTCAATGACTGTTTAATTCATCCAAAGAGTTGAAAAGAATGTGCAATAATGTTCAAATATCTTAAATCATTCAATACAACTTATTCAGTTCTTATTCAATTAGTTAAAGTTACTGTACTTATATGTCACTGATATTGAAGCTTGGATTTAATCCTGTTAAATTATTAAAAATTAACTTAATATAACTTTTTTAAAAAACTCAAAAATTTAGGTTTCGCTTTATCCTGGGACAAAAACAACACCTCTGTAGATTCCCACCGATGGTATATTGAGAAAAAAAATTGTAATGATCAATCTGGCTAAAAGGTACAGTGGAACATCGATTATCCGAACTAATGTTGTCAGGGGTTGTTCGGGACCGAATCGCATTATTTTTTTTTAATTAGGTCACATTAAAATTTTGTTTAATGTTTACATTTATGTTTGTTTATATAAGGTTACATTTATATGTATTTAGTGAAAGGTCTTTTAATTTAATAATAATAATAATAATAAGGTAATAACAACAGTAATAGGAAGGAAGAATGGAGGATTAGAGTCCATGTTTATCGTCAACAACATGTGAACCGTCCTGTTACAACTCTGGGACTATGACCAGTTCAGTGCTAACAGCCGGCCGGCTCAGTACCTTTTCATCGCTCAGACGAGCACTTTTTTTGTCATCGCTCAGACGAGCACTTTTTCATCGCTCAGACGAGCACCTTCTTCATCGCTCAGCCGAGCACCTTTTTCATCGCTCAGACGAGCAATAATGAATTTTGCAATTCAGACACGGAAGCTTGAAGATTGACTTCATACGGAAGCTACATCTGCCTGGGTTCGTACGAATTGTATAAAGGTTTTATGCGCATAAAATAAAATAAAATAAAATTGGACAAGTTTAAAAATGTTTATAGTTTTAATTTATAGTTTTAATTTTTCTTTAGTATAAAATTTTCTTTCTTTCATTTATGAAGTGTTTTTTTTTTTTTTTTAACGGAAGTTCACGATATACAAAAAACTAAGTGTTAGAAATTACAGTTGTATAATTTTGATTATGTATTTGGTGCAACAATCACCAATTAAAATGTATCACCTTTTATTGTCAAAACATCGCACTCCGGCGCAGTCCAGTTAAAATAAAATTTATTTTTATTTTAATTTTTTTTATTAATCATCCCTTTCCCAGTTGATAACGTTGAGACAGATTGGGTGATAAAACATTTGGTCCTCCGAGGTCGGATTGCGGTGGTGTGACAAAAAGGTTATATTATAAGTTATTTATTTAATATTTTTCTTTTTTTATTAGGTTATGATTGTAATATTTTCAACAACAAAATTCTAGTTCGCGTGGGCTCGAACATTCTGTTCATTCACAGTATTCTCTGAATCATAATTTTACCTTCTTATTAACGTGAGAATTTTTTCGAATTGAACCTTCTAATAATAATTTTTTTTATCTTTTTCCTTCTCTTTTCTTCTTCAACATGGCTACTGAGAAAGATATTGAAAAACATTTGAAGTATTTAAAGTCGAAGTTATCAACGCTTCAAGCCAGAATCAAGGGAGTGACAGACCAAGGAAGACGGGCTGCCACCGATGCTTCACACAAACCACTTTTTTACGCCATGTATGATGATTTAACTTCCCTTCGGCTACAAATGGATCAAACCCAAGAAGAAATTACACAAATGTATTTTCAAGGAGGTCGTGAAAAAGAATATCCCGATGAAAACGAGAAAGCAAGAAAGGAAAATTCCGACCGTTACTATTATGAATGTAAAATTTTATACAAACGTCTAACTGAAGAAGATGCCAAAACAACACGAATTGGTTCGACAGACCAATCGGTAAATGCAACTGCCTCATTAAATGACTCCAGAAATCCACGGGGGCGTTTGCCCAAAATTAATCTCCCAATTTTCAATGGAAACCCCCTTGATTGGCCTCACTACCGCGATACCTATGAAGTTCTAGTTCACAAGGATGACGGTTTAGATAAAATTGAAAAATTTCATTACCTGAATTCGACTCTAAGAGATGATGCTCTAAATCTTATTAAAAATCTCCCAATTCAGGAGCTGAATTATGACTTGGCTTGGGAAAGGCTTATTACTCGATACAATAATAAACGCATTTTAGCCTCTCTTTATGTTCAACGGTTATTAGCATTCAAGCCAATAACTGGATCACCGACGTTATCGTCCTTAAGGCATTTCTTGGATTGCATGGTGGATAATGTAACACAATTTCAGCAGCTACACCTGGCGGATGAAACTGGATTTATTCTATTCAGCTTAGCCATGCGGTGTTTGGATGCATCAACTAAAAGAGCTTTCGAACAAAAACATATTGACGTCGAGTTCCCTACCTTTGACCAACTTACAAAGTTTGTGACTCAGCAATGTAAAGTTCTGGAATTATCTTCATGCCTATCCGAAGATAATAAAATTCAAGAAAATACCAACCGCAAGCCCAAAGGACATTCATTTATCGTTTCAACGCAACCAAATTCTCAACAGAATAAACAATTACGTACTTGTTTTTTATGCAAACAAAACCATTATTTAACGAGCTGCCCTCGTTTCAAGGCAATGACTGCCAAAGAACGGTTTGAATCAATAAAGAATTACCCAGGTTGTCGCTATCATCTCACCTTGACTCATTCAACTCAAGAGTGTAAAAACAAAACATGTTGTGCATATTGTCAAAAATCTCACAATTCACTGCTGCATTTCCCGAGCCGAAATAACCAATTTAATAGCCAAGCAAATGATGCCGTAACACCTGTGGCCAATCAAAATCCACCTGAAACATATTCTTCAGTAATGACACATGCTTGCCAAGACAACAATGACATATTGCTAAGTACGGCTATCGTGCATTTACAGGATAATAAGTCGATGTTTAAACCAATTCGCATCCTCCTAGATTCCGGGTCACAGTGTACATTGATCACCCAATCATGTGCGAATGCTTTTCATCTCCCTATTGAGAAAGTTAAAAGAAATCTTTCAGGAGTGGGGCAACATCTAACGGAGGGAATAGGAACAGCTCGTTGCATATTAAAGCCAAGAAACAGACACGGTCCTTTATTATCCACGCAAGCAACAGTTGTGCCGAATATTACTGGTAAATTGCCAACGAGTCAAGTATCCCGTAGGGTCCAACAGAAAATCGCATCATATGCTTTAGCGGATCCTAATTTCATTGAGCCTCGAGAAATTGACATTTTATTGGGAGCTGATTTGTTTTGGAAAATTCTTCGGAATGGAGTACGACGAATCGAAGGTGAGGAAGCCACGTTAATGAACACCGTATTCGGATGGGTGGTTTTAGGACGAATTCACAATGTTGAACCTAGCTACACAGCTTCGTTGCATATTTTATCCACATCAACCATTGACAACTTAATCGAAAAATTCTGGGAACTGGAAGAACCAGCTTCTCCAAATATTCCATCGAATCCTGAGGATGTCGCGTGCGAAACTCATTTTGACCAAACTCATTATAGATTACCGTCTGGACGATATGGGGTTCGGTTACCTTTTAAAGGTACACCACCTGATTTGCGTGATGGCAACCAACAGGCTTTAAAACGTTTTTTCTTCTTGGAATCTAAATTTTCAAAAAATCCAGATTTAAAAAATTCATATTCACTCTTTATGGAAGAGTATCGACAATTGGGACACATGAGGCCAACCACTGATCAAGCCAAGTATATAATACCACACCATGGTGTTGTCAAAAGGGATAGCTCATCCGCTAGGCTTCGAGTGGTTTTCGATGCATCAATGCGTTGTAAAATTGGTTCATTGAATGATTTTCTTTACGCAGGGCCAAAACTGCAGTTGGACATAGCAGATATAATAATAAACTTTCGCACCCACGAGATTGCCTTCACTGCTGACATTTGCAAGATGTACTGGCAGATTGAATTACATAAAGATGATCGCTGTTATCAACATATTTTCTGGAGGTCAGCTTACCACGAAGAGCTAAAACAGTTCGAGCTCACGACTGTTACCTATGGCATATCAGCTTCGCCATTCTTGGCCTTACGTGTCATCAAACAGTTAACAATGGATGAAGGCAAGTGTTTTCCTGAAGCCGTGCAAGCTTTGTCGCAGGATATGTATGTTGATGATATCGTCACTGGATCGGATTCACTAGAAGGAGCATTAATTCTTCAGAAACAGTTAATCGATATATTGGAAAAGGGTGGATTTCAGCTCAGAAAGTGGGCCAGTAATTCTCAAGCACTTCTAAACGTGATCCCAGAAGAGTATCGTGAACAGGCCGTGAAGTTGAACCCCAAAGATGACTTTTCAATTAAAATTTTGGGGATGCACTGGGACCCATCCAACGACATGTTCTCTTACCATATCCATGATTTACCAACAGTTACCACTAAGCGCTCCATACTATCCACAATCGCCAGAATTTACGACCCCTTAGGTTATCTCTCCCCCGTAGTGTTTTATGCCAAGGTGATCATGCAGGAACTTTGGAAACATCGTTTGAAGTGGGATGACCCTATACCTACAGACATTAACAACAAGTGATCAACTTTTATTAAAGAATTAAGATCAATATCAAGCATTCAAATACCAAGAAGTCTCAAACTAAAAACAGCTATCAACACCCAATTAATAGGCTTTTGTGACGCCTCACAACGAGGTTATGCTGCTATGCTTTTTCTTAGGGTCGAAAATACAAATGGAGACGTTCATGTTTCTTTGCTTAAAGCCAAAACAAAACTCACTCCCATTAAAACCATTACGATTCCTCGACCCGAGCTGTGTGGAGCTCACCTTTTAGCGCTACTGTATG
Organism: Troilus luridus; assembly: GCA_964056705.1. Classification (NCBI taxonomy): domain Eukaryota; kingdom Metazoa; phylum Arthropoda; class Insecta; order Hemiptera; family Pentatomidae; genus Troilus; species Troilus luridus. The sequence goes on from OZ057412.1 coordinate 14,832,469, forward strand.
ACTCCATAAAAGAATTTTTAAGGCGCTTGAATGTTGACGACATTTACATGTTCACGGATTCGACTATAGTGTTAGGGTGGTTGAATACTTTACCCCATAAGCTTAACATCTATGTCGCAAATAGAGTTCTACAAATATTAGAGAAAACCGAGCGGACATATTGGTTTCATGTGGATTCATCTGATAATCCTGCTGATGGTGCCTCCAGAGGCATGACCCCTTCTAATTTTTTGAAATACCCACTATGGTGGGCGGGTCCTAAATGGCTACTTCAACCGACAACCGAGTGGCCTAAACCAGCCAATATTGATACAAATGTTGTACTCCCTGAAATTAAACTTGAAAAGAACATCCTTCTGACATCAAACGTTCAAGCAAGCACTTATTGTTGGTGTATCTGGTTAGAGAGGTTTTCTTCATTCACTAAATTATTAAGAGTAGTCGCTTATCTCTTTCGATTTATTAATAACATAAAAACATCCAACATCAAAACGATAGGACCCTTTACAGTTCCCGAAATTCACTTTGCCGAGGTCACCATTATTAAATGGACCCAGCAACAATATTTTCCCAAACTTTTCGCTGAGCCAGCTCTGCTATGCCATGAGAAGGAATTAGCACGACTCTCACCTTTCCTTGATGGCCATGGACTATTGAGGGTGGGTGGCCGACTTCGTCATTCTGATCTACACTACGACAGCAAACATCCTGTTTTACTACCCCAAAAATGTCACTTATCTAACATTTTGGTTGATCATTACCACCGTATTACACTTCATGGGGGTTTACAGATGATCCAATCCGCTTTACGTCAAAAATACTGGATTCTTTCCTCCAGACGTTTAATAAAGTTCCGTATATTCAAATGCCTCAAGTGTTTTAAATTAAAGGCGAAACCCTCGCCCCCCTTGATGGGAGATTTGCCGCCTGCTCGGTTCACCAGTGGAAGAGCTTTTCTAAATGTTGGAGTGGATTATGCCGGTCCCTTCCAGTTGAAATTTTCGTCAAGAAGGAATTCCCCTACCACCAAAGGATACATATGTTTATTTATATGCTTAGCAACCAGAGCCTTACATCTGGAGATAGTTTCAAGCCTTACCACTGATGCATTCTTAGCTTCACTGGATCGGTTTATAGCCAGACGAGGCAAACCTATTAACATCTATTCCGATTGTGGAACCAACTTCGTAGGAGCAGCTCGGGAGATGAAGGAAATTTCAAAATGGTTTGGAATACCTGCTAATCAACATACCATAGTAAATCACTTGGTAGAGAAAGAAATAGCATGGCACTTTAACCCCCCTGCAGCTCCCCACTTTGGAGGCATATGGGAGGCAGGGGTTAAATCAGTAAAACACCATCTAACAAGAATTTTATCTTCTACTCCATACACCTTCGAGGAATTTTACACAATTGCAGTCCAGATTGAAGCCATATTGAACTCGCGCCCACTATATCCATTATCATCTGAGCCAGAAGATTTCCAATACCTAACTCCAGGTCATTTTTTAATAGGCGACTGTTTAACGTCTCGTCCCACTCATGACTGGACGAATGCGGCTGAAAATCGTCTCAGCAGATGGCAGCTGATTCAGCAACGTACACAACATTTTTGGACGAAATGGCGTCATGATTATTTGAACACATTGCAGAAAAGAATCAAATGGACAAAACAAGCTACGTATTCACCGCAAATTGGTGACTTGGTTTTAATTCATGACAAAACAGCTTCGCCCCTTTCCTGGCCAACGGCACGTATAACAGCCTTACACAAAGGTGCTGATGACGTAGTCAGAGTAGTCACCATTAAAACAATTAATAGGGAATTCCAGCGTCCCATTGTCAACTTAATTCCGCTTCTTAACTCTGAAGCTGATGGATAGCCATGAAGGTTCAAATTTCCATAAAATCTCATGGAAATTTTGGTGGGCGGGATGTTCGGGACCGAATCGCATTATTTTTTTTTAATTAGGTCACATTAAAATTTTGTTTAATGTTTACATTTATGTTTGTTTATATAAGGTTACATTTATATGTATTTAGTGAAAGGTCTTTTAATTTAATAATAATAATAATAATAAGGTAATAACAACAGTAATAGGAAGGAAGAATGGAGGATTAGAGTCCATGTTTATCGTCAACAACATGTGAACCGTCCTGTTACAACTCTGGGACTATGACCAGTTCAGTGCTAACAGCCGGCCGGCTCAGTACCTTTTCATCGCTCAGACGAGCACTTTTTTTGTCATCGCTCAGACGAGCACTTTTTCATCGCTCAGACGAGCACCTTCTTCATCGCTCAGCCGAGCACCTTTTTCATCGCTCAGACGAGCAATAATGAATTTTGCAATTCAGACACGGAAGCTTGAAGATTGACTTCATACGGAAGCTACATCTGCCTGGGTTCGTACGAATTGTATAAAGGTTTTATGCGCATAAAATAAAATAAAATAAAATTGGACAAGTTTAAAAATGTTTATAGTTTTAATTTATAGTTTTAATTTTTCTTTAGTATAAAATTTTCTTTCTTTCATTTATGAAGTGTTTTTTTTTATTTTAACGGAAGTTCACGATATACAAAAAACTAAGTGTTAGAAATTACAGTTGTATAATTTTGATTATGTATTTGGCGCAACAATCACCAATTAAAATGTATCACCTTTTATTGTCAAAACATCACACTCCGGCGCAGTCCAGTTAAAATAAAATTTATTTTTATTTTAATTTTTTTTATTAATCATCCCTTTCCCAGTTGATAACGTTGAGACAGATTGGGTGATAAAACAGGGGTGGTTCGGATAATCAAAAATTTGGATAATTGAAATTCACTAAAAAATAAATACCAACCAAATGAATAAGAAGGGATTCAGAGAAACATATGAAATTACCTAATTAGGTTTACAGTTCTTAGTAAACAATTATTTATTGAAGTCTAAGTTCATTTTTTTGCTGTTTCCGAGAAATGATTAGGGACCCCTTATTGATGTGCATAGAAAAAATCATTTTATTTTTCGTCAAATTTTATTTAAAATAACAATAATTTTAACAATACAAATAAGTAACTTGATGATCTCATCAAATTAATTAAAATTACATTTACAAATTTTAAAAAAACAGTTCCGTTAATTGAACGTTCGGATAACTGACTTTCTGATAATCGACGTTCCACAGTATGTACGTATGTATGTGTATATATGCCCCAGCTATGACATGAAAATTTGATGGGGGACTATAATGCTCAAATAGGAAAGGAGACAGTATACAAGCCCATTATTAGTCACTATAGCCTGCACGACAAATCAAATAATAATGGGAAACGATTGATAAACTTTGCAGCATCCAAGAATCTATTGATCGGAAGCACATACTTTCCCCACAAGAAGATACACATAGGAACGTAGCGAAAACAAGGTCCCAACGGACGAAGCATAACATCACAAATTGACCACGTGCTCGTGAGCAAGAGGCATAGGCCCTCACTCCTCGACGTTAGAACATACAGGGGTGCTAATGCTGACTTAGACCACTTCAAGGTTGTGGCAAAAATCAGAGCCAAAATCTCGCTTGTCCGAAATCGACATACAATCAAGGCCAAACAATACGACACTTCCAAGCTGAAGGATGCTGAATATTGTGCCAGATATTCCTCACAACTCGGACAAAAACTAAGGGGAATTCATACTGACGAGGATGTCGATAAAAAGTGGGATCATTGTCATCGGGCTCTGTCAACAACTGCATTGGAAGTGCTGGGTAGTGTAGCAACACTAAGACGCAACCCGTGGTTTGACGAGGAATGCCAGATCATTAACGACAGGAAGGATGATGCCTACAAAAGAATGGTGCAGGTTCGACAAACAAGAAGATCCACGGAGGAATACCGAGCTCTGCGGCGTGAGGAAGTCCATCTCCGAAGAAGAAAGAAAAGGCAATGGGAGAATAAGAATGTGGAAGACATCGAAAAATCCTATCAAGAAAAGAACTGCCGGAAATTCTTCCAACAAGTCAATGAAGGCCGAAGACCTTTTAAGCCCAGAGCTACTGCCTGCAAAGCGGAGGACGGATCCCTGATCGCTGACAAGCAAGGGATATTAGACCGGTGGGCAGATCACTTTGAAGATCTTCTCAATAAAAATAATGTTGAAGAGGACTTCAGATGGCATTCCATGGATGAAGCACTGGCGGCAGATCAGTTGGAGCCCCCAGATGAAGAAGAAATTCAAGAAGCAGTGATAAAGCTTAATAACAATAAAGCCCCTGGTATTGACAATATCCCAGCGGAGCTGCTGAAGCATGGCGGATACGATCTGGTGCAATTTCTTCGGGACCTACTCCACGATGTCTGGACTGAGGAGAGACTACCTGTGGAAGAAGACCGTTATTTGTCCGATACACAAGAAAGGGGATACCTTGTCTTGTAGTAACTACAGGGGTATATCTTTACTTCCTTGTGCTTACAAGATATTGTCAATTGTCTTGTTCAACCGGATGCTTCCATATGCTGAGAGAGAGGTTAGGAAATACCAATGTGGATTTCGAAAAGGTAGGTCGACGACTGATCAGATATTTACACTCCGCATGGTGTTGGAAAAGACCAGAGAATACAAGGTGACGACACATCATATATTAGTCGACTTCCTACAAGCCTACGACTCGGTCAACAGAGCAGAGGTATATAGAGCAATGCTTGAGATGAATCTTCCACCGAAGCTAGTGCGCCTAACAAGAATGACTATGGAGGGCAACATATCCTTCGTCCGAATTAGTGGTGAACTCTCAAGAGGCTTTTCCACTGCGACAGGGAGATGGACTGGGATCCCTGATCTTCAACCTTGCTCTGGAAAAGGCGGTTAGAGACTCTGAGATCCAAATAACTGGTACACTCATTAACTCCTGCTTGCAACTCCTTGGATTTGCAGACGACATAGATATTGCTGGCAGGTCGTTAGCAGCAGTCAAGGAAGCATTTATCGCACTGAGAAATGCTGCAACAAGGATGGGACTTATCGTCAACTACAGCAAAACGAAGTACATGTGCATAAACCCTCAGCAAATAAACCTTGAAACCCATATCCAAGTTGACGGGCAGAGGATCGATAGAGTTGAGGAATTTGTGTACCTTGGATACCAGGTGAACCAAGAAAATGATATTGGGGCAGAAGTAAAGAACCGGATTATAGCTGCAAATCGCTGCTATTTTGGTCTGCAGAAGCAGCTGCGAGGTAGTCTCCTGTCTAAATCTTCTAAGACCAGATTGTATAAAACTCTCATCCGACCAGTTCTGACATATGCCTCTGAAAAATGGACCCTGACCCAAGCACACGAACTCTCACTTCTGAGATTTGAAAGGAGAGTTCTTAGGAGAATATACGGTCCAGTTTTGGTGGATGGAGAGTGGAGGTGCCGGCCCAGCAACGAAATGAGACTACTTTATAAGGAGCTGGATGTAGTAAGGTTTATAAAGTTAGCAAGACTGAGGTGGGGCAGGACATGTGATTAGGATGGGGCAGGATGAAATCCCAGCCAAAGTCCTCAGAGAGCGAATGTATGGTGAGAAGAGCAGGCCGACCACGACTTCGGTGGGAGGACTGCATAGCTTCGGACGCCCGGACTATATTGAATATCCGCAATTGGAGGGTAGCAGCACTTGATAGAGAAAACTGGCGGTCGATGCTGGAGCAGGCCAAGACTCGAATACAAGGGTCGTAGAGCCAAATAATATAATATATATATTATAAGTGGTCACCTGTGGTCTAGTGGTTAGCGTAACAAACTACTAAGTCCAAGATCGCGGGTTTGTAGCCCGGCAGGTGGCCCTAGGATTTTTTTAAGGGAGTAAAAAATCCTTAGTTACGCCGTCCTTTGGAAGGGACGTTAAACGATGGTCCCGAGCCTGTACGATGTCAGGTACTCGTTAAAAATCTCTATCCTAATTAAACCTGGATAGGCAAAATTTAGAGCTCCCACTGTAGCATCGTCCGATTAGCCATAAAGTGAAGTTAAATAAACAACTAACTAACTATATATATTATATATTTTTTATGAATTAAAGTAATATTTTATGAAATATTTTCTTTGCTTGGTTGAACTAAATATTATTGTAAACAATTATGATGGAATGTACTAATGATTAGTTTTACTATCAACTTACCTCGACAGTGATCTTCTGTTGCGGCTTGGGATTAGAGGGCAAGTTGATGGTATAGTTTTCCTTTCCCGTAAGACCAAGAGAATCAGCTGTCTGACCTTCAAGGAATTGAAGGGGAACAATTCCCATTCCGACTAAGTTTGAGCGATGAATACGTTCGTACGATTCAGCAATAACAGCTCTTATTCCCTGTAGGTTAAAGACAATACAAGGTTGAATTTATTTCATAGTAAAGAAGTTAGAGATGAAATTATTATGGACCAGGTTTCATATTGCTTAAATAAAAGATTTAATAATCTATAAAGTGGTTTATTTTTTTTAATTGAAAAAGAAAAGGTTTTATGAGTAAATAATAAGGATTATAGATTAACTTATTAATATTCACTGAAGATATGGCTTGACTGGCTAAAGAAAATTAAATATTAAGGCAAGTATTTAAAATAGTAATATATTTGTAAAAAAAATGAAATTATAGCAAATTAACCATTTAATAAAACTCTATTAATTTATGAAATTTCGATTTCGATTTATATAATAATATTTTTTTTTTTTTTCTCAAAGGGTTTCCTCAGATTGAGGTTTTCTTCAACCAAAAATTTCCGTTAATTCACGTTGCCACTTTTTTCTGTCTTGATTATCTTCCTCCCTCAGACCATGGACATGCATACTTTCCTCAATGCCTTCAAACCACCTTTTTCGAGGTCTTCCTCGCCGTTTCCTCCCTTCGGCACTCTAATTGAGAATTAAGTTGGGCAGTCTTTCTCCCTTCATTTTTCTGAGATGACCATACCATTCCAATCTTTTTGGATATTTTGGAGGACGTTTTGTTGAATTGGCATCCGTTCACTAACTTCGGCATTAGTCCTTCTTTCTAGCCTGGATACCCTGGCAGCTCTCCTCCAATAGTCCATCTCAGTAGCAAGTAACTTTTTTTCCAAGAGCAGTGCTTATCGTCCTCTATTCTAAATTATATTGTATAATATTTTATTTATTTATATCCACTTTAGTGTTAAGAAAAATAAATAAAACTAAATAAGTAACACAAACCTCGACAGTCTGGATTATCTAATTTCTAGTGTTTATCTTACCATAAGCACTTATTGTATGTGTATCTTTTTAAATTTGTTTCAATTAACACACGTTCATTCATTCAAATAAATTTACTGACAATTTTGGTCACAATATAAACAAATGTGATATTTAAAAGAATAAAATAAAACAAGATATTAAAAAATAAAAAATAAAAGGACTACTATAATAAAAGGAAGAGAAACTGGCTTAAACTGTATCTAATTTTCCTATTTAGAATTTATAAGTTAAAAATATAAATAAACAACTTTATTCCCACTAGTTTCAAACATAGCTATTGCTTCAATTCCCGATAATCCTCTGAGGCGTCTGAAAAGAAGATGGCCTCGTGACCTTCTAAGTTGAATTTGCTTTTTGAGAACTACAAATAGTTTCTCTACTTGCCTTTATCTTATACCATTAAGTATCATTCAATCTATTTACTTTTTGTAATGTTAAAATACAGTTATGAATTTCAATTATTAAATATTAAAAAATAAACAAAACTCACGAGTAGCAATGGTCCCTTAGCTGCCCAATCCCTGGATGAACCGGAACCGTAATCTTTTCCAACGATGGCGATCAAAGGTACACCTTCACTCTTATATCTTTCGGCTGCATCAAACACGTCCATCTTAACAACAGGATATTAAGAAACCACAATTAAATACTTCTCAGAATAAACGTAGATACTTCAGTCAAAATAAAGATATATCTTACCTCTTCTCCTGAGGGAAAGTGTATCGTCTGAGGCCCAGCATGATCGAGGAACTTATTGACGAGTCTTATGTTCGCAAAAGTTCCTCGAGCCATAATTTCATCGTTTCCTCTTCTTGCGCCATAAGAGTTAAATTCACGAGGTGTGAGCCTGAAAATAAAATACAATTTTTGATTTGGCATATTCATTTCCTCTTCTTGTACCATAAGAATTGAATTCACGCGGCGTGAGTCTGAAAATGAAATATAATTTTTGATTTGGCATATTCATTAACACTTTGACTGCCAGGTGCATTTCCCATGGTTTACCCAAGGCGCCAAAATCATGCTTGAAGAATTTCGTGCTGGCGGTCACAGAGTTTTAATAGTACAAGCTCTACTTATGTACTTTTATTATATGCTGAGCCGCTGGTCACCGGTGGCCACCACGGCGCTGTAGCCAAGTCACGTGCCGGTTACCGGTGACCCCCATGGTAGTTAATGTGTTAATATTTATATTTGGCATAGATATATTTAGGTGTAAAGATTTTTTTTTTTATATTTTAGGTTTTAAAGAAAAATCTAATTAAAATTAAGTAAACGATATTTTATCATATGTTTATAAATTATGTTAAATGTTTTAATGTAAAGATGAAAATTAATTACGGCATAATTTTTAATTAATAAATAATATTTATGAGACTAATATTAATATTATTAAGTATGCAGTGAACCAAGAGCTAAAAGAATTTATTTTTAAATTAGATATAATTGATCTAAAATTACCCTTTAGAAGCAAGATAGCGAGCTGCTGGGCTCTTCCTTGAAATGCTACCAGCTGGAGAAATGTGATCTGTCGTTACTGAGTCACCAAGGAAAAGTAACACTTTTGCATTTTTAATCTTCTTAATCTCGGGTAACTCCTGGAATGAATGAAATTAATTAAGTCAAAATGATTTATTTATAGGTATACAAAAAAAACTTTTCAAGTAATAATAATCGAATTATACATAGATAGGGGTCATAAAAAATATGATCATGTCTATCACAAAATACAAATGGCATGTAAATATCTGATACAACAATACATGCAAAGTGATTATAATGATATTATAGGGGAAAAAAACCTGTACCACTACAACCCGTGAACGGGTCTGGGGTTCAGTACATTGTAGAGACTGTACATGGTCAACTGTTGCAAGGAGGTGACTTGTCCTAGATCACGCTCAACTGCCATTTTTTTACCCTTAATTTGGGTACCCTATTTTTATAATACTTTATAGAGGCCGGGTGAACCCCAGGAGGGTTCCACATCCCATATGATCCATCTCCGGCTGCAAACAGACTAAGTCTTGGCCTGCAGCGGGATTTGAACCAGGATTTCCAGCATGGCAACTCAGTGCACTACCACTGAGCCACTCCGCTTTCATATTATAGGAACCAATAAAGTCTTTGAAACACCTTTATTTTTTTTTTTAATACAATATCTACATGAGATTCAAATACAAAAGGTCTGAATTATTTCTAATAAAAATAATTAAACTTCCAATAAAAATAGCTTTGAATTTAATAATTTTAAAAATATTATTTAGAAAAATTTATAAAAAGGAAGGAGCAGGGTTGGTCAGTACATAAAACACTGAACTACTGATCACCAGGTCCCGAGTTTAGGACTGGCAAATAAATTGTGTATTCAGTTAACAACTAATATTACACAACGGTAAACTGACCCTTCTGGGGCTCATCTGGTGTATAAAAGCGGATACTCTTAATTGCAGAAAAAACCTAGCAATTATCAATTAGATTTTAGCTAAATCACCTCCATTTACAACCATTGGCTTAGAACAGTATTTAATCCAATACCCTTAATCAGCAGTGGTACCATTTTTGTTTCTTTTATTAATATGTGAGGAACATTAATAGTGAGGAGGCCAAAATAGTGAACCATACTCTATAAGTCTATCTGACCACTTAATGAACTACAAAAATACATATTTATCTATGAAAAGTGGAATAAGTACTCTAAACCAAATTAAATTTATGGTATGATTTCAATTAAAATTATAATTAAAGTATAGAAAATACTTACCCTTGTCATACCATCGAAAAATGGAGGCTTCTTGATGTAAGTAGATTCCGTGTCCCACGGATACAGCTGGTCATTGGGAGCGTTCAAGGACCTCCAACTGTTGGAACCGTTTTCTATTCTTGCATAGACGTCTCTGAACATAGCGGGTATGACCGTCTTCTTTTCTACTTCTTGGATTTCTGAACGTAAAGGCCAGATATCCCTCAAGAAAACATTGCTACCATCAGGTCTTTTACCTAAAATTTAAATTAGGAAGTTTAAATCAAGTAAGCAGACAAAAAAAAAATCTAAATCTACTTTGATAGCTTGACTTACTTGGCAGGCATTAGGGATTTAATATAAATACTACGTGCAAGGGAACATAGTATATCTGATGGCACTTTACGCTTTTCAAAACTTTTGTAATTTGTATTTGTAATATGTTTTCATTTAACCAAGAAAGTGATAAGGTAAAAAGACACCAAGGAGAATAAAGTCAAGAAGGAGAAATTTGAGAAGAAAAATAGAACGAGTAACACAAAAGATGCGAAGATAGAGAAGAAAGGGAAGTTGATAATAAAAAAGTAGGAAAGAAAACAAATTTGAGGATAAAGAGGCCAAAACAAAAAAAAAAAAGAAACAGATAAGAAAAAGTAACAATCTGATAAGATTAAACTTGAAATGGAAGAAAAAATGCAATCAACAGATTACACCAATTTCTTACTGATAAGGAAAAAATTGGTGTGTTGAAATATACCTGAATAAGTGTTGATGGTAGATAAAATAAAACAGAAGTAATCCGAACAAAATCAGGCAGACAGCCCATTTTCAGATAGACAAGATTTATATGGAAAATGACCTGAGGTTGATAATTAGAGGATAGGCAGTTCAACGGAGAATTACTGAAAATATGTTCAAGTTATAACACAATTGGTCATGACTCAACTCTAGAACATTTCTGGGGCTCTCTAAGTCTCAACTAGAGAAGGTTTTGAATGGATTATTTGAGAGATACCAGAAGTACAAGACTGGAAAATTTACTGACCATATGTAAAGATATAACGACAAATGATAAAGGAGTGTTAAATCAGTATTGGTTCAGATCTCATTCAGTACGAGTCAAACTGAGATGAATTAAGCAACAAAAAAAAATAAGAGAGCGAGAGAGAGATACCAGAAGTACAAGACTGGAAAATTTACTGACCATATGTAAAGATATAACGACAAATGATAAAGGAGTGTTAAATCAGTATTGGTTCAGATCTCATTCAGTACGAGTCAAACTGAGATGAATTAAGCAACAAAAAAAAAATAAGAGAGCGAGAGAGAGATACCAGAAGTACAAGACTGGAAAATTTTGGGGGAGAGAGAGAGAGAGAGAGAGAGAGAGAGAGAGAGAGAGAGAGAGAGAGAGAGAGAGAGAGAGAGAGAGAGAGAGAGAGAGAGAGGTGGAGGGAGAGAGAGAGAGGGAGGGAGGGAGAGAGAGGAGGGGAGAGAGGGAGAGAGGAGAGAGAGAGAGAGAGAGAGAGAGAGAGAGAGAGAGAGAGGAGAGAGAGAGAGAGAGAGAGAGAGAGAGAGAGATGGAGGGAGAGAGAGAGGGAGAGGGAGAGAGAGAGAGAGAGAGAGAGAGAGAGAGAGAGAGAGAGAGAGAGAGAGAGAGAGAGAGAGAGAGAGAGAGAGAGAGAGAGAGAGAGAGAGAGAGAGAGAGAGAGAGAGAGAGAGTGACAGAGAGAGAGAGAGAGAGAGAGAGAGAGAGAGAGAGAGAGAGAGAGAGAGAGAGAGAGAGAGAGAGAGAGAGAGAGAGAGAGAGAGAAGAGAGAGAGAGAGAGAGAGAGAGAGAGAGAGAGAGAGAGAGAGAGAGAGAGAGAGAGAGAGAGAGAGAGAGAGAGAGAGAGAGAGAGAGAGAGAGAGAGAGAGAGAGAGAGAGAGAGAGAGAGAGAGAGAGAGAGAGAGAGAGAGAGAGAGGAGAGAGAGAGAGAGAGAGAGAGAGAGAGAGAGAGAGAGCAGACATGAGATATCTCAAAAGAAGATTGAGGGGAAAACAAGAAGGACTGAGTCAGAAACACCACCATCTAATGTTAAGATAACCAATGAGCTAATAAGAAGAAATCCGACTTACATGACTTGGATTCCTCAAAGGATGGAACCTAACAGAACTGTTAGCGGGATCTACTGAGCCAAAGTGGATGTAAAACAAGGAAGAGAATAAAAGGGAGTATAAAATCCATGGTTATGCCGTCCTTTGGAAGAGAGATAAAATGTGGGTCTCGAGCATGTACAATCTCAGGAACTCATTAAAGATCCCTATCATAATTATATTTAGATAGGCAAGATTTATGTCCCCCACTGTAGAATCGTTTGACTAGACATAGTTAAATGAATAAACAAATAAATTTAACATTAAAAACAAAAATTCAATGTTAATTTGATATTTTTTTTTTTATTATACTTACCAAGAGGTTCAGTTTCAAAGTCAATATCGATTCTACCAGCAATCGCGTAGGCTACGACCAACAGCGGTGAGGCCAAATAGTTAGCTCTAGTATTTGGATGGATTCTTCCTTCAAAATTTCTGTTTCCACTCAGCACACCACAACAGACAAGTTCATTCTATGGAACATATTTTCAAACTTATTATAAATATTTATATTTATATTATAATGCAAATGGAAAAAACCACAAGCAGAGCCTTATGTTTCAAATCTGGTATAAAATACAAACACTTATACAAACAGTCGACGTTTCGCCCATTCAGGCATTATCAAGACACAATAAAAAGTAAGTTCACTCACATCTCAAAACAGAAGTGCAATACATCCCAACGAATAATCGCTCAAAAAGGCTCATAATACGGGACCGCACCTCCACCCCAAGACGTTCAACCCAAAAAACTCCTTTATTTATTTATATTTATATTACAGGTATAATTATAGCCACATAAATTTTAGGCGTTAAATATTATAATCTATTGTAATATAATTATAGCCACGATGAGGACAAAAGGCAAGTGAAGTGAGCTAGGTAGTGGGAGATGTATGGCCGGTCAGAGGCGACTTCTGTGCAGGTCATTTTCTAAATTGTCAGACTACCTATACAAATTTTAAATCCCCATTTTAAGCAACCTTTACTTTATTGCAGATTTTTCAGAACCATTTTCTTATATTATCTCCCCTGGATATTTGAACCAGTGTTTTTTTAATATAAATACTTACACAAAGATTAAAAAGTAACTCTTCTAAATTCAAAACATACAAATCTTTTTAGTGAAACTTAAAAATAATTTCATAATTAAAATTCATTATAAGCAAATAAAATGATGTTTTAAATATTCATCTTTGGTATGAATAGTAAACATTTTTTTTGTAGCCAACAGGAAGAAATACCACATTTCAAACTAATATATGAAATTTCAAAAATCACATTTAGTTCAAATGATGGGTAGTTAGATTATCAGTACTGGTACAAGGCAAAAGTTGTCTTATGAAATAATAATTATAAACATTAAAAAAAAAGGAAATTTAATTTTACCTTTTCAATAGTTTCGACAATAGCATCCGGTAAAGGACCAGAATTTCCAATACATGTCATACAGCCATAGCCGACAATGGAGAAGCCAAGCTTTTCCAGGTACGGTACAACACCTGACTCGCGGAGGTAATGTGTAACAACTCCAGAACCAGGAGAAAGAGATGTCTTTACGTAAGGTAAGACAGAGAGGCCTGCTTCAACTGCTTTCTTCGCCAACAGACCTAAATATAAAAAAAAAAGTAAAACTATAAATACGAGTATTTATCTCAGTAGTTCCCAAAGTGACACCTGTGTATCTTAGTTTAAGTGTAGAGGTTAGAAAGATCTAGTTTTCTGGGAGTGGAATTGGAGGAGACTGTAGATGTAGGAAGGGTGCTCAGAATTAACGGATTGGAATATGAAAGGACTAAAGATAAATTGCCTATGGAGAAAGGCAATTTAAAGGGGCACTCAAACTTTGACACGTGAGGCATTGGGGTACCAAAGAAATGTCATAGGAAGCAATTTGTTGCTTTAGTAAAACAAAAAAATATCTACAAAAATTGTCATTTTTCAGAAATCAATGAAATAGTGATTAAAAAAAACTTATATTATTAACAATATAAGATCTTAAGACTCAAATAGATGTTTTATGAAATAGAATGTGAAAAATAGTAACCACGCGCATCGTAAAAAGTAAATTTTTTAGATATGTTTTTGTGTCACTAAGGTGACAAATTCACGTTTCAAACTAATATGTCCTTGAGCATGTGTCAAGAAGCACCTGGATTTAACACAACAGTCAAAGGGAGCAAAGATACCAAATTACATGAAAAGCATGCGGGTAATTCATGTAATTAGACGTCAAGAGCAAAAGAATAATTTGAGGAAACTTCTTGATTGTCAGGAAATTTTAGCAGATGAGTTTTTCAGGTAAAGGTTTGGTTAAAAGTGAAACACGTGACATAAAAGTGATGAGAAGTTAATTTAGGATTAATGTTAAGAAATTATCTTGGAAGCAAATCAGAATTTATAAGAAGGCCCTGGTACCTATCTAGGTCTTACTGAACAATATATATATATATATCGAGAGAGAGAGAGAGTGAGGAGAGAGAGAGAGAGAGAGAGGGGGAGGGGGAGGGAGAGAGAGAGTGATCTCGGTGGGCAGTGGCGATTATACTGGCAGAAGTGATAACTCAAGACTTTGGAATTTATTCAAATTCATTGAATTTCTAAATCAATCGTAGTACAAATTAAGAATTATTTAAATTTCAAATTTATAACTTTAAAATCATTAACATTAGTTTGGTTTTCACATGTATTGGGACTTCGAACAATAATTATATACATTTTCAAATAGTTTATTTATTAATCAAAACATATGATGGGGTACACAAGTTCAATACAAAATATCAATAATTTAATTGAATTAATAATCATTATATAGTTATACTAGGGAGCGGAGTGGCTCAGTGGTTGAGTACTGAGTTGCCATGCCGGAAATTCTGGTTCAAATCCCGCTGTGGGCAGTTACTTTTATTTAGTCTGTTTGCAGCCGGAGATGGATCATATAGGATCTAGAACCCTCCTGGGGCTCAACCAGCCTCTATAAAATATTATAAAAATAGGGTACCCATAATAAGGGGGAAAACCTGGCGGTTGAGCGTGACCTAGGACAAGTCACCTCCTTGCAGAACCGTTGTCCATGAAACAGTACAGTCTCAACCATGTACTGAACCCCCAGACTCGTTCACTGGTCGTAGTGGTACAGGTTATATAGTTATACTATTTATGCCTTGTATTTTTATTTACATAGATTTTAATTTCATTTTTAGCATTATTATCATCATTAAGTTCAACAATATTTAGACAATTTGAACTTTCAATTATTTCACAAAACAAGACATATAAAATCTTCTATGGGAAACGAAAAGTTTGTTTGTTTCATATTAGGTCACTTCATGTTGCAATGGCTAATTGAACGATGCTATATTGGGAGCTCTAAATTTTGACTATCCAGGTTTAATTAGGATAGGGATTTATAAGGAGTGCCTGACATCATACAGGTTCAAGACCTCCGTTTAACGTCCCTTCCGAAGGATGGCATAACTAAACTTTGCCTGTCCCGAGCATGTTGCTGACGCCAAGAAGCTAAACGCAGCTAAAGAAGTTTTCACTTCAAAAAAATAAATAAAGGAAAAAATAACTAATAAATACGTCTTAAATTATGTAATTAAAATCATCCATAATGGCAGATACTAATATCTCAATTATGAATTATATATTTTGCCAAAAACGATGCTACACATAAAAAATATTTATAATTTATTTTTATTAATAGTTATTTTGATGGTAATTATTTTAAATATTTTTGTTTTGAAGAGAAAGCTCAGTGGTTTAGAGCACTGCACCGGAGATGCAGACGACCCGGGTTCGAATCCCGGTCCAGGACAAATCTTTTCTGTTCAAAACAAAAATATTTAAAAATAATACCATCAAAATAACTATTAATAAAAATAAATTATAAATAATATATTGACGTAGGTCAACAAGATCCTAATTGAAGTAATGTTCAATAAACATTCTTCCCCATGTATACATCGCAAAAATTGCGAGAACACGGGAATATAGGATCGGAAAAGAGAACGGATTTGTCTGACTTGGATACAACCCCAGGTAGCTCAGTGGTTTAGAGCACAGCACCGGAGATGCAGACGACCCGGGTTCGAACCCAGTCCAGACAAATCTTTTCTCTTCAAAACAAAAATATATAAAAAATAATTATTTAAAGCATCGAATATTTATAATGTGTTTATTACTGGGTCGTTTCGTATGAAATATCCGTTTTTATTATTCATAATGGAATAAGCGGACTTCTGTTGTTTATGTTTACAGACGATAATGAGCTGTTATTATGACCCTCTCTTTTTAATAGTTACTATAACTCCAATTGAGGAGGTGAGTTGCAAAACTCGTTTGTTCCACAGTAACACGTTTTTCAGGAAACTCAAAAAACTTACCTCGTCTCGTAGAGTGGCCAGATTAAAAATTTTTTTTTTGCTTTCGAAAGGTACAGCTTCCCTGTGGAAGTGAGCTTGGAATGAAAAAAATTACTGATTTAATGGTAACAAAAAAAAAGTAACAAAGTATGAAATGAGACAGTTTCGCAACAAAATGTTTAAAGGAAAGACTTTTGCTACACACCACACTGGAAGGAACGATTTTTAATTCACACAGCATAAGTTGCTCTTCCAATAAGGATAATAATATGAGCTGAAGAAAACAAAAGCGAAGTTTTTTTTTAATAAGTAATATTTATTTAGCTTCACAACCATTTTATTAATAAATTCAGTAACATTTTACAAAATAATATCACCACTGACTTAAAACATTTGACTGAACATTTTTTTTTATGAATTTTTCTAAAATATCAGCGTACTGATATAAAACATCCGACTACAAAAAAGTTACAAAAAGACTAGATCCTAAGGCCATCGTCTTCTTCAATAATAGCGACTTCATCATCCTGTTGTTCGTCGTTTCCCTCGTCTGTAGCAGATATATCGAGAACTCGTGTGTAATACTTCAATGAATCATTGGCCCTCCACTCATCACCAAAATGCTTTCTCAGCAGATTATCAACGTCTTTCAGCTTCTCTTGTTTAATACTGACTTCGTTTGCTAAAGGCTGTGGCTTGATTTGGCTTAATCGTTTTCCTTTCTTTAATATCCCTTTTGCAACTCCTAAGTCAGACCTATAATTGACTTCTCCTTGCACCAACACAATACCTCCTCTTTCACTGAAACTAACTAGTAACGAACCAGTTTTGAAACACAATGGGCTATGGAACGAATCAGTTCTGCAACAAACCTCTATTTTTTATAGCTAAAATCCATATGAAATAACAAGTTTTGCTCCAATCTGGTAACATATATTGAAATAGCATTAAAATATCTTTTAGAATCCACTGCCATCTCAATTTTTCAAAAAAATGGAACGAACGAGTTTTGCACCTCACCTACTCAATTGAACGAACATTATTTATTATGGCATCAAATATGATTATGGGCGATTTTCGTGTATTTTTTTTTTTTAATGACTTTAAAGTTCAACACTAGCTAGCCCAAACTGCATGAAACATTACCACCGATTTCGGGGAAGGGTGTTCTGACAAACGGACTATTCACCGTTGGTTTGAGAAATTTTTAGCTGGTGACACAGATTAATTCATTTCTCCTTTGTACAAAGAGGTGAAATCGTCACATCCACATCGTACTGGAGGGATATTGGCATAATGCAACAAAAACAAATGAATAAACAACCTGCATTGGTTAATCGGGAGAGATCTACACTCTCTTAAACAATAATGTCATGCCTCGCGTTTAACGAACGACTATGAAGAACCCGTTTTCAGACTTTATCCCATCACGAAACTCTGAATTTTTCAGTTCTGGGATTGAAATTTTGATATCACTTAGGGAAAATGAGTGTATATATTTTGGATAAAAATGTTTTGATTTCACAAAATTGTTTTACTAAATAAAAAAACGATGTGATGTACAAGTAGAAATGTGTAGTGATGTTAAATAATCACTATTTTATGATTTTATATTCTACCTCCATTCTCAAACCATATTTTTACTTATATTTCTATACGTTCCTTGTATATTTACATCATATTTTATATTTATACCACTTCATTCTGTTTGTATACATTTTAAAACTTCCCTTACTAATCTTTTCTACATTCTATGTTCATTTTACTCTTCTACCTGTTATACTCTAGATTTCTATCTTTACTTTCTACTTTTCTTTTTCCGGTATTTACTCTTTGACATCATTTTTGTAACATTTTCTTTCATTTTACTTATGTAAACTCTCTAGGAGTCTATTATCATACATTTTATATTTTATCTATATTCTACTAGCTCTTCCATAATTTTACATCTCACCTCTGATGTTTATACTTTTTCTTTTTGTAAACTTTCTGTTTACTTCTTTCTTTTATCTTTGTAATTTTTACATCACCATATTTCTGTACATTTACTCTGTAATATTTTTATATTATCATACTCTTGGTACTGTAATGTATTTTTATAGTTTGTTGTTTTGTCTGTTTTCTTTCTTAGCCCTGAAGATGACCCACAAAGTGGATCGAAACGTCGGCACAAAATAAAATAAGTACCCACTTATTTAGTGTTTAATTTGACTGCACCCCCAACTATTTCCTTCCTTACTTAAATAATATTTCCTTTTAAAGCGGACATTTTATATGAAACGATCCTTATGAAATTTAAAGCTCAAAACCGTGGGTGCAAAAAAGTTCAGACAGTTTCCCAGTTTATAATTTCGAAGAAAAAGAAGCCACTCTGGAACCTGTCATGTATATGGTGATATGAGAAAGAAATACTTTGGGAGCGAGACTTGTGCCGCTGAAAAATTACTTAGCTTATTAAATGGCGCCAATTGGAAAGAGTTAAGTCATTACGTGCAGGAGGCCATGTCGCGATGATCACTGTTATTTGTCGCTCATTTGTTTTTTCTCATTTCTTTTCCTCCAATATTCACTCATATTTTCGCCATGTCTCTTCTTTCTTAATTGTTTTTATTTATATTTATTTCTACTTTAGAGATAAGAAAAATAAATAAGATTGTCTAACACAGACCTCGACATACGGATTACCCATTGTCTAGGGTTCTAGTTAAATTTATAATGATTTTTACAGCATATGTATATAATATATATATATATTTAATAAATACGATCAATCAATCAATATGGAACGACCTAGTAGTAACTCATTTACGAATTTTATGAAACATTTTTGAATTAAAGATAATTTAAACTTTGCATTTTTCAAAATCTGAGCTTGATGTATGACTATATTCATAAAAAGGCTTGCCTGAAATAACAACATAATAAATAAATCAATATTTTTCTAATGTAGACAAGTACACTAGACAATTCTCTGTAGCCCTTATACCTGGGTTTATGACAACCCGGCCCTAAGTGACTTAGAAGGTCGAAGGATGGAAATCTCCGAGAAGGATTTGCAAGGACAGGAACTCTGCCTGGGCTGCAATAAACTATCCCATGGGACAGTTTTATTGCAGGATCACAGGCGGCAGGATGGGAGAGGGACGACATCTGAGAGATCCCCGATCTACCAAGGGAGTCGTTAAAGTAATTTAAAAATGGCAACAAAAACCAACGGAAAGAAGACGAAAGCAGTTGAAAATTTCAAAAAGTACTCTGACATTGCCGATTGATTTAGGGCATTTTTAATAGTGCAACACAGTAATAATAGCGATAATAAAAAGGTTTAGCGAACCCGAGGACTCGATGTCGATACCAACAAACTCCGCTTACAAACTTCCGTCTACGGACCACCACCCAAACCCAAATCCGCCAGATCACTCTTAACGCAATCCTCCCACCTACGTCTAGGTCTACCCCTCAGACGCTTCCCAGTCGGCACAGCGCTGATTAACTTAAAATTTAGGAATTCGTTCGTTACTAAGCCCAGCAACTTCACAAGGCCATCTTAATCTTAATAATATTATCTCCTAAAGTCCCCTATGGGCTCATAGTTTTTTGGGTCTAATATCCTACGCAACACCTTATTTTCGAATACCTTAGGACGATGTTTATCCTTCAGTGTTAGTGGCCACGTTTCATATCCGTAAAGAAGGATGGTGATCAATGAGTTGGAAGGATGATGGTTTTATAAATTCTGATTTTTAGATTTCGGGACAAAAGACGCGAGCTTAATAATGTCGAGACTGTATAATAACAAGCATTTCTTGCCTTTATTTCCTCTTGAATTTCGTTTTTTCTAGTTACCATAGACCCTAAGTACTGAAACTTCTCGACATGTTTCATTACATCCCACGGACGTTTACCAGCCGGCTCAACGAATATTAACTGTTTATGAATTCATTCCTCGCTATTTGATATTTTCACATTAAATGCCCGTTTTAAAAGGAAAGAAGTTGTTTTATTAAAACAAATTTATTAAATCAAAATATTTATGTATAGCAATAAATAACGCTAAGATTTTGAAAAATGTAAAGTTGATATTAATGTTAAATTAATTTCGATGATTTTAACGAATAAATGATTTCGCAATATTTTTGTGGTTGGAAAAATTATTTTTAGTAAAAATAAAACAATTATTGACTTAGAGATCAGTAATCCAGCAGATTAACTACTGTGATACACAGCCTTCCGCAAAATAGATAAATTCAATAAAAACATAAACGTACTATTTAAACTTTATTTGTATTAATTGTTATTTTGATGGTAATTATTTTCAAATATTTTTGTTTTGTTAGGAGAAAAGATTTTTCCTCACCGGCATTTGAACCCGGGTCGTCTGTATCTCCGATGCAGTGCACTCAACCATTGAGCTACCGGGGGTCGTATCCAAGTCAAAGAAATCCGTTCTCTTCACCGATCCTATATCTCCGTGTTCTTTTTTTCAATTTTTGCGATGTATACACGGGGATGAATATTCATTGAACATTACTTTAATTAGGATCTTGTTGACTTACGTCAATATATTAATTATAATTTATTTTTATCAATTTTTATTTTGATGGTAATTACTTTTGAATATGTTTGGTTTGAAGAGAAAAGATTTGTCCTGACCGGGATTCGAACCCGGGTCATCTGCAACTCCGGTGCAGTGTTATAAACCACTGAGCTACCAGTTATAATATAACAGTTATATTATGTGCATGCATAGCTGGTTAAGAATTAGACATAGCACGTTTGAAATAGTGAAATTGTTTACTATTTTTTGTTACGCTGGAACTAAAATGTTAGGAAATTAATTCGTTACTATTGGGTCGTTTAATATAAAATGCCCGTTTTTAAAGGAAACAAATTGTTTTATTGAAACAACTTTATGAAATCAAAAACATTTTAATTCAACATATGTATCTTAATTGTCTATTCATTTTGTTTTCCAAAGTATTATCAAATTTTGAATCCCAGGACTCAAAAAATCAAGTTTTTGTGATGAAATAAAGTCTGAAAATGCGTTTTTGAATTTAGAATAATTTTCAAAAATTTGACCCTCAAGGAAGTTGTCCAGATTTCTGAACAGATGGATATATGTTGGAGATAAGTGTGGCGAATAAGTTTGGTGTGGGAGGACTTCGTAACCAAGCTCGTTTAATTTCTTCACTGTCTGCCATGACTGGCGTTGACGTGTGAGAATATAGGTCCCTTCCTATTAACCAATGCAGGTTGTTTTTTTTTATAAGTTTTTTTGTTGCATTATGCCAATATTCTGGCAGTACGATGTGGATGTGACGGTCTCTTGGTTTAAAATGAATCATTCCTGCCATGGACCATCATATAGAAACACATAATTGTTTTCAGGAGGTGCAGTCAATGATCACGAAATAAGAATCACTTATTGTATTGTGGCTACGTTTCGACCTAAGATTTAGGCCATCTTCAGGGCTGAGAAAAAAGAAACAAACAAAAATATAAAACATTCCAGTACCAAGGAAGAATAAACAGAAATAATAAGAACGAAAAGGAATGCAAAGAAGCAGATAAATTATGAAGTAACTGATGATAAATATTACAAAATATAATTAAATATGTAATAAAATCATAATTTTGTTATTTCCTGTTTTATACAATTTGTTTTATTTATTATTATTTGTGAATTTACTGATAGCATGGTAATCATTATACTAAATTATACTATTGCTATTTTACTATGTTTTGTTGTCTTCATTGTGTATGTTTTATTATCATCTAGTGCTTATTATTTCTCATCAGTTATTTTTTAATTATATATTTTTTCATAATTTATCTTACTCTTTGCATTTCTTTTCATTATATTCATTCTTTCCGTTTACATAAACTGCTATTCTTCCTTGGTACTGCGACGTTTTGTACATAAGAACCTAATCGTCAGCACACCCAAGAAAGAATATTTAGATTCATCTTCAATATTAAATAATAAATATATTTAAAACAAATGAATATTATATGTTACTGACCTGCACCCAACATGACAGAAGGGTTGGAGGTGTTAGTACACGAGGTGATAGCTGCTATCACGACAGAACCATGATTCAAGGTGTACTCTTTCCCATCCAAAGTGAAGGCACCTTTAGCACCAACAGCTTCTGGCTTAAGACCATATCCATTGAAACCAACCTGAAGTAAAAAATTAATGATAATATTATATTGAAGATGATAAATTATGCATAATATCTAAGAGATTGTTAAAGGTGAGTTGGAGTTGCTAAAGGTCAGGGATTCAAATCCGGCTGTGGCGAATCATTTATTTAATCTGTTAACAGCCGGGGATGGATCTTGTAGGATCTATAGACCCTCCTGCGGCTCAACTAGCCTCTATAAAGTGGGTACCCTTAATTAGGGGAATAAACCTGGCGGTTAGCGTGATTTCAGAAAAATCACCTCTTTGCACAACCATTGTCCTAGAAACAGTACAATCTCTACCACGTATTAAACCTAAGACCCATCATGGGCTGTAGTGGTACTTTTTTTTAAACAGGTTTTTAATAATCATAAGGTAGAATAAATATTGGACAACCAATTGCCGAATAGTTACCCAGTTTTTTGGTTCGAATTAATTTATAATTCGTTATCCACAATCAATCATTCATTTTTTTTACTGCTGTTTAGGCCTCAGAAAATCGAGTTTAACCATCACTACATATTAATTAAGGACAAATGCAATTATATAAGCATAAACTTGTACATCTATGACCCATTAAGTGTTCGGTACATGGTAGGGACTGCACTGTTTATATATCAATGTTTGTGCAAGATAATTTTGCTGAGATCAAGCTCCAGCTTTTTCTCTAAATCCAGAGTCCCCACATAATAGAGGCTGGATGAGCCACAAGAGGATTTCCAGTTCTCACAGAATCAATCTGCTACGGCCGGTCTCGAACAGAGGACTTAGAGATCAGTAAAGCCTACCTACTGAGATAACCCGTTCTCCACAAAATAAAATAGAATAGAAAAATAATTTTATTCTGGGACTAGGTCCCTTAAGAATAACAGATGTGTACAAAATTTAATAAAGATATATCCATTTTGAAAGGATGTAAACTGGAATGAATTTATCTAGTAATTCCTTCACTGAATGAAAACCTTTTTCCAGTCATTTGTGCAATACACCTTTATTATATGGAAACGTTTCGACTATATGTCATTTTCCATCCATCTAAGAACTTAATCTTTATCATCTTACAAGTCAACATTTATCTGTAAATTATTAAATACAATCACAACAATATAACAAATACACATTTCTTAAAATCGTCCATAAATAGAAGTAAGTATAGATACCTTTTTTTAATTATTATTTGTCATTTACTAAAATTTTTTCTTGGAGGTCCATTGTCCTCCATGTTCATTTTGTTAATAGTTTAAACTTTGGTCTCTACTCTCTACTAAACTCTGGACAGTTATATATAACTGACAAAAATATATAAAAAATAAAATAATGTTGTTAACTTAATAAAATTTTATGTATAGATTTTTTAATTTGTAATTTAATTATGGTAGATTTAAAATTTTTAGTATGTAAATATAAATAAAGTATAGTATAAATAGAGACCAAAGTTTAAACTATTAACAAAAGGTATCTATACTTACTTCTATTTATGGACGATTTTAAGAAATGTATATTCGTTATATTGTTTTGATTGTATTTAATTATTTACAGATAAATGTTGACTTGTAAGATGATAAAGATTAAGTTCTTAGATGGATGGAAAATGACATATAGTCGAAACGTTTCCATATAATAAAGGTGTATTGCACAAATGACTGGAAAAAGATTTTCATTCAGTGAAGGAATTAAAGATATATCTTGTAAATAAAATATATAACATAATAAATAAATAATAAATAGTGTTACATTATCAGAAACTGACCACTACCCAAACCCAAATCCGCCAAATCACTCTTAACGCAATCCTCCCACCTACGCCTCGGTCAACCTCTCAGACGCTTCCCATGCGACACAGCGCTTAATAACTTTTTAGGAATTCGTTCGTTACAAATCAACTTTATAACAAGCGATTTTACAAGACCGTCTTAATCTTCGTGACGGTATCACTTCAATAATATTAACCGGGTGCATGCTTCGCGATACCCCGTTTTGCTACCTCCTAAATTCTCCAGTAGTCTCACCCTTTTTTGGACCGAATATTCTACGCAACAACATATTTTTGAATACCTTAAGACGTTGTTCATCCTTCAGCGTTAGCGGCCACGTTTCACATCCGTAACGAAGAGTTGGAAGGATGATGGTTTTATAAATTTTTATTTTTAGATTTCGAGACAAAAGACGCGAGCTTAGTACTAACATATTTATGCATAGCAATAATTCAGCCCTAACAGCCAAGATAGGACAGGATTGCGAAAAATAACTACTTTATTAGTGTAAATACATTTTTTAGCATTATATGGATATGGTTATGATGACTAGAATAATATACTTATTTACTAGAAACTCAAGAAAGATTTTTTTGGAACCCTTTTATAGTATAATTTATTTTTAAAACCAATACATTGCAGGTAAAGTGCCCTAAACCGGAAGATGTAATGAAGTAGGTATTCGGCGTACCCTCCTAGGCAGGTAGCAAGGGTATTTTCCGGGAAATTTCAGCAGTCACGTGACTGACAGGTCACGTTGTCATAAGGTCATCGAACTAAATGGTCCGCCCTAAGGGAGTATGCAGGCTCTTAAGGCCGTTTTGCACGATGACAGTTACTGTGCTGTCAGTAATTTTATGAGGCTTGCTCAAGAGCAGATGGAGCTCTTAAAGTGTTCGTTTGCACAATGGAAGTAAACTTGTGTGATAGTTGAAAAAAATGGCGAATATAAAACAGCTGATTGAACATTTGCAATTCCATCATCACTCTAGAAATGTTTTTTTTTTTACAATTTCTACTCTTCCATGATGACCGAACTATTCAATATTATTTTAGGAATCACTTCCACATCTTGTCGCTTCGAGTTAGGTAACAACTAGTTTTAACTTTTCATTCGTTTTCTTTTATAATATTCTCAAAAATAAAAATAATTTTATTACTGATAGCATATATTGGGTTGTCACAAATGAAATAACCGTTTTTAGAACCAGGACGAAAATAAAAATTTGAGATCAAATTTTTTATTCAAAGTATTTACCATCATTTTCGATACACTTCTGCCAACGGCTTAAGTTTTCTATCTCAGATTTGAAAAACGTTGAGTCACGTGATGAAAGGAATTCAGAAAATGCATTTTTAATGTCTAAATCATTGGTAAACAATTTTCCTCGCAAAAAGTTGTCCAAAAAGTGGTAGTCTGTAAGGGATAGATCAGGAGAATATGGGGGGTGTGGTAAGACTTCATAGCCCAACTCCTTTAATTTATTCAGTGTCTGTATTGAAACATGAGGTCGGGCGTTATCATGAAGGAGAATAGGTCTTTTCCTGTTTACCAGCACCGGCTGTTGCTTGGTCAAATTTTGATGCAGTTGGTCAATTCTTGGGAGTATGATGTTGAATCAATTGTTTTTCCCTTTGGTAGAAAAGAAAAATGAATGACCCCGGCCAATGACCACCATAGAGTAACCATTAACTTTTTCGGATGGAGATTCTATTTTGGCATGTGGCCAGGAGGCTGATCGGCTTCTAACCATTGACCAGATCGGCGTCAATTGTCATGCATGATCCACTTTTCGTCACAAGTTATTAAGCGCCCGAGAAATGGTTCGTTTCTTTGACACACCTCTCTAGACGTTTCAACTGCTGACGTTCATTGAGCTCGTGTGGGACCCAGGAATCGAGCTTTTTTGCCTTTCCGATTAATTTTAAATGCCTGGAAGATTTTCTAATGTTTATCTCCAGAGGAAAATTTTGTAAACCAACCACGGATGGTTCTTTCATTAGCACTTCCTTCACCAAACGAATGATTAATATTTCTTGCTGCCTGGGCAGCAGAATGACCGAGTTTGTACTCATTAACAAAATCGTTCGGAAATCGCGTGTTTCCATGGCCACGGTTAAAATTACACTAAAATCTGTATGCCTACTCGGGAAAAAAACTAACACAGTTTGCAAATAGAGGATTAACAAGTGCTTATTATAGATAGTAAATATTTTGCTAGGAATCAACAGGCAACATTTAATCCTCTAGAAAGATTAATATTTGAAAAATCGGACAATTCTTCTATGACAGCCCAATAGATTGAAGAAACGACTTCCACATTATGTTTAGGTTACATGCACTTCGAAATGTTTGTTGAAACGTTTATTTCTTCATGAAATGATTACCGAAATATACACATGTCAATAATTACTCTCTTTTTTTCAAACAAAAACGGATGATTATTTTTACTTTCGAGAATATTAAAATGAAAATGAAGGAAAAGTTAAAACTTTTTGTGACTTATCTCGAAGTGACAACCTGCGGCACTGATACCTTATTCAATATTTCATCAATCCATATCACATTAAGGGTTTTTTCTCAAGGGAATTTTGTCTTTAAGGCGCTTTAAAATCGAAATAATTAGATGTATTTTGTATGTGTAATAGATTGGTTGACATTATTTTACATTATTATTTTTATATTATTTTATTATTAGTTTTTACATTTTGAGTTCTTACAATCTAATTTCGGACTATTTTACTAAGCAAGAAAACTGTTGTCCAATTATATATTTTTAAAATAATCCTGTAATTGAGTTCAGGATCAAAATCGAATAACTCCAAATTTCAAAAATTGGCGAAAAACGCAAATTTCACTAATTTAATCAAACAATGCTTTATGCTCCTGAAACTTTCGGTCAGAGCCGGACAAAAACCATGAGATGGCGGTTCGTGGTAGGCAATATTCTTGACTAAACGAGCGAAAAATATGAAGAAGTCAATTTTAGTAATTTCGGAGCTATCCGCTTTTGATCCTGAACCGCTCCGTATAATATAATAAAGGCTAGTTATACATACACTTAGGTATAACAGAAGCCTGTACCACTACAACCTATGAAGGGTCATGGGTGTGGTAGAGACTGAACTGTTCCAAACAACAGCTGTGCAAGGAGGTGATTAGTCCGAGATACACTAAACACCGGATTTTTCACCCTATTAAAGTTATCCACTTTGAAGAGGCTGGGTAAGCCTCAGGAGGGTCTATAGATTTCACAGAATCCATTCATGGATGTTATTTTACTAATAATTTATCTGCCATAGCCGGATTTGAACCCAAAACCTTTAGTATAGCGATACACATTGAGCTCCCAAATAAACCCAGGTTCATTATTGTGTGTCTTTCCCGGCTGTAAAAAGTATATTTTTTTCAGTCTTTTGAGATTCAGTAATTAAATATAAAATTAAAATTTTAGCGAATTTTTAAGATCTTATTTGTTTCATATTCAAGTTCTCAGAGTGAAAAAAAAATGCTTTTAGTTAATTATATTAAATTGACACCGAAGCATGAGCCTTCAGCTTAGCAGCTCAACACTACACAAAGAGCTATCCCGTTCCCTATTAAATATCATATCTTTTTTTTTTTATTACAAGCAGATGGATGAATAACTCAAAAGAATTTGAATTAAAGATAAATACTCAAAAACGTCAGATGGACCGAGGAGAGAATGAAGGATTATTTATTGTATTGGAGAAGAAGAAAGAGTGAGTGAATGACATAATGAATGTGAGGTCCATATTAGAATGGTTCGCAAAATTATGAGAAATAAAATTAAATAAATAATTATATTCCATGAAATTTTGTTATTTTCTCCAGCACTTCGAGCCATTTTGTGCACTACTACTTATATCTATGGTCAACCGTTACTACACTACTGAGAATTATACAGTATACAGAAATAACACTGAAAGAAAGAATGGACTTGCCACGCTGAAGGGACAAATAATCCTTAAGTAAGAGGGCATTAGAACTAAAGGGGCGACTAGCCCGAAGTGAAGGGGACAAGAACCAAAAATATCACTTCAAAACCTAGAAATATTTCTACTTTCACTAGCCCTTATTAATTCATAAATACAATACAGTGGAGCGTCGATTATCCGAACGTCAGTTATCCGATCAGATCATCTAGTTACTTATTTGTATTGTTAAAATTATTGTTATATTAAATAAAATTATACGAATAATAAAATGATTCTTGCCATGAACGTCAATAAGAGGGGCCCTTATCATTTCTCGGAAAGTGCACAAAAATGAACTTAGACCTCAGAACTATTTGTTTACTAAGTAATTAGGCAATTTAATTTGTTTCTCTGAATCCCTCCCTATTCATTTGGTCGGTAATAGCTTGCTCATCTTCAGTTTAAAATCATTCTTTGTGAGGTATACATCGCATTTGTGATCACTTTTTGTTTTAAAATTGTAGCATGTCAACAAACAGAAAACGAGTGGTTCTTTCATTAAAAGGCAAATTGGGAATTAAATTTTTTTCCATTTTTTGTGAATTTCGATTGTCCGAATTTTTGATTATCCGAACCACCCCTGACAACATTAGTTCGGATAATCTTCGCTCCACTGTATTTATGTAACTGATCTTCAAAATCATTCTTTGTGAGGTGTACAAAGCATCACTTTTTGTTTTAAAATTGCAGCATGTCAACAAACAGAAAACGAGTGGTTCGTTCATTAAAAGGCAAATAGGAATCTAAATTTGTGTTCATTTTTAGTGAATTTCGATTATACGAACCACCCCTGACAACATTAGTTCGGATAATCGACGCTCCATTGTATAATGTAACTGCTCTTTGATATATGTATATATATATCCGCCACCTGATATCTGTCATACTTCTTCCTTATTCCCTTCAAATCGACGATTTTCCCACATCTCCTAAATTCAGAAACCGACGCTCTCTAATCAGTAATAATTAATAAGTCATGTTCATTACAAATAATTTATTTTCATATACTAGTGTAAATATTATATAATTCTAGTCCTTTGGCCAGATATACATTCTTCAATTATGTACATATATGTCATTCGTAAGGGACCTGGTCGCAGAGTAAAATTACTTTTCTATTCTATTCTGTTCTATATTTTATCCTGTATTGGTAATAAGGATTTCAGTCCAGGTTCTCGAGGTTTAGTCAATAATGCAATATAGACTGATTGCTTTAAACCGAGGTATATGTTTTTCTTTCCGACTTTTCGATATTTTTTCGTACTCATATTCATGGTAGTGAATTAAAATAAATTGTTATAGACAACAGTTTCTTGTACTTAGGGAAGCGACATCGTGTTATTCTCGTTGTGCTAAGTCAGGCCATGGCTTGAAATGGAGTTATTGCTTAAATAGGAGATAGCTTCATTTCAAGCCAAAATTACGAAAATGGCACGATTCCACTTCCCTCAATACAATATACCTTGTCTGTACGAAATTCGACTTATTCACCGGGGCTGAAGATGTTGATGCTGAAGATGAAGATGAGAAATTCATGTTCGTAAAGTATAGTTTTATCGAATGATGAATTGTATCTTTTTTCATTTCCGCTACATTATATCATACGACAAAGAGGTAATCTTATGTTCAGACAAACTTGAGAATTGTGATAAATATCCATAATTATTTACGGTAATTGACTATAACCGTCAGGGGGAGATGTAGTTTTTAAATTTATTGATTGAACCTCAAAAAACTGAAAAATTATATGAGACCATATCCTTTTCAGTAGCCTAGGAGGATTATTGGAAGTTGAAAAGAAAGCTATGTTTGAAATAGGTGGGTTTGAGTTTGAATAAAGTTCGTCACGAAAGGATTGATATCGGGTCGGACCAAATTAGCAACAAATGGGGCATTAAGGAGCACTGAGGATTTTACGAAGTATTACGTAAGGATTGTAAGGATTGGATACGAGAGGAATTTTATGGCTTTGAGGAGCTCTACTCCGTAAGAATAAATAAGTCTATAATAGTCATGTGACTATTAAAAGTACAGCCATTCGAAATTAAAACTTATTTGAAATTTTGAAGGACAGAAAAATTGTAGAACAGAATAGAAAAGAAAGTTTATTCTGGGACTAAATTCCTTTAGACTAATAAACATGTATAGAAAAAGAAACATAATTATACAATTTAAAATTTATTTTTAATCGTTAGGGATCAAAAATCCAGCGACAGTTGAGTTGGAACAACTGTCTTACAGCTGATTATAGTTGGAATGAGAACAACTGTACTGAGCATGCGCGTACTTACTGATACTTACTGATCATTGGATGTTGGATAAACATAATATTAATCTTCTCTAATAACTCCATAATGTGATATTTTACAAAAATAATCATATCTTAGAAAAGAAAGTAAATATTTATTTGAGACAGGACCAGATAATTATTATAAATAGTTAGTTCTTCTGATTCGTTTATCTGCAAAGTCCGTTCTGATAATGTACAGATGAAGTTTAGTCTAATCTCAAATGGCGCCTGATAACTTGACTATTCGAGATAACTCCAGTTGAATATTGAGTCCAGTACTGGTTCTGTGACTGGAAGAGAAGGGAACGAACATACCACAAGTCTTATTATTAACACTATGTCATTCGATACTTTGTTAAATTTTATTTTCGATTAGTTAGAAGTATGACATTTTTACGCTTAGAAATCAAGAAGATACTGGAATAACCAAACCAACATATCACAAAAGTAAGTACCTCAGTTTTACTTACTCATACTTATTTTTATGAATTTAAAAAATATTTTAAGTTATTTTTAAAAGCGTACATATATTAAATTATGTTATGAAATAGAATTTTAATGTAAACGATCATTAGCACCTGAGTGGTAATATCATTACAACACTCACCACAGTCTTGAAAAATATTTAACCCATTCGAGACGACTTTTTTCGAACACGGTCTCCAGGAGCGAAATTTTTTTCTCTCTTTATATTGTTCATTTTTAATTTTAAAAAACATGTTTACTATGGAAATCACCCAATTCGTAAGTGAATTCACATAAATAAGATCATGGCACACCGGGTCTGCAGCATGCTCCTCGGAAAATTTGTATTGCGAGGAAAATATATCATTAAAAAATTTATAAACATTTATTTAAAAAATAGTTAGACAATAGTTATTTTGCTTTCAATAATAAAGTACAGAATATAGTGCAAAGAACATTTTCAAAAAGTAGTAAAAAAAAAAAAGTTGAATAACACACTAAAGCCAATGCCAAATTTTGTTTTCCTGTACTTTACAGATTTTATTAGTTCAAGAAAAATCTTATTTCGACGACTAGTTTACTCAGAATAACTGATAATTGCACATTACAAGTTCTTTTTTTTCACTGTTCATCATTATCGCTTAATGATATCTGCATCCCCGGTGAATAGGTGATTAAGTCGAATCTTGTAGGGATAGAGAGTGTTATTTGTGCTGAGGGAAACTGAATCCTATGATTCAAGTATATTTGGGTAAAAACGTATTTATAAAAACTGAAACTTCATATCAAATCAAGCCACTTATTCACTTCAAAAATAATACGATTTCGCTTTACCCAGTGACATGACATTAACTCATCTGGGACGAAATTCGACTTAACCTCTTATTCACCAGGGCACCGAATATCATTATGCCATAAAGATTGAACGGTTAATGACTAACAGTAAAAAAAAAAAAAAAGAAGGCTTTTAGGGAATTATATTAAATCACCAATTAGTCAAACTATAAAATAAGAGTTTTAATTTATTGTTCTTTTGATAGTAATTATTTTTAAATATTTTTATTTTGAAGAGAAAAGATCTGTCCTGGTCGGGATTCGAACCCGGGTCGTCTACAGGGTCTGGGCTTCAGTACATAGGTATATAGTCCCACCTATATATAAAATGATATAATGTCCCCCTTAATAATGCCCATCTTTAAATACAAAAAAAACCTGTACCACTACAACCCGTGAACTGGTCTGGGGGTCACTACATGGTACAGACTGTACTGTTTCATGGAGAACGGTTCTGAAAGGAGGTGACTAATCCTAATTAACGCTCAACCACCAGATTTCCCCCCCCCTTATTTTGGATACCATATTTATATAATATCTTATAGAGGCTGGGTGAGCCCCAGGAGGTTTCTAGATCCTATATGATTCATCTCCGACTGCAAACAGACTTAATAAAAGTCTTACCCGCAGCGGGTTTTGAACCAGGATTTCCAGCATGGCAACTGAGTGCTCTACCACTGAGCCACTCAACTCCCTATCTTTATATACAGCTTTCCATATTTTGATTTTGAATATTAGTGCCTCCGTATACCGTTAAATGAAAAATATGTTTACATCCGAAAGAGAGATATCATTCAAAAATGTTAATATCTTTTCCAACTAACTATAGAAAGATAAAAGTTTCTATAACCTTGGAAAACGCCTTTTAGAATGTAAACAACTAAAATTTCTTACTGTTAAATCTATTAACGTCGACAACATATCATCGAAAACACCGTTTATGAAACTAAAAAAAAATTAACTTAAATTTAATAATTCATCAATAGTTCTATATTGCTACACCAATACCAATATTTTGTACCTATTTGAATAAACAACAATGGATGAAATATTACTTCTTCAAAAGAACAACGTCATAACGCAAAAAAGCTAATTTATTTAGCTTTTTTTTAGCTGGTCTTGTCAAAATTAAACCAGATGAGATAAAAAAATAATAATTTGTGTATTGGTAAAAAAACAAGCATTCCTATTGGAGTTGCGGTATTAAAATTATTTTATTAATCATTACATTTTTAAAAGCTTATTTTTTTTTTTTTTTACTTATGTCATTATAAAACTTTAGAGTCAAACATGATACAACTCAAAATATGAAATTACTAAAAAGAAAAAATTCATATCATATCATTGAAATATATCAGATATGTCGTTTTACGGGAGTGCCCCCCCCCTCGAGGTGTATCTTCCTTTGTGTACCTAATTTGGAGAATCCATTGCAGTTCATACTTATGGAAAATGACATCATCATAGTTGTTAAAATATACGAATAAAATAACAGAAAGAACATGAGTGAAACACTTGTCAATTTCTGCCTGAAATTGCGAAATTTTTTTGTTGCGTCCCTTTCACGCACTTCCAAATACCAAAGCACTGCCGAGCGATCTTTCTCCCCTTACGCCGGTTGAAGTCATATCTTCCCAGCTGGATGACAGGAGAGCGTTTGAATGGACTGTCTTTAATGCATATCCATCAAGGCATTGCGACAAAAATGAACGCTAATGAAGTGCTGGGCATCTTTAGTAGGAAACACAAAAGAAAACTGTCTACATTATTCAATTGCATGAACTGAAATGAACTAAACATTTGGTACATTTACCGAACGTTACCGCCGTCGTGAACGTTTGTAATAGCCGTCATTTGTCTCTAGATGCCCAATGTTTCAAACCGGTAAAGCATGAGAAAACGCATAAAAGGGCAATAAATATGCTGCCTGGCATGCTACAACTTTTTTTTTAGATGTGATACTCAATAATTAACAAGTTTATGCGTCAGTACACTTCGTACTAGAGCTGTTCTTTTTTTATTAATTAAAATGTGCACGACGAAATATCGCCAAAGATCGGACGACTATAGCCGTCATTTGTGACAACGTGTAATTTTGAAGGAGAGGTATATATTTTAAAATTATTATAATAAAAATAAAACAAGAAAGTAAGAAGTTAATTATTATTACATGATATACATTAAAATTAAAATGTATATAAATTAGTATATAATATCTATGTTTATAGAGAAAAATAAACATGAGATATAAAGAGTATTACAGAAGCCAAACAGAGGAAAGATAATATTCAGTATAGATCGAACAAACGAACAAAGTTCTCAGGGAATTAACTTCACATATCAATCAAACTCGTAAGTACACCATTTTTTATATTTATATTTTTTATTAATCAAAATACTTAATCAATTTTTAATTAACTAAAATATTTTAACAATAAAATGCATCCGATACAATAAACATTTCAATAAATGTCTTTTACCAGTATAACCGGCTCGATAATATATAAGCGAATATTTGCATGCTAAAGCATAGTAATTTATATTTATTATTTATTTTCAATTTAATAATATTATTTAATTAATGTTGCTAATTAAAAAAATAATATATCTAATAATTGACTTGAACTAACTATGTAATATCTAAGTCTAATTTTTCTTAAATAAAGTAAAATGATAAATGCTGATCAGTAATATTTCATTTGGCCATTTATGGTAATTGTAAAATTAGACAAGGTAAAATTTGTATAACGGAGGTGTGGCTCATTACGTTGAATTGTTGTGCCGAAGGTCCCGGGTTCAAATCCGGTTGTAACAAATAAATTATTTAATCCAATGGTAGCCACGTACGGGCTCTTCTGTGTCTAACATCTATAAGATAGTTAACCTTAATAGCGGAAAAAAACAACAATTGAGCGTGATTTCGGGCAAATCACCTTCCTGCACAACAATTGAACCATAAACATTACATCTTATACCATGTATTTAACCCAAAACCCTACATGGGTTGCAGTGGTACAGATTTTTTAAAAGTAAAATTTAAACAATTTTCAAGTTTTGAGCAATAAATAATGAGATAATAATAAAAGCAGCTAAAATCCGAAGGCTGTATTTGTAAAAAGCATGTAACTTTACCTGGCGTTTACAAACTTACATCCACGCATCACCACAGCATCCAAACCCATTATATCGAATTAGATACAATA
Organism: Troilus luridus; assembly: GCA_964056705.1. NCBI lineage: Eukaryota > Metazoa > Arthropoda > Insecta > Hemiptera > Pentatomidae > Troilus > Troilus luridus. The sequence goes on from OZ057412.1 coordinate 14,867,690, forward strand.
TAAGTACGATTAATTATTAATAAAAAAATTAATAACAAAAGAAAAGTGTGAACTTTTGATGGGTAAACTATTTAATTATATGTAAGAAATTCATTAAAAATAAATAATAGCTTAAAATAACATAACACGCAGTGAAAAGAAACAAAACACAAAAGTAGAAAATTATTTTAATTTAATAGGATTTTATCAAATATTTCCAATATTATGGAATCCTAAGTATGTAAATTATAAGAATAAAAATTGTAAGATTCTTGGAAGGAAATTGGATTTGCGATGAAAATACCTGCTGCTATGTGTAAAAATAAAATTATAATTTTACTGTCTCGATATCGGAATAGTAAAACCTACAAAATAATTTTTAATAAGAATAAAGTGATGAACGAAAAAATTCATTTTATAGTGAAAAATATGTATGGTCCTTTTTAAAAAAAATTCATAATTATTATACTTTTACCAATATCAGCAAATAAAATATTTACAACGATGATCATCAAGCATCCCGCGCTATTGTACGATCTAATGAATTATTATTTAACAAATGTTGCTAATTAAAAAAATAATATATCTAATAATTGACCTAAACTAACACGGCTACTAGATGTGTAATATATTTTATTTTAATTATTATTAGAAGGTTTTTTATTATTTGTCTACGGTTTGCTTAGATAAACCTAAACTTAAGTTTACAATTGAAGTGTTCAAGATCAAAAGTGATTAAATTCAAAATTTATAAAATTTACTTTTTTTATATTTTCGCTCGTTTAGTCAACCATTTTTCTCTAACATGATACTTTGCCGGCTAATTGCTCATGGTTTTAGTTCGGTTTTGACCCTGAATTTCCGGAAGTATTATTATTTTTTAAAATAAAATTTATTAAGCTTATACAATTTATTTTATTCTATAAAACAAACCAAAATAAAATCATTATTTTAATGCAAAATAATCAATATCTCAAAACAATACCAACTGGGTATTTATATTTTAATAGGCTGACTAGGGATTCAAAATAAGCATTTAACTGAATTTCATTTTCTTGAATAATATCGAGGTTACGTCTATTGTTGGTCCACGGATCGGCGGTCTGGGGTACATAAACTAATAAATAAATAACAAATAAATATATAAATTATTATAAATATAAATTTTATATATATATATATATATAAATTTTATATATATATATATATATATATATATATATATATATATATATATATATATATATATATATCCCCATATAAGCATAGAATAAAAAAAAATATCCGTTGAGATTAATTTTTCATGCTCTATTATGATTGGACAGGACATATTGACTGATATAGCTTTCACAAAATTCAAAACAATTCATATCTGTGTGTATGAAACGAACCAATGTCAGCTATAAAAGGAGTTAAAAATAAAAATATATGTCCGTTTCTAATATTTTGAAAATTAGCAATGGATATACTAGTGCTTTAGCACATTATTTTCGGTTAGTATTATTTTTATTTTTATAAATTTATTAATTAACGCACATAATATTTCGTTGACAGGAGCAAAAAAAAATTCATAATTTATGAGAAATGAAAAAGTATACCACTTCAACCCATGGAAGGTCTTGGTTCAGTACGAAATAGAGACTGTACTGCTTCTTGGACAACGGTTGTGCAGCGAGGTGATTAGGCATGGCAACACTTGGTGCTCTACCATTGAGACACTCCGCTCCCACGGCATTATAAATAAATTCATAATTTATAAAAAATATAAAATTATGTTTTTTCTTCTCAACCTAATAATAACTAATAGTAATCTTGACGAGTTAAAATTACTTGCAAAACATAAACAAAACAATTTCTGCTTGCTTTTATTTTTATTAAAAAATGTAAAGCCTAATAAAATTTTGATCAGTGTTAAACTTATATTAATATTATGACTATTTAAATTTTATGACGTGCCTTCTATCTAGACCCGTTAAAATGGTGGGGGTAGATCAGAGACTCCTAGAACCTAGGGGAAGGGAAAATGGGCTGGGTTTTCCCCAAAAATCTGGGCTCTGATTGGTCAAGACAGGGGTGGCTGAAGGTATAAGTTTCGGGGTCTAAGAAATTTTTTGTCATTCTCAACTTGGACTGCCAACTGGTAAGGTATTTCTCACTTACTCTATTACCCTTCTGTTAGTTTTGCCAAGTATAAATTAAAATTCATATATATATATATATATATATATATGAATTTTTATAAAAATTCTGTTATTGTTTTTATAAAAATATTGTAAAGTGGATGTTAGATATTGTAAACGTAAATAATAGCGTGCAAAAGTAAATATATTTTGTAAATTTTTTTTTTAATTCGAATTTTCTAGCATTACGATCTACTATTTTTAGTCGACAATTTCTGTTTCAGAATTAATGAATCTAACTTCCACTATAGATAAAATTCTGTATAATTTGTTTTCAAAAATATGTATATATTGTAAATTCTATTTATTTAATTCATATTAAGTTAGTTACAGATATTTTAACAATTTTGTATTTTTCTAAATATTACTGTCTTCCAACATAAGGTTACGATTCAAGTTGATTGATACGTTTGAAGATATCATTCTGTATTTTCCTTTTTTAAACTTTATATAATGTCAGTTTTATACATTTAATAATGAAGTACAGCGTTACTACATTTGTTTGAGCAATGCGCATGCTCTGACAGTTTTGACAGGTTGTTGGAACAAACCTATTATTATTCCAACATAGCCAGTACAGGATCAAAGCAAGCGCAGTACGACAAAAACTATACTTCCGATAAGTTGTTGGAACAAACCTATCTCTTGTTATTAGAACTGCAGGATTACCGGTACTCTCGTGAGCAAGTGTCCCTCCTGATCCACCTAGTCTTTAAAACGGTGACTAGATGGTACACTTGTTCATGTGAATGCTCATCGCGGCGATATATCTCACTATGGAAATTACAGAGCACGTTCTGGGCCACTTCGGTTTTCAAGCTCTACAGATATTATGTAAATCTTTAAAGCTTGTTAACTGGGGTAGGAAGGAATATGTGCATTCCACATGTATATATAACTATCGTGTAATAAGTAAATTGAAGATCTGCAGAAGCTTAGGGATGTCGAACACTGCCCGATTGTGAGATTTTTTAGTACGTCACAATCGGCAGAGGTTCGTCGTCTTGGTTTCTGACAATGCCTCGGATCAGAAGAAGCAACGAAACACTGGCTACGAACAGGGGGCTTTGTTGTGATTATATTATAATTTTCGACTTATAACATAGCTAAAGCCCTCTATCTGTAGTCGGTATAACCAACATCATCACAACTGAAATTAATAATTATTTCTTTTTAGGACGATGTACTGTAAATGGCTAAAGGAACTATCACTGTGCATATATTGAATAATATGTATCACAGTTTTAGTCCTGTAGCTTTAGGCAGATCTCCGACTAATATCTAATATACACTTTTGTAAAAAAAAAAAAATGTTTATATTTATAAATGAATGTTAGAATAATATTTGTGGAAGTAACTGTCGAAAATCTCGTGACAGCTAGGAGGACATTGCCAAGTGATATTATTACTATCACTGGGAAGTGTACTCTTCGCTGAAAGGAGAACTATCACGCTTAAATAAACTACCGAAAAAGAAGCCACAACAGAACACTGAAAGGTATAAATTATCACTTACATATAAATATTTTATATAACTTATCATTAATTATTATTTTGATTACTCTGTTATTACCCCCCCCCCCCCAACTTCATTATCCTTTACTGTACACATATCACTCCTTCTAAAGAACAACATCGTAACTCAAAAAAACTATTTTTTCAATAGAGGTAAAATAAAGGAGATAGTTCTCATGGAACTAAGTTCAATTATTGGACTCAAAAAATGACTTAATTAAAAAAAATGGCAATAAAATATGAGATAAGTCGTTCCTGAATAAAAAAACTTCAACCAATACAATGGCTACTGAAGGCTTAACTCAAAAATGCCAATTTGAAAGAGCGATATGTTTGTAACATTAATGTTTATCAATTTTGTAAATAATTCTCCAATAGGTTCATATAATTTTTACTGATCTATTACTAAACTCATTATGTCTAAAAGTAGTAACATGATATTCAAAAGAATTTTTCATGTAATTTTATATAGCTTTGGTCATTATATTTATTTTTTGTCATTCCTATCCTTTTTGTTTATATCTGCAGCCCCGGTGAATGAGTGGTTAAGTCGAATTTTGGCTCCTGTAGGACCGAGCCAAAATTCCACTTAACCACTGTACTGAGGGAAGCGGAATCGTATCATTTTTGTAGTTTTCAACTTGAAATGGAGTTGTAATAAAAACAATAACTCCTTTTTAAACCAATATCTGACTAATCCTCTTTTTGATTAAGAAAATAAAACGATTCTGATTCCCAAAATACTCCTTCTTCTCCTCTTTATCTTCCTCCTTAGTGCCTCTGAGGGTGGAGGTGCCACTATCCAAGACTGCCAAGCTTCTCTATCTCCAGTCAGCGCTTTCATAACATTCATAGACCTTCCCTTCCTTTCACCCTTGAGATTGTATTCTAGGTCTTCCTCGAGGACGGCGTCGGGTAGGCCTGGCTTCAAAATACTTCTTTGGCTCCCGGTCCTCATCCATTCTGCACAGATGACCTCCCCTGTTTCCCTCAGTACAAACACTCTCAGGTCTCCCCTTATTCTCTCATTCCTAACTTTACCCCTCCTTATTTTCGCCTACCATTCTCCGGAAGTACTTCATTTCTGCAACAGTAACCCAACTCCAGTGGTTGTCCATCGGGACCCAGCTCTCGCTTCCATAAATAAGGGTAGGTAGATATATGGACTTAAAGATATGTAATTTTACACTATTTTCCAATTCCCTTTTCCCCACCACTGTGTTGCGTGGCTGGTAGTATATGCTGTTTGCTTTCTTAATCCTGTTTGAGAGCTCTTGGTCCATATACTCCTTCCGTCTCCAAGGTTTCTCCTCTGCAGTGAATCCAAATCTTCTCTTCTTCACACCAAATGTGCACCACCTGGCTTTTTACAACATTCAATGTCTTGCCCTTCCTTTCCAGCTCATCCTTCCACTCCGTAACCGCCTGATGTAGGGTTTCCTTGGAATCGGCAATGAGAGCAATATCATCTGCGAAAACCATTACTTGCGCTAGGATTGTCCTCATGTTCCACTTTCCCACGACCATCCGTGTTGTCCGTCCTCCGCTTGCAGATATTCAATATTTCGTCTATAAAAGTGATGAAAAGAGTACACTCATTCACCGGGGAATAATATCTACAGTCCCGGTGAATAAGTGGTTAAGTCTAATTTTCTCCAAAATGAGTTTCATGTACTTAAGTAAGCGGAAACGAGTTATTTTCGTAGTGAATAAGGGGCTAAGTAAGCCATTGGCTTGTAAAGGAGTTATTGCTTATATTACAACTCTAATTCAAGCCAAAAAATTACGAGAATGATACGATTCAGGTTATCTGAAAACAGTTAACTCTCTCTTGGGAAAATCCAACTTATTATAATCACTGATTCACGGGAGCTGTAGATATATAACCTGTTATATTTAGTTTGGTACTGCTCTGTTTCTATAGTGATTCTGTTTTGTTTCAGCGCTGATGATGGCCTAAAGATAAACCCAAAACGTTGGCACAAATGAAGTTATTTTGTGTAAAATTTATTGACTGCACTCTCAGGCCGTTTCAAACCTATGTAAAGATAAAATTCGTATATTTTTTTGTATGTTTGAATATCATTCTACCTATTCAGAGTGGATCGTAAAATCATTTTAGTACATTTTATAGTCACGTATTGAACATACTTTGACTTGATTTTTCTCATTTAAAAAAAAATCTAATCTAGCTATTTTATAGATTGAAAACGGTACTCAAAATTTTCTTTAAAATATTTAGTAATTTTTTTTTAATTTATCGTACATTTCGTAACTTAATAACTTGTCATACTGAATTCTTTCTTTTTTTTTAACTTTACTTAAAATCAACAAATGTTAGAGAATATTAAACATGTCATAGAAAAGTACCTGCATATAAACATTTCTGTCAATGTGGTGTTGTTTTTTTGAGAATCATACTGACATATATAATAGGTTATTCTAACATATTGTTAAAATGGTCATGAAATATACACAGTTTAGTTTTCATAGCAAGCACTACAATGTGCTTGCTTCCATACTTATGACAAAATGTTGGAATAAACTGCCATAACGCTTTGGCGTTAAGGAAATTGTATTGTCTTTAAAATAAAATAAATCCAGAATTTTTTTTTCTCCAAGTAACGCAATATACCTAAATTTGAAGAAATCGCATGGATAGGTCTTTGTAATCTCTGAAATTTTTATTTTATTTCAATGAAAATACAGTATAACTAAAATATTTTAAAATAAACTTATTACATCCCAATGTGTGCCAAATTTTCATATCGCAAACATAACTTTTTAATATAGATATCAACCCACCTTCTATATATAAAAGCTGAGTTAAATTATCCCCTCCAAATTACCAGTCCTCCCAATGCATTCCATCCTTCAGAAATATCTAATATTATTCACAGATAACCTTCTCGCAAAGCTCCTGGACATGACCTCATCATGGACCACATCTTAAAGCATCTTCCTAGATAAACCATTTATTCCTCAATTACATATGCTGTACTCCGCTTCTACATATTTTCCTAACCTTTGGAAATTATCCGTCGTAAAAATGATACCTAAACCTAAAAAAAAGAAAAGGAATACTCTTCCTCTTACCGTCCTATCTCACTTTTACCCTGAAAAATCCTGGAAAAGCTCATCCTGAAACGACTATGCCCTATCCTGAATGCAAACCACATTACATTAGATCACCAGTTAGGATTCCAAACATCCCACTCCACTATCCATCAATGACATCGTGTGGTGGACATTGTTTCCTCTGCATTGGAACGTATATCATATTGTTCGGCGGTATTTCTTGACGTGGAACAAGTTTTTGAACGAGCCTGGCACAGGATTGCTTTACAAACTCCGCCAATTCCTACCTCCTACATATTTTTACATAATTCAATCCTATCTCACTAACAGGTCAACCATAGTAAATCACAATAATGTATTTTCATCCCTCTTTTCTCAATCCGCTGGTGTTCCTCAAGGCAGTATCCTCAGCCCAATCTTCTACACAGTTTATAGAGCTGACATCCCAACTCACCCTAATACTATCCTTACCACGTAAGCGGATGACACATGTCTATTATCAGTCAACACTGATTCAGTTATAGCATCCCATTCTCTTCAATCCCATATCACTGACATTGAAAAATGGTGTCAAAACTGGAGTATTAAAATAAATTCTCACGAATCCTCTCAAATCACCTTTATCCTCCGTCGTAAACCAATGACTTCCTGTCCCCCTGTATCGTTTAATAACATCCCACTGATTCCTGTAGAACAGGTCCGGTACTTAGGACTACACCTAGACAAAAGATTAACTTGGAATCCTCATACTAGACTGAAACAGCTGGCTGTTTCAGGATACTTGAACATTTACTAGACAAACGCTCTAAGCCCTCAATAAATTACAGAAGACTCATATATATATATATGTATATGATAATCTTTTTTTTATCATTTAGACCCTTCTGGACTTACGGAGTAGAGCTTTGGGGCTCCATTAAACCATCGAATTGCTCTCGTATTCAATCCTTACAATCTAAAATCCTTCGTCAAATCCTCAATAATCCTTACTGTATCATGCCAATATGTGCCATTCATTCTATTTATTAGTTGTATTAGTATAATACAGTTATAAATTTCATTTAATAAATTATTTAAAAATATATAGATATAATTGATTTAATTAAAGAAAAAGTAGGTCTTTCTGCCTATTTTTGTTTAGGAATTTTTATTTTCGACGGATAAATGTTAATAATAGACACACTGTTAAAAAATAAGTTCAATTCATTACTGTGTTTTTTTAATTGGCCACAAATAACAAAATTTTCTGACGACAAGAAACGGCTCGCCGTTTCAAGCTAATCCAACATTCACTAGAGAAACGATGCTAATTAAAAAAAATAATGAACATAATACACTAAATATTTTACTTTTACACAGAACAATAATCTAATTGTATCAGAGCTAACACGGTAACAAACCATTAGCCATAGCAGGATAAAATGATGTTAAATAAACAAACAAACAATATCCAGTATTTGTTTTGTCTAATTTCGACGAGACACATGAACCTATGGTCGTTTGTAACTCATAATTAAAATGATTAGAATTTTTTTATATTTTTGACTCAAACACTGTTTAAGGGATCAGAAATAACCGTTAAACTGATGAGAGTGCATTATGAATCGGGCTAAAAATGAAATACCGAGATTTTTTCTTTACTAATTGTACAAATTATTTATTGTATATTTTCTGTGATAAGTAATAATTTAGGCGTGTATGTAGATTTATATACGGGTTAATGTGTGTAGAAGACATTATTTATGTAACACAAAAATAACAAACTGTATTTATACGGATTGGAAATTCATTTTTTTTTTTTAAAAGAAACATTAATATATAGAAGTAATCAATGTGTATAGTTATATAAATGCATGTACATATACATCGTTGTAACCACATACAACTAAATAATCACATATAACCACAATCTTACAAAAATAAAACCTGTACCACTATAACCCGTGAACGGGTCTGGGGTTCAGTACATAGTAGAGAATGTACTGTTTCATCGACATAGGTTATGCAAGGAGTTGATTTGTTCTAAATCACGCTCAACCGCCAGATCCCCCGTTATTTCGGGTACCCACTTTATAGACCCTCGGAGAACCCAAGGAGGGTCCTAGATCCTATACGATCCATCTTCGGCCGCTAACAGATTACATAAGCCTTGACAGCAGCGGGAGTTAAACCCAGCATCTTCAGCATGCCTTCTAAGCGCTCTACCACTGAGCCACTCCACTCGCATACAAATTAAGCCAGTGCTCAGAAAAGTAAAAATGCCAAGAGATACGAAAACAAAACAAAAACATTCGTAATAGAGTTCAAAGTAGAGGTAGGTCTATCAAATAATAATACCATACATGTATGAGCTTTTAATGATGTAAAATATTTGATCGGCGTTGCCTAGCAACTGATTGAGGAACTATTTTTTCTATAGTCTTTTGTCGTGCTCAATCAGCTACATTATAAATACTTTTATTTTAAAAGAAAAGATATGTCCAGGACCGGGACTCGAACCCGGGTCGTCCAGATCGCTAGTCTGCAACTCTTTCAAATACCATTTGAGCTATCCTGGCCCAATCAAGCACGCTTCTTGGTCGTGGTCATATCCTTTCTTTTCACTGATCTCAAGTCCCCGCGTTCTCGCATTTTTGCGATGTTAACGAGGGGAAGGATGTTCTTTGAACATTATTTTAATTTGGATCTTGTTGACTTACGTCATTATAATTATTACAACTTATTGTATATTATTTGTTATTAATTTCTTTTCAAATAATATACATTAAATTATAAATATTTTAAAAATTGACAAATCACAAAGCATCTGTTACTGACTTCTTTAAATTGTTACACAAAATATAATACTGTTTTTAAATATAAATGGAAGAATGCATCAATTTAAAAAATAAATGAGCAATATCTTATCCCAATATTTTGATTTTAGGACTGTTTTTCAATACAGAGAAAGCAGTAACATAAGATTGACATTTTTCTTATCAACTCAAAAACCAGGTTTATCCCCTATTATGGAGGCTAGATGTGCCCCAAGAGGGTATCCAGATCCCACAGAGTCGATTCACAGCTATGAACAGAATAAATCTGCTACAGGCGATATCGAACTGAGGACCTGGAGATTAGTAATCCAACTGCCTATCTACTGAGATACTCCACTGCCCACAACTAAATAAATACAATATTAAACACAATTTTAAAATGAGTGTAATTTCAATTATTTCGATAGTTAAGAGTAAGAAATTGCACGCTACACCTAGACTAAAATAACAATTGAACCTATACAAAACGTTTAAAAGACAAAAACATGAAATATTTTGTCGGCGTGGCCAAGCAATCGATCGAGAAACTACTTTTTCAACAGTCTTTTGTCATAATCAATCAGCTAAATTATAAATATTTTTAAAAATTTGCAAATTGCAAAGCATCTGGTTCCTCGCTTCTTTAAATCTTACAAAATTTAGTACTGTTTTTAAATTTAAATGGAAGAAATAGAATGCATCGATTTAAAAATAGAACTAGCAATATCCCAATATTTCGATTTTAGGACTGTAACTTCAATACAGAGAAAGCAGTGACATAAGATTGATATTTTTCTTATAAACTATAAATTATTTTTTTCAATGTACAAAACAAACCTAAAATTAAAAAAAAAAATCGTTATTATATTTAATGCAAAATACGAAATATTTCAAAACTATACTTGTACTCACATTTTAATAGGATCACCAAATAAGTACAAAATCGAACTCCAATTTCTAGGATAATATCGGGACACCTCTACTGTTGGCCCACCGATGGGCGGACAGGGGGTACCCCCGAAGCTAATTATTATTTAAATATTCCTTGGTTGCCAGTGAGGGTATATACTAATAAATAAATTATAGAAATTATAATAATTATAAATTATTATTACAGGTAAATATGCTTATTAGTTTTTGAGGCAATTCCCATACAAATACAGATAATAAATGGATAGGTCATGCTATCCTTATAAATTTTATATTGTTTCATACAATTTATACCTGGCAATCTCACACTGCATGAGCGGTAGAGAGGATGGACTATGATGATGCTATATCTGGCAATATGGAATACACCAGTGCCCACTAAACAGGGGGGGAAATATTCAAAATAAAAAAACCTGTTTTTTTTCAATGTCTCGAAAATTATCTATCGATCTATTAGTGTTTTAGCCCACGTGTTTCAATTAATATATTTTTCAATTTATTTTTGTTTACATATAAATTTATCTTTTAATGTGCATAATATTTTGTTGTGTTTGGCACTATAAATAAATTTATAATTTATTAACGATTCATTTGTTTTTTCTAAAATAAATAATGATAATCAAGAAGAGTTAAAATTATTTGTAAAACAAAAACTAATTCTAATTGCTTATACTTTTTAATAAAAATTTCAAGCCAAATAAAATTTTTAACATTATGTTTAACTTATATAACTATTCTGACTATTTAAATTTGCCGACGTGTCTCCGACCAGGAGTCCTTAAAATGGTGGGGATAGACCAGAGGCTACTAGAACCTAGGGGAAGGGGGAGTTTTCCCAAAAATCTGTGCTCCTATTGGTCAAGACAAGGGTGGCTGAAGGTGTAAATTTAGGGATCCAAGAATCGGCATTCTCACCTAGGACTGGCAACTGGTAAGTTACTTTTCACTTGTATATATTAGCCGTCGGTATGTTTTGTCAAGTATGAGTTAAAATTCATAAGTATATATATATATATATATATATATATATATATTATTGTATGTGTATATATATATATTAGTTATTATAAAATATTATAAAGTGGATGTTAGATTTTGTAAATGTTGCTATCCGTGTCCATAAGTAAATCTATTTTTTTTTTTAGATTCCGTATATTTTCTAGCATTGTTACGATTTTCCATTTCTAGTTTACTATTACAGTTTCAAATTAACGAATCTTCCATTTAAGATAGAATACTGTATTTTTGTTTTCAAAACTTTATATATCGTCAGTATTATTTGTTTAAATTTAAATAACATACGGATTACTTCAACATCTTGTCAATTTTGACAACTGCGAATTGTCTTGTATTGTTTTCTACCATATATATGTTCTAATTCAGGCTTCAAAATTTAAAAATAACGATTTTAACTCCAATTAAAGAAAAAATTCTTTATTTTGTTTTTCAAAAATGTATATATTGTCAGTTTTATTTATTTAAAAAACACGAGGTATACTCCATCTTTGAATTTTCTTGTAATGTTGTCTTTCATATTTAGGTTACAATTGAGGTTTCAAAATTCAAAAACAACGATTCTAACTTCCATTAAAGATAGGATTCTGTATTTCCCTCCTTAAAAATGAATATATTTACATTTTTTAATTATATTAAATTTATCCCAGATCTTTTCAAAACTTTGCGGGGTTTTTTTTTTTTATATTATTGTCTTCCACCTTTAGGTTACGATTCAGGTTTCAAATTTAAAAAATAACGAATCTAACATCCATTGAAGATAAAATTCTGTGTTCTTGTGGATTTTGTTTTGAAAAATTTATGTACAGTCAGTTTTATTTATTTAAATAACATTAGATGTATTTTGAATAAGGCATTACTATGTATTTCTTTTGTTTTAACCAGAACACTATTATGCGCATGCTCTGACAGTTTTGACAGGCTGTTGGAACAAACCTATTATTATTCCAACATAGCCAGTACAGGGTGAAGCAAGCGCAGTACAACGACAAAAACTGCACTCTCGATAGGTTGTTGGAACAAACATATCTCTTGTTAATAGAAAACTGCAGGAGAACCGGTACTCTCGTGAACAAGTGTCCCTTCTGATCCACCTAGTCTTTAAAACGGTGACTAGATGGTACACTTGTTCATGTGAATGCTCATAGCGGCGATATATCTCACTATGGAAGTTATAGAGCACGTTCTGGGCCACTTCGGTTTTCAAGCTCTACAGATATTATGTAAATCTTTAAAGCTTGTTAACTGGGGTAGGAAGGAATATGTGCATTCCACATGTATATATAACTATAATGTAATAAGTATATTGAAGATCTGTTGAAGCTTAGGATGTCGAACACTGCCCGGTTGTGAGCTTTTTTAGTACGTCACAATCGGCAGAGGTTCGTCGTCCTGGTTTCTGACACATGCCTCGGATTAGGTCAGAAGAAGCAACAATACACTGGCTACGGAACAGGGGGCTTGGTTGTGATTATATTATAATTTTTTACTTATAACATAGCTAAATCTCTCTATCTGTAGTCAGTATTATCATCATCATGACTGAAATTAATAATTACTTTTTTAAGGACCATATACTGTAAAAGGCTAAAGGATCTATCACTGTTCCTATATTGAACAATATGTATCACAGTTTTATTCCTGTAGCTTTAGGGTGATCTCCGACGAATATCTAATATATGCTTTTGTAAAAAAAAAATGTTTTAAAATGTTATTATTTATAAATAAATGTTAAAACAATATTTGTGGAAGTAACTGTCGAAACTCTCTTGACAGCTAGGAGGACATTGCCAAGTGATATTATTACTATCACTGGTAAGTGTACTCTTCGCTGAAAGGAGAACTATCACGCTTCAATCAACTACCAAAAAAGAACAAGAAGTCACACCAGAACACCAAAAGGTATAAATCATTATTTATATATATATTTTCATTTACCATTGAGTATTAATTTGATTTCATATGACTAAACACTGAAAAACTATTTTAAAAGATAATGTTCAGTTTATAATTTAGTTACAGTTGGACTTGACATTCATCTGATGTGCTTTATTGTTTGTTTTTATTACGTCACAATCAGCAGAGGTTCGTAGTCCTGGTTTCTGACAGTTGCCTCGGATCGGATCAGAAGCAACAATACTCTGGCTACGAACAGGGGGCTTCGTTGTGATTATATTATAATTTTTGACTTATAACATAGCTAAAGCCCTCTATCTGTAGTCAGTATCATCATCATCATAACTGAAATTAATAATTACTTTTTTAAAGACGATATACTGGAAAAGGCTAAAGGATCTATCACTGCTCGTATATTGAACAATATATATCACAGTTTTAGTCTTGTAGCTTTAGGCAGATCTCCAACGAATATCTAACCGTAAACACCAGAACACTAAAAGGTATAAATTATTATTTATATACATATATATTTTCATGAGAAGCGAGGGGATGGTTGACTGGATGATAGACGTAAGGAAGAAAATAGTTGGGGGTGCAGTCAAATAAAATATATATATATATATTTTTTCATTTACCATTGAGTATTAATTTCATTTTATATGACTAAAAACTGAAAAACTGTTTTTAAAGATAATGTTCAGTTAATACTTTAGTTATAGTTGGACTTGACATTCATCTGATGTGCTCTATTGTTTGTTTTTTCCCTCTCATTCATTCTCCCTTTCTCTATCCTTTTTTATCCACATATCACTCCTTCAAAAGAACAACAAAAACCAAACTTTTCAAGAGACCAGACATTTTTTTTTTATCATATGAAAGTTATATGTGATTAAAAAAATAAAAAATTGGCTATTAGTAAAGCAAAGCATTCTTTTATAATAATGGTATTGAAATTCTTTTTTTAAATTGTAAGAAAATGTTAAAAGACT